>JALPQD010000065.1:7440622-7905191 GCA_023101885.1 Typhlomys cinereus | reverse complement strand
ATCAGAAAAAAAAGGGGGAAATATCCGAAATTAAGATAAGTAAAACAATACAGAGAATCAACCAGTCAAAAAGCTGGTTCTTTGAAAAAAACAGTATGATTGATACACCCCTAGCTAAATTAACCAAAAGCAAGAGAGAGAAAACACAAATAAACAAAATTAGAAATGAAAATGTAGTTATCATTACTGATACCCAAGAAATTCAGAGAATTATAACATCATATTTCAAAAACTTATACTTGGTGAAATTTGACAACACAAAAGAAATGAATGAATTCCTAAGTAAGCACACCGCTCCTAAATTTAAACAAGAAATTTTGGATTATTTAAATAGTCCTAAAACATAGGAGGAAATCGGTGAAGCAATCTCGAATCCTCCCACCAAAAATGTCCTAGACCAGATGGATTCAGCACAGAGTTCTACCAGACATTTAAGGAGCTAATAACACCAATACTCCTTAACTGTTCCATCAAATAGCAAAGGGAGGAACACTATCAAATTCTTTTTATGAAGCTAATATCATCTTAATCCCAAAACCTAACAAAGATACACTTAAAAAAGAAAACTATAGGCCAATCTCTTTGATGAACACAGATGCAAATATTCTTAGCAAAGTCTTAGCAAATCAGATTCAAAAATATATCAAAATGATCATTCACAGGGATCAAGTAAGGTTTGTCCCAGGCACACAAGTTTGGTTCAATATACGCAAATCAATAAATGTAATTCACCATACAAACCAGTCCAAAATTCAAGATCACATGATACTCTTGATATATGCAGAAAAAGCTTTTGACAAAATCCAACAGCCCTTTATGATCAAAACCCTAGAGAAGTTTGGAATGGAAGGAACCTTTATCAATATAATAAAAACTGTATACAATAAGCCAACAGCAAGGATTATAATCAATGGGGAAAAACTTGAAGCATTCCCACTCTGATCATGAACTAGACAAGGCTGTCCACTCTCACCACTTCTATTCAATATTGTACTTGAAGTCTTAGCTGAAGCCATAAGACAAGAAAGGGAGACAAAAGTGACTCAAATCAGCAAGGAAGAAGTCAAGTTATCTCTATTTGCAGATGACATGATCTTATACCTGAGTGATCCCAATGACTCCACCAGGAAAATCCTTCAACTAATTGAGAAGTTCAGCAGGGTGGAAGGATACAAAATAAATGTACAAAAATCAGTGGCCTTCCTACATAGTCAGAATGAAAGATGTGAAAAAGCCCTGAGAGAAACAATCCAATTACTATAGCCCCTAAAAAAAAGAAATACCTTGGCATAAATCTAACCAAGGAAGTAAGAGGCCTTTATAATGAAAACTTTAAAACCCTAAAGAAAGAAATTGCAGAAGACACCAGAAGGTGGAAAGATCTCCCATGTTCCTAGATTGGCAGAATCAACATCATAAAAATAAGCATCCTACCAAAGGCAATATACAGATTCAATGCTACACCAATTAAAACCCCAAAGCAATTCTTTAAAGAGGTTGACAAAACAATCTCAAAATTCATATGGAGGCACAAAAGACCCAGGATAGCAAAGACAATCCTGAGTAACAAAAACACTGCTGGAGGTATAACCATACCAAACCTTAGTCTATCCTACAAATCCATAGTCATAAAAACAGCCTGGTACTGGCTCCAAATTAGACACACAGATCAATGGATAAGGGTTGAAGACCCAGATATAAGCCCACACAACCACAGCCATTTGATCTTTGACAAAGGGGCCCAAACAATCCAATGGAAAAAGAAGAGCATCTTCAACAAGTGGTGCTGGCAAAACTGGATCTCCACATGCAGAAGATTAAAACTGGACCCGTACTGGTCACCATATACAAGACTTAATGCCAAATGGGTCAAGGACCTTGATATAAGGCCAGAGACTATAAAAACCATAGTTGAAAGGTTAGGGAACACCCTCGAGCTGATTGGGTTAGGCCAAAATTTCCTAAACGGATATCGAATAGCACAGTTACTACAACTAACACTCAACAGATGGGATCTTGTGAAACTAAAGAGCTTCTGTTCAGATAAAGAGATTGTAACATGAGCACAAAGGCAACCCACAGAATGGGAGAAAATCTTCACTGACCACATATCTGATAGAGCTCTATTATCCAGCCTGCACAAAGAATTTAGAAAACTAAACACCAAGGAAACAAATGGCCCAATTAAAAATGGGCCTTGGAATTTAAAAGAAAGCTGTCCTGAGAGGGGGTGACATACAATACCAATCAGGATGGAGTGAAGGACATTGCACGAGCAGCAAACCCACAAAAGAAAATCAACAACCCATAATCCAGAACTTCAGAGACTCTATATCAACCACCTAGAACTAGGGCAACCTAATCTCCCCTATCCTGAAGCTCAGGGAAATTCACAGAAGAGGGGGTGGTAAGAGTGTAAAAGCACAAGGATGGGAAGAGCAATGAATGCAAGATACTCCACACAAGTTAGAGCCGAAGCAATCATAATTGGATTGCATGCCCGGCGCAATGTCCAAAACACTATTGACCCCACAAAGTCTAGCATTTGCTAAAGGCACCAAGATCCTTGGAGGCAAGGGATTGACAGCCACAGTAATGTTCCTATGCTTAAGGGGAACAAAGGAAAGGTTCAGGGAAATGCCACTGGGTCCTTGTACTTCATCAGAGAGGAGGCCCTAGAGGAGAGTCTGGCATGAACATTAAAGGATTCTCCAGGGATTGGGGGGTAGGCACTGGGGAATGGAGAGGGAGGGGGAGGGGTGGGGGAACAGGGGGGTTAGGGGAAGGAGGAGGGAAGGAGGGAACCGGTGTACCTATTTTTTTTATTAATTTTTTATTATTATTATTATTTATTTAACTGCGTCATATGTTGTTGTGTGTGTGCGCGTGTATCTGTGTGTGTGTGTGCTGTGTGTGTGTAGAACCACGGACGAATTCGCAACCACCATGGACGCTCCACCTCCTTCTGCCCGGGATCACAGGCTCCGCCTACCAGGACCAAAGCGCAGGCCGCCTCCCGCTTCCGCCTGAGGTCTATACGTGGGATCTGGGATCCGAACTCAGGACCTTCTGCCTGCATGGTGGAGGCTTAACCCCTGAGCCACCTTCCAGCCCATACCTATTAAGTTTGTATGAGTGGAAATAATAATAAAAAATGTTAAAAAATAAAAATAAAATAAAATAAAATAATAAAATAAAATAAAAAAGAAAACTAAACGCCAAGGAAACAAATGGGGCAATTAAAAAATAGGCCTTTGAACTTAAAGTTTACCAGGAACAAAATTTAAAATCTAACAAATATCTTAAAAAATTCTCCACATCCTTAGCCATCCGGGAAATGTAAATCAAAACCTCCTGGGGATATCATCTCACCCAGGTCAGGATGGCAAAAATCCACAATACAAACAACTCCAAATGCTGGAGAGGATGTGTAGAGAGGGGAACTCATCTACATTGCAGGTGGGAATGCAAGCTCATACAACCACTCTGGCGAGCCATCTGGCGATTCTTAAAGAAGCTAAAGATTTAAATGCCATATGACCCTGCTATTCCATTTTTGGGAATAACCCGCCGTACAGGAAAAATTTGCCTCGATAGCAGAAGCACAACCATGTTCATAGCAGCACTGTTTACAGTAGCAAAGTCATGTAATCCACACAAATGTCTAACATTGACAAGTGGATAAGAAAAATGTGGTACATTTATACAATGGAATATTACTCAGCCATCAAAAATGATGAATTAGGGCTGGAGAGGTGGCTCAGGGGTTAAGCCTCGCCTTGGAGGCGGAAGGTCCCGAGTGCGATCCCAGATCCCACGTAAGACGCCAGACGGAAGCGGGGCGGCCTGCGCTTCTGGTCCGGGTAGGGCGGAGCCTGTGAATCCCGGGACAGAAGGAGGTGGAGGCGTCCATGGTGGTTTGCGAATCGTCCGTGGTTCTACACATACACAGACAACACGTAACACACACACACAGACACGCGCAGCACATACACACAGTTGAATAAATAATAATAATAATAAAAAAAAAATTTAAAAAAAAAAAATGATGAATTAATGAAATGTGCTGGGAAATGGATGAAATTGGAAATAATTATATTGCGTGAAGTATCCCAGGCACAGAAAATTAAGTGCCATATGTACTCCCTAATAGGTGGATCCTAGTGCCAAACCTACTTAGATACAAGCTCAAAGATAAATCTCTGTAATACCTACATTAATTGCAAAGGTTATAAACAGGAGAGATGGGGAAGGAGGGTCCCATCAGAAATAGGGAGAGAGGGGACCATGTTACAGCAGAGAAAATAGGCCACCATCAAGGACTGCAAGTAAGTAATGAGACATCTGGTTAAGTTCACTGACTTTCCTTCCAGATCATTTGCAACTGATGGGGTATAATCTCACTAGAAGGGGAGGGCATATATCCTGGCAGATAGAAAATAAACATGTTGTAAATGGGATACTGACCCCCCCCAATGTGGTCTCCTAATTTTCTTCCATCTGTCTTTTAATATACTCTTATAATAAGACTCTAGTTTAACATCTTTTTATCTCTGGCTAGGGGGTGACATCCAATACCCATCAGGATAGAGCCAAGGGCATTGCAGGAGCAGCAAAACTGGAAAAAAGTCAACAAACCATAATTCAGAACATTAGAGTCTCTTTATCAACCATCTGGAACCAGGCCAGCCTAATCTCTCTCCATTCTGAAGCTCAGGGAAATTTGTGAAAAAAGGACAGTAAGATTGTAAGAGCACAAGGATGGGAGGAGTAATGATGTACAAGATACTACACACAAGTTTGGGCTGAAGCAATCACAATAGGACTTTGCATGACCTGTGCAATGACCAACACATTACTGACCCCTCAAAGTCTAGCATGGACTAAAGGCACTAGGATCCTTAGAACTTAGGGATTAACAGCCATAATAGTGTTCCTATACTTAAGGGGAATACAAGAAAGAGTTCTAGGAAATGCCACTGAGTCCTTATACCTCATCAGAGAGGAGGACTCAGAGGAAAATTTGACATACACATGAAAGGATGCTTCAGGAATGGGGGGAGGAGGCACTGGGAGATAGGGAAGGAGGGGAAAAGGAAGGGGAAGAGGCGTGAGGGAGCAAGGGGGTCCAGGGAGGAGTGGAGGTAGGGAGGGGACCAGTGTACCTATTAAGTTTGTATGAGCAGAAATAAATAAATAAATAAAATAAGAGAAAAAAAAATCCCTGATCATATTTCTCAGAATATTAATCAAAATTCTTGGGTGTGTGGCAAGTGTTTTGTTGTTTTTAGAAACAACATATATCATATATGTAATATTGAAATTAGGACGGACAGGTGTTTGGCTTCTTTTGGGGTGAGTGACTTAGTTGATCAGTTTTGAAAGTCAATATCATGTGTAGCAAAATCTCCTTAGTTAAAGAACAAATATTATAAAGACATTGATTTCATTAGTTTTGCTGATAATTTCAAACATAGAATTGGTAAATCTACTAAGTGTGTTATATACCAGGTATTTTTGTTGCTCACTGGGAAACTATTTCATTGATTTATAAAAGTACAAAAGTATTTTAAAGTTTTTATTAACATTTTTATGCATTGCTTTATTGAATTTAATCATTTTACCTCTCCTACATTGTCATGTAAACTTTTGAATAAAAATGAAATTAAACTCAAATAATTTTCTTACTGTTGGATTTGTCGTCACTTACTGATGATATATCCATCACATGAAATAGCATTAAGTTTTTTCATTTAAGTTTATACATAAATCAAACTCAGAATTTGTGACAGAATTTACTCAGTCACTCAGAGAAAGTGACATGATCCCAGCTATTTATTTTCTTAATCATGTGACCATGTGAATAAAGTTCATGGGCTACAGGTTAAGACTGAAATTTCAGTCTTATGTATGGGGGATCATACATTCACCTGAACACAAAAAGACTCCTGATATTCATTCCTTAAATTCTCTCAGAAAACTCAATTCAGCATTTACATCTTATTTTTTTATGTATCATGATCTAAATAAAAACTTCCCTGAGGTAGATGTAAAAAGTAGGAAACCACAGTCACGGAGGGGTCAATCACCCATTTGCAAAATGGTTATTTTTTATCTGCCAGAGTATATGCCCTCTCCTTCTGGTGAGATCATAACCCCCTCAGTTGTAAATGATCAGGAACGAAAGTCTGTGAACTTAACCGGATGTCTCATTACTTACTTGCCGTCCTTGATGGAGGCCTATTTTCTCTGCTGTAACATGGTCCCCTCTCACCTAGTTCTCTGGTGTGGCCCTCCTACCGATTCTGACTCCTTTCGACTGCTTATTGGGAACAGATTGCTCTAATTCGCGCTAAAGCTTTAAAGTAAGCTGCAGTTGTTAAGATATTTACTTGTGAGGTTTCGTTTTTTTGGTGTAGGCAATTAAGAGCCTATGAACTTACGCTCTTAGGACAAGCTTTCATTGGTGTCCTGAAAATTTTGATAAGTTTGTATTTTCATTAGTATTGTTTGCTTTCAGAATCTTGAATTTCCTTAGTAAGTTCTCCTGAATCCAATTCTTATTCAGCATAATGGGTGTTAGTGTCATGAATTTAGTGATTTTATGTTGTTTGCTGTACTGTGATGTCAGCTTTAGACCATGTGGATCTGATAGGTAGGCTAGAATTTCAACTTTCCGGTTACATAGGAGTTTTGGATTGTGCCCCCATATGTTTGTCGATTGGGAGAAAGGTTTCTTTTGTGCTGCTGAGAAAAATGTGGTAGGCCTTTGGTACGTGAGGAAAAGTTCAAAGAGGGTATTTGGGATCTTTGCTTCTGGTATTCCATGAATGCGCATGTTAGCTTCTTCAGGTGTCCCATAACCTTGAATACCCTCTCAAGTATCTTTTTGGCTTTAACAACCTCTTCATTGAGCTGGTTAATTCTGCCACTTTGTCTTCAAGATCTGAAATTCTATTTTCCGCCTCCATAGTTCTATTGGTAAGATTCTCTGTTGAGTTCTGGATTGAGGATAACTTGTCTTTTAGTTCTATTTTAAACTCTGCCTGCAACTGTTTTAACTGCTCTATGCCTATTTTTGTTTCTTGAACTGTTTTTCTCAATGATCAGGGATTTGTAATTAAGATACATCTGCTGAGAAATGCACCCAATAATTGTAGAAACAATTTGTGTACTCACTTCAAATATATTTCTAATAACAATCTTCACTACTTTCAGGGAATAATTTTATTTCCTTTTTAATTTCAGGTATTCCAAGTACCTTGAGGTTATTGTAATTATTTACACAAATATACAGCAATAAATATTGAACTTTCTTTGTTCATGTGCTATACATTTTGCATACATCGAACATGTAGATTTATTTTTCTAATCACAATCCTTTGGTGTTGGTTACATAGAATTTGTCCAAGAATGGTTATAATGAACAACTTTGAAAGTGCCAGAATGTGAATACTTTACCTAGAATTCCATTGTTCATTGTTGGCTAAAACTGACAGAATAATGACATACATGAAGTATAAATAGTCACTTGCCTAAAGCACTATTTAATTTAGCTTTCTTCTAGTAGAATTTTGATAAGTATCTTCACCCTTTTTACTTCACTTCCTATCTTCAATTATTTTATCATCTAGAAATAAAATTAAACCTGTATATTTTAAAACTTTTATTGTTTTTTAAGTCTTATGTAGAAAAAGGAAAAAGAAATTGGACTATGATGTCTCACTTCTGTAGTTACTTGTATTAAATTAATTGACAAAAGTAGATTTTACTTTTATAACCTAAAAACAGATCAATTTGGGGGGCATTATTAAGTATTATAATAATATATGTCTTTTTATATGTAAAAGTTTGTATTTTAATTTCCAATTAGGCTTTTCTAATGATTCATTTGTTGGAAAATTTTAGGCAAATAATTTGTTATATGAAAACATCTTGTTTTAGAATTGAGTAATTGGTTGAGTAAAATCCAGTATTTTAATAAAACAATGTAAAAACAATAACACTGCACTTTTTAACTGCACTTATGTTATCTGGTTTAATCTTGAACTTTAAATATTCTTTTTTTTTGGGCTTATATGTTCTAATTCCATTCCCTCAGGACACTACTTGTCATAACTATTTATTGCTATCATTCTCCCAATGCTACCCTATCAATGAGCTCAGATATGAACCTTCTGACTTTTCTCCAAATTGAAAACATATTCGTAAAAACAACCATTTTTTTTAACCTCAAAATACATCACTAAAAATCTACACCATTTCTTTTATCTAAAGGTTTCATGCTTTGTTTTGTTTTTGCAAACTTTCTTTCTTTGTGAAGAACTGCATATCGTTTACATATTTTTCTACTTCTGGATCCTAAAATTTAAGGTTCATAGACAAGATTCTATTTCTCTAAAAAATATTGCTTTTCCTGCCTCTCTGATTTTTGCCCCAAGTCTATTATCTCATATTCATTCTCTTCTTTGACAGCTTCTAATGTGTTTTCTTCTTAAAGTATAATTTGAAATGTCCATTTTTTTTCATGGTAGCCATGTAGACCTTTAAAATGTACAAAGAAAATGAATTTATTTCCTGTTTATGAACTTCAGTGGCTTCTCATGTTCAATTTCAAATGCTCACGTAGGAATTGTGCCTCTGGGCACACCTATGAGGAGTCATTTAGTTTCATGGTCTTTCTTTCTTCTTATCTTCCTATTTATGTGATGTGATCAGTTCCCTGGCTCCACCTAGTATAAATCATTCTTCCTCTAAGTTCTTGTTTATATCAGGTATTTATTACAGCTGTTAATTATGTAAGTAAAACATGATTTCCATGATAAAACCAAAACCCAATGTTTATCTTGTACTATGAATGTTCACCAAAATGATTCTTAACCTCTCTACCCCTCCAAATTCACCTTCTCTCTCTCTTTCTCTCTCTCTCTCCCCTCTTTCTAAATAGCTGCTTAATACTCATGCTACACTTCACGTTCATCCAGAACTCTCTGTTGAATTTGCTCACAAATCTTTGCTCAAATATTCTTAATGTTAGCTTTGGCAGTAATAATAATCTTCAGAAATGCCTGCATCTTTCCCATAAATACTATTTAGTGTCACAATGGACGCTAAAATCATGTTTCTGAGTATTAGGTGGACGAATCACTTTATGAACAGAGTTTGTGTGAGTCCCATCCTCTGAGAAATGTGTCCTCTGACTACCAAAATTCTTTATTATTTGTGCAAGTTGTCCTCGCTGTCTAATTATGGGAGCCAAGGTGAATTCAGAATTGTCTGACATCGCTGTGCTCAATGATACAGAAGAGACATGTGTTGCAAGTGAAGGAATTGTTCTAGCACTGCCAAGTCTCCAGATGAGCCTTTCAGCCAGACAAAGCCTCACAGTTAAGTTTATCTTATCCAAATTCCACTTTTGCATATTTTGGCAAAAGAAAGGTAACCTACATCTAGATTCCACATAAATCAGAATTTTTTCTGGTCCTTAAGTTTCCTTTCAGATTTTCAAACATAAGGACTAGCATTTCTTCAAAATTGTATAGTTTGACCATCCAGCTAAATAATTTTATGTAATTTATGACATTTTAGCTATTGATAATAACAAACGAGCAGCTAAATGCATCAACTACGTCATTTATTTTAAACATTTTACATTGAGTTGTCAAAAATGTGTATATGCTTATAGGAACTTACCTATTGTTAACAAAAGTTTAGATTTAATATTTGAAACTTTCTCAATTATTTTTAGATTAAAAAAACAGTGCTGAAGCAATTATAGTTTTCATTATAACAACTCAACTTAGAAATTGTCAGTCTTGGACAAAATTTCTGAAGTATTATTATATTATACACACACTTCACAAAAGTTTTATTCAGATAGGTAAAACAAACACTGATATCAGATAAATGTTAGGTCAGAGCCGGAATGTGAAATTTATACCATGCTCCTGGACAACATATGTTTGCTGAGTCTTAAGGGTACACTTGTACCTGGAATGGAAGTCAGTCCTTTTAAAAGAATTTTAAGACAGTAAAATGAAAACCTTTTTAAAAAATGTATTGGGCTAAATAATGTCCAATGTCCTACCTAAAAGATTTATTTAAAATATATTTCCTCTAGTCATAAAATTTCACCTTCAATTTTAAGAAGAGATAAGGAAGAATTTTGGAGAAGCAAGATTTCAAAACTAATAGACAAAACAAAAATCTTATAGACAAAGATAGGAATACAGATTAGAAAGAGACACATAGAAAATATTATTAATGGCGGTAAAACACCACACATCCTGTGTGTAATTTAGTTATTAAATGACTAAATCCCCTTTTTCTTTTCTTACTGTTTCTGTATTTTAAAATTAATATGGGAAAAATTGTTTTTAATTATTATTGTCCTGATAAATATTTTAAAACTGTGTTAATATTTTAAATTTTCCAGAAAGGCATTAATTCAAATATTGCAAATGATATTTTGCATAAAATATGCAAATATTTGCAATACATTTTTTTCTTTTTAATACATCCTTTTTAAATCATTCAGTCAAAGCAGGTAACTGTCATCTCTTTTGTTGGCTTATTGCATTATATTTAAATGTTAAAATGCATTTTGAGTCTTTTTTAGCTACGAAAAAGCACATAAGCTGACCAAACAATTCTTCTCATCACGTTGAAGTTCTCTGGGCACAATTAGTTAATTTACTAGGGATCTGACCTTGGAGTGTGTGTTTTCACAGGATAAAGCAAAGATGTCCAAACATCTCAACAATTTAGACAGTTGATTTAATTTCAAATATTTGGAAAATAATGATGGATGCAAATTTACCATATTTAAATATTTTCTTTCTCACATGAAAAAAGGATGTGATGATTTTAAATGTGCTGTAAAAACTTTCAGGACTACCATATGGATAAAGCTTAAACATGAAAGTGAGACTAAAAACAGTTTGTGCAACGTTCAGTAGTATCTGCACTGTATATGGAGTGTCTACAAAACAATTCCTGAAAATCAAGTAATCTCTGATGCAAAAATATTAATAGATACTGTTTTATTTTAAATCTATCTGTAGGAATCATCACTTTTCAGGTGAAAGATCAGAAAGTTGAAATGGTGCAAGTCTAAGTTTCCTTTCTAGTCCTTAACATAATTTACATCATTCCTTCCGTGTGCTTGAGTTATTAGGCAAGGATTTCAACATTTTTCTGTGCTTTGAATTCATCAAAGAAGACTTTAACTAATGAAAGGTAGGTGTCCAATGATGATTCCCAGTACACCACATTAATTAGCATGCAGAATAATCTAGACATCACAGTTTTCTTACCTTCTTTTCTTCGTGAGAATTCTAATTTGCAGCAATTTCAGGAATGTGTCTGGAATATCATTGTTTTTCATACTTTCATATCAATAACTCATCAAGAAAACATGTCATCCCATAGGATACACATTCTGTGCCATTTTAATCCAGAAAACTACAATGGTCATCTTGAATTGGAAATTAGACAAAGTTGATAAGCTGACCATTAGGTTTTACAGAAATATCTCCAATTGTAGTTTTCATAGTGGACATTATTTACAATTGAACAAATAAAGTATTTGACAAATATTAAGATTTGTCATGTAAAGCTGGATTCCTCAAGCATCCAATCTTCAACAGTAGGCCTGCAAGACGAACGATTCCACGTAAAACTGGCTACATGCAAACCTAAGGGCTGGACACAAGCCTGGGATCCACAGGAAGGTAGAAGAAGATAGGTGACATCATGAATTGCCTTCTGACTTACCTAAATATCCCCCACATATACTATATATACATATAAACACACATGATGGTAATAAGTAAAAACAAAAAGTTTTAACATCATTTCTGTCTTCAAATTGGAAGTCACTGATGTGAACTTTCACCAAAGTATGGAGAAAATATTTCCAACTGAAGTCACTGGTCAGTCAAACTCAGTAGAACTGTTAGACAGTTTATAACATGGATTGAATATGAGCAGAAACCTCATTCTTATAATTGTTAAAGCAATGAAATGGGAAGGATGTGAATGCTTGAAAGTCTTTATTATTTAAAACCAAAACCAAAATGATTTCACAGTGCATGTACTAATTCTCAACTGATCGCTCCTCAATAACTTGCCCATAGATTAGACTCTATGATCACACCACCCAGACACCGGGAGTCAAGCGAGAAGCAGCAAGCAGAGGACGAGTTGGCTGCAGACTCAGCTTTATTCAGGAAGTCTTTGGGCTTCCTGACACTACAGT
Organism: Typhlomys cinereus; assembly: GCA_023101885.1. Classification (NCBI taxonomy): domain Eukaryota; kingdom Metazoa; phylum Chordata; class Mammalia; order Rodentia; family Platacanthomyidae; genus Typhlomys; species Typhlomys cinereus. Next base: position 7,892,932 of record JALPQD010000065.1, on the reverse strand, counting down.
GTGGGGGTCCAATCAGGTGTGGCCACCTTTCTACTCAGGGGGAGGGGGAGAGCAGCCACCAATTATTTAGCTGTTTACTAGGTGTCCAGGATAGATGGCTGCTTCCCATTGGTTGTTCATCCCTCCTTCCCATTGGTTGTTCACCCCTACTTCCCGTTGGCTATTCATTTCTCCATCCCATTGATTGTCCTATCCCTCCATCTGTGTGGTTCCTCTATTGGAAAATGTTTGGGGCATGGCAGAACTTATTGAGGCTTGTCTGTAGCCAGACCTCCTGGATTCAGGAGCCCAGGCCAAGGACTCCCTGAATCGATAGTGCCACAGTCAATCACAATTTGCAAATTAAAATTGTTTTTTCTTTTCTATGCACAGTATTTTCCTTTGCATGTTTGTTTCTGTTGGTCCTTTCATGTGACTAAACATTCTTGACACCTCCCCATTTTGGATTGCAGCAGGATTGCTGTGAAGATTGTTCTTGCTGTTTCCTAACATTCTCCATCCAGAGGATCTCATTGAGTTCCATATGTTCAATACTTCTCTTACTATTACTATTAGCATCAGTCAATTTTATTTACACACAAGTGCACACCAGGGACTTCCAACTTTGAAGACAGAAATGATGTTAAAACTTTTTGTTTTTACTTATTACCATCACGTGTGTTTATATGTGTATATAAACAATCTTATTTGTGTATTCAATTTTATTAAGTGTAGACATGTCTCCCATTTTTCTAATCATAATATAGAACAATCCATCACATGTTTCAAATCCTGAAAAAAAAATTCCATTGTCCCTCAATGTGATGTGCCTGAGGTACATCTAGTTTGTGTTCTCTTTCCAGAAAACTAAGTAAAATTTAACTTTGATTTCATCTGTGTTTTGGAAGATTTTCTCTTGTTCAACCTGTCACCAGTGCTCAATGTTTCAATAAAAATATTTGAGTGAAAATAATGGTAAATATTGTGATAATTATTATTATTGTTATTTTTACTATCTTACTGTGATTAAAGTAACATTCTATTAAACATAGAGTACTACTGACAGTTAGGAATATGAAACATTGGTCAACCGATATTCATAAATACAACAGCACACATGAAATCACAGAGAGACCCTGTTAGTGCATCTTGTGGGGCTGTAGCATGGTCCTATGTTCTGCATAATCTAGAGCACATTTCATATTTGCAGACTGGGAATTCCATGATCAAGATTTGAGGACTGTTTGTCACATCCTTACTGGACAAGGGAACTGAAGGAGAAGACAGACCAGAATTCCTACTCTGAGCCTTCTTGACCATGTTAATCCATTTATGTGTTCCAGGTCCTTATAACCTAAACACTTCCCAGCAGACCACACCTTGCCTTGAGGATTAACTTTCCACACAAGGACTTTTGGGGGCACTTAGATGTCATAACACCTCTAAAGGTATACCCTGAAATAAATAATACTTTGAGCCTTGAGTGTCATTAGAGGTTACTCTCTAACATAATCATCCTTATTTCTCTTTGACATTAAACACCTTATAATTATCTAAAAATAATAATGAGAGGTTGGATGTGGTAGGCAATTGTGCTTCTTGGATATTTAAATTTTTATTTGCTTAATTTCAAACATATTAAAGTAATGAAACTGATACTTTCTTACCAAACCTATAGATTCAGGGATAGTGAGTGACTCACTTGCACACAAGAGATCCAGCACCGAAGGTTGATGGAAAAAAACAACCCTACAAATTGTTCATGTACTCCTCACACAAACTGCTACACATGTGCGCGCACACACACACACACACACACACACATGCATCATAAACACACAAAAATAACAACAAAATATAAGAAAACCTCCATGAACAAACATAGATACTGCAGTTCATCTGCCTGGTTGCAGATAAGTAACTATAGAGTGGCTTAAGGGAACAAAGATTTATTCTCTCATGATTCCTGCTTACAGTTCTCATGATTCCAGCTTGATAGAAGAACTCACACCAACACCAAGGCCAAGGCAACTGGCGACACGATCTCTACGTAATGGCTGAGAGTGGGACAATTCTTATTTGCCAGACCAGCATGTCTGGCCAAGTGTACAAAAAGATGCCAACTTCCTCAACTGACTCTCAGCATTTTATTCATCTGTTCAGGATCTCATCCCACCCATCATAGCTGGGTCTTCCCCATCACCTAGACAATCTCCTGAAGATTTGCTCTGGACTTAATTCAACCACTAATTCTCCACAAATGTGTCCAGATCTCAAACCCTCAACAGTCAAGTTGACACCTGTGCCTAACTATGACACTGGATACCTTCATAAAAACATTTAAAATAAACTAATTTTCCCTTCTAATATTTTTGACTTAGAATTGTGTTGCTATTGTGTGTAGCTGTTTTTGTTGCTGCTGTTTTATCCTAGTTTTGTCATAAAACAAAAATCCCTGAATCCATTTTAAATTATTCCATGAATAAATTTAGTATTCTTTCCATTACTTAAGTTTAAAGACTCTGTCAAAATGTCACTCAGAATCATATTAGAAATATCTGTCGTGTTGCATAGGAAGAAATGGTTATGATCAGAAAATTAAAAAATGCAATTTTAGTCCAAATCCTACTTTCGTAGTATTGGTCACTTATGACCCAAAACTGCACTCTATAGGTAGATGTTGATGGTTAACAAATTATGAACAGGTGGATTACTTGACAACAGAGGGCAATCAGAGCTACCTCATTCCCAGACTTAGATTTAATGATAATTGTATCATTTAAAGCAGCAGATGTTTAAAACACTATATGAGTGGGAAAATATGTTACACAAAGGATGTAGTTTCAAACTACTTAGGATAGTTTTTCATAAATTAAAAAAATTAGGTCTGCTTGCCATGGGACTTAAAATTGCTTGAAAGTGATACATATCAATTATACTGGTGTGAAATTTTCTAAAGCTAAAAATAAATTTGAATAGTGAGCATATTCATTTTTAAAAAATATTCTGAGTTCCATTTATATTGTCCTTTCTTTATAAATTTATTTTTCCTGGTAAAAATATACAAAAGTTCCATGTTTGGTCATTTGCTCAAATTATTATTTTATGAATATCTCCATATACAGAAATTTGATAAATAAAAAAGCAAATTAATATACATATATGTAGTGTACATATAGATATATATGAATAATGTAGGAAGATATTGATGATTACAATTCTGTCCTTTTAATCTGGGTACTCATAAACATGTTGCAGCAAGCAAAAACACAGAAACATATTATGTTGACCTAAGACTGAAATACAATTGATAAAACATGTAAAACTTTCTTCAAATACTTCATATCATTGTTTAAAATATCAAGCACATATTTCCTTGAGGTACATGTAATTAACTCAAATTTATCATTTACATTTTATTTCTTACTATGAGTTAGCTTATATTGTTAAAGGAAAGACTGGGATGAGATAAAACAAAGCTCTCTTGCTTGCCTGAAAGTACTGACAGCAGAATGTGAAAGTCACAATGAATTACTTTCTGTCTTTGAATAACCTTGTTTAAGCTGGTTAGGTGTGGCAAGATTCTTTTTGCCCTTATTTCAGTCGAGAAAAAAATATCCTTAAGTTGAAAATAAAGCATTAAAGCTGAAAGTCCTTCAATGTCCTTGTTTAATAGGCTGACACAAGAATTATTTAGCTTTGTGGAAAGATGCACCTGTGTTTTACTTTGCTATTTACCATTTTATTGGAGACCTCAAACTGTGAAATTAAATGTTAACTTATAGATTTCCAAGAGGTAGAAACGATGAGACTAAAGGTTTCAGAGTTTCAGAGTTTCAGTATGAAGGCTTATAAGATATTTAACACATTTTATTCCTATTAACACATTTTTTACAGGAATACTTTTTAATGATAGAAATCTATGTATTGAATTCAATGCTGAGGTCATATTAATTCTTCAATTGTTGAATAAGATCATTCAAATCATTGACACAAGTTTATATTTTTTTCATGACAGCAACACGTTTAACATTTTAAAAATGCTATCCTTATCATTTTAGCTCAATGGCGATCACACACCAGAGATTTTTGTGAATTTATTTGAAAAATGGCAATAAACTGAATCTGGTTCCTCTCAAAAGAAGACATAGAAATAGTCCAAATAGCTATTTGAAAACTGCTTAATAAAGCGTGTCAGGAGGTAGATAAGGATTCAAAGCTCAGTGAGATGTAATCTTTCTGGTATATTAATGATTATCAGATGCAAATAACTTATCAATAGCCAGCAAAGCTGAGGAACAAAAGGAACTCTTGAACACTGTTCTTGAGGATGTAAATTCTTATAATCATTACAGATCATGATGTGTTGATCCTTGAAAAAGTGAAAGCAGAATTAGCATGTTACTCAACATGCCCTACTTTGGATATATATATAACCAAAGATAGAAGGAGAGAGAGACTATGTGGGCTTAGGGATTAAAACTCAAGTTGCCAAGTTTATGAATGGGCACCTTACCAATTGAATTATCTTATGAGACCAGGTAACTGAACTTTTTCATGACACTATTCACAATAATTTAGAGACAGTAATATAGAGATTCATCAACTGATGGATTGTTAAGTGTGGTTCCAACACACTATCACCTGATGAGAAGGTAAGTGTAGTACGTATACAACAACAACTGATAACTAGAGAGTATGGTATATGTGGTCAGCTGTTGAATTGGTTAACTGTGATATAAATGCACTATCGAATGATGCATGAATTGGTATGGTACATACATGTCATCAGCTGATGAACAGATTAATGTGGTATAGACATGCCAGCAAACAGGCATAAAATAATGAAACTTTCCCATTTGAAACAACATGATTGGAACTAGATATTTTTGTTTAACTTTAAATAAGCCAAATACACAAAGTAGAATAACTCATAACCTAATTTATACAAGGTCTCCAGGAAATCGGTCCTCCAGCAAATTGGTCTTCTAAAAAATTGAGTTGAATGGCTTTCACCAGAGACTGTGAGTTTATGTGGGAGGGAGAGAAGCTGAAAGGTTGATCCATGGCTAGTAAGTTAGAGTTTGGGTGGAGTGAGAAATTTTAGTGTTTTGATAGATATTAAGATGGCTATTGAGAGGAATCTTAATTTATATTTCTGGGAAAATTATTTTCAATATTTGTACCATGATAAGTACTTCAGGATATTTGGAAGAATAGAACTGTTTATCCCAATTTACATATTTTCTAGTATATATGATAGAAAAGTCAGATATCTATGTAGGCATATAAAATACATTGTTGTTTTACGGCCAGTAAAATATACTTAATTGAAAGAATGAAAAACTACGAAAAATGTTGCTGACAGGATCATTACAAAAGAAAACAGGCAATAATTACATGAGATAATTCTAAATATTAGTCATCTAAAATTAAAGTAAACAAAATGAAATTCAGTGTCATTTTAAAGAATAAATAGCCATAAAATAAAAAGTACATAAGAAATATTATGTACTCATAATCATTGCAAATAAAAATCTGCTTCATAAGCTACTTTGCAAATGGTTATCTGTATCTCCTATACCTTTATAAGTAGTATCTACTATGAAAAAAAATTTCTGTTGCTTAATAAAAATATATATATTTGTTCAGCACAAATATGGAGAAACATCTCTTGCTGCACAATTTACAGTAGCCACAAGCAATAGCAATAACAATGGTCAAATATAGTTGAATGATTAAGTATATTATATTTTATTCACCCAATGGAACACTACGTTGGAAATAGAATCAATAAATTTGTTACATGTAAAATGGAAGAAAAATCTTTAAAACAAATATTGAAAACAAGAAAATCTGAAATAAATAGCAAATAAGCCAATTTTACAATGCTGAAAATAAGCAACACTAATCTTCACTACAAAAACCTTGTGTTTGTGGGGTGGGGTAGAAATTCTCTGTTCAGTGTGTGGCTAGTCTGCATGAAACCCTCTTTCAATCACCAGTTCAGTAAATTCAATTTGCAAGTTAACATGACATTTGTTTTTCTGGAAAAAAAGAGTTCTATGTAGTTTTGAATGTGAATGAGGGTTTTCTGAACTGCTAATAAATGGGTTTTTCCTTCTCAATAATCCTTATACAGGATAGTTCCATTTGTGAAAATCTGTAAAGCTCTATAACAACATATAAAATGCTGACTATTTTCAACATTCTTTATATTTTTCTATTTCACAAAATTTGGCCAAGAAGGAGAAATATAGCCAATATTGTGAATCAGTTAGATATTGTCAATTGTAGTAGTTCAGATATGTTTCTTAAGAAAATATTCAATATTGACATTTCAGGAGATTTAATAAGAGAATGAATAAGAACTCCTCAGGCTTAGAGAAATGAAATAAAAAACAGTGAACCTAGATAGAGTTCAATTATATAGTCCCAATTCTTAATAAAGAGGAATCAAGTAGACAATTTAATGTAATAAATTTATAGAAGATTAAAATTGTGCTACAATTAATAAAGGTCAATCAGTGAAAATAAATGTGCAGGATTAAGTATGAAATGCTTATTTTGCAGGATGAAATATCTTTATTTTTCAGGAAACAAAGTTTATATATCATATAAAATTGGAAAAAATCTCATGATTTTTACAAAATTTCTGATTTTTACAAGCATATTTAATTTTAGAATGATATCTGAACAATTATTTCTCAGAAATTGTATATGAGTGAAAAGATCAAAAAGAAATAGATTCAAGAATTAAATAAAGAGTTGCTCAAAAAGAAGAAATGCAATATAAAATCACAACAGCATCAATAGTTTGTTCTCTTTTTTAAAAAAGTATTACTATTTTGGGATTGGAGAGATGGCTCAGGGATTAAGATTCTGCCTTGCAAACAGAAGGTCCTGAGTTCAGATCCCAGGTCCCATGTAAAAACTCTAGATGGAAATGGGGGTGACTTGCACTTCTGGCCCTACAAGATCTGCCTTGATTTTAACATTTTAGCTACCGACCAATTAAATTCTGGGAAATCCCAGAATGTAGCAAAAATGAGGTAGAAGCAATCCAGGATGATTCCCAAAATCACCCTTAGTTCCCTCTGATACACACGCAAATGAAATAAATAAATAAAATATTAAAAAATTATTATAAAAACATATTACTATTTTGCATCATGATTATCATGTTACAGCAATGAAAATATTTCTTGGAATTGATTTAGTTAGTAGGAAGCTGAATTTAAATTCAGGTCTTAATTCTATCATTTTTTTCAATGTCTCCATTTTAAAGGAAGCATGATTACTTTTCTATAACTAAACCAAGAAAAACAAAAATATGACTAGAAACACTGAATCATTGGAAGTAAGTGCTTTTAAATGGCAACAGAAAAAAAGAGTTTGGTTTTTTAAACTGAAAATTTGTCCTAAATTATCCACAACCAAAAAAGCATAAATCATCCCATGTGCAGAGATTTAACATTTTAGCTACTGACCAATTAAATTCAATATGCATGTCCTCTGTGTAAGATTGATTTGTTTTGCAAATTGAGTTACAATGTTTTCCATTTTTCAGTTTTAAAATGAATACACTCATTGGAAACTGATGCTTAGACATGTTACATCCTGTCTTTAGTACAGACAAGGTTTTCTTTAGTAGCTTCCTTTACATTAGTATAATGATCTGCCTTGATTTTAATTGCAGTTACTTTCAATGCATTCTGTCCACCTAGTCCATGTAAACAATGACAGCTCAGCTCTGAGGGAAACGTGAGAAATTGCAGTTTAGGGTCCATAGGACATAAAACAATTCTGTGAGTGCAGGAGCCGAGAGACAAATAAGTCTCCTTGGTACTCTTGGCCACATTTGATTACCTTAGGTTTGAAAATGTCTATCTTCTCAATTCCCAAAGGGAAGAATGTCAGAACCATGAATTGACTGATGGCTAGACCACTGGCCAGTACATATAGGGAAAAAAAAAATAGTTTTACTAAAATAGTGTTGATTCGATGACTTACATATCGTGATATGTTACAAAGAGAGAGGAATAGAAGGCAATACACCCCAAACCACAGTGATGCAGAATCATTCTGCCTCCTTTGTCTGATGATTACTCACCAGTATTCTTTCTGATTGAAACTGACCATATTCTACTTGCAGAACTTATAAATGATTTTAGTTAAAAATATTAGTGGCTCCATTAAAAATCTCATCTTATTTTATAGAGTGCTACCTGGTGGAATGTGGTGCTTAGTGTTCTATTTTGACCAAGAATTTCGCGTTAGCTGAGGAACTTTGCACAAACAGATGATGACGGTGAATTATGAGTTCTCCATTAAAGCCAAAATACAAAACTTTGGCCTTAACAACCAAAGCTTTTGGAGTCCCTCTTTGAGCCCAGGCAAAAGTCAGAGATCGGGGCTTTTCGTGAATGTGAGAGATTCAGGAAACCCTGCGTCTCAGCCTGGGCATGCAGTACCTCACTGATGGTATTTATCCTGAAGTCACAGATTGGTAATCTGAACATGCACCAGAAAGTAGGAAGAGTCTCATTTTCCTTATCTCCTTCTCTACTAATCACAGCTTTTCACCTGTAGGTGCAACCTGATTCTCAAATCACTAGTTTACATTTCTGAATGAATGAAGTTGCCTGAATGGTGCAGGTGGGTTGGGGTGGGGGATTGATGTGGACTACTGTTCTCACAGCTGCAGAAGTGGGCTCCCTCTTGCATTCTTTGTTCCTTGAGGAATAATCTTTTCTGTAACACCCAGAAGACAAAATTTCTAGGAGTACCCTATTTTAGACATGGGATTTCTTAGTACAGAGTAAGATTAGGATAGGCCTGCAGTTTTAGGAATGGGTTTGAATTTAGATTAATTTGAAATAAATATAGTGGTCTCAGCAATTGGAAGTCTAAGGAAGAAGGATTCCACATGATCAGGTCCAGCCTAAACTATTTGCTCAAAAAGAAACCAATATATGTGATATATTACATACAATCATTATGTCAATTTCCTTCATTTTAATACATATTTGTAAAAAGTAAAATATTCTTTTTCAGTGTTGCATAAAACTCAGTTATTTATATTGCTGCTAAAATTAGCATAGCTACCTGCATTTTGTTTATGATTAATAACTTTGTTATTCTCATGCTTGATATTTTATATATCTTGCTTAGGGAAAATCTCATTCAAATTTTTCATATAGGAAAAGAAGATGGGGTTCTTTTGTAGAACAGTTGTTAATAAGTGAGGTTCTGATCTTCCTAGAAACAAAAAAATAAAAAGAAAAAAGGAAAGAAAAAAGAAAATGTTACAGTTTTAAATATTTTATGTTAAATATTTAAATATTTAAATATTTTTCTCCCCTATTTTAGTATAGGAGTATGACATTTATTAATATTATTCAATGTATTTTTGTTTTTGTCTTTTCTGACTTTAGTGTTAGATCCAAAACTCCAATGCCTAATCCAAGATCATAATGATACAATGCTGAGTTTGTAAAGTCTAGAAGTGTTGAGTTTTAGTAACATTGTATCAGAACATCAGACTGCTTTTAATTTTCAGATCATTTCAGCACAATTTCTACAATTTACATTTTGTAGCATTCAAATTGAACACTTCCTTGCTCAATTATCACATAAACATTTTCTTATATTGATACTTGAGATATGAAAGTTTTCATAAATACATTTTTATCTACAAATGAAATTTATTTTCATGTTCTCTTACATTTTTGACTTGGAAAACTATTTTATTTCTAAAAATTCATTATTTTCTTTTAATATATTCTATACATAAGTCTACACCATCCATGAATAGAGATGGTTTGCTATTTGATTCTCTCAAAATTTTATCTTCTTTTCTCTTAAAATTGTTTAATTGCTCTTTCTAAAAAATGGGAAAATGTCACTTATATTTAAAATAATGCACATAATTATTTTAATTTAATTATGAAATTAGATATGGATATATGTTTTTTCTTGTAAAGTCTCTATTTTACTGTGTTATTTAGAAGTGTTTGTTATTGCAAGACTCTAGTTTAACAGCTTTTTATCTCTGGTCAGGGGGTGACATACAATACCCATCAGGATGGAGTGAAGGGCATTGCAGGAACAGCAAAACTGAAGAAGAAACTCAACAAACCATAATCCGGAACTTCAGAGACTCTATATCAACCACCTAAAACTAAGCGAGCCTAATCTCTCCCCATCCTGAAGCTCAGGGAAATTTGCAGAAGAGGGGGCAGTAAGATTGTAAGAGCACAAGGATGGGAGGAGCAATGATATGCAAGATAATCCACATAAGTTAGGGCCGAAGCAATCATAATTGGACTTTGCATGCCCTGCGCAATGTCCGACACACTATTGACCCCAGAAAGTCTAGCATTTGCTAAAAGTACCAAGATCCTTGGAGGCAAGGGATTGACAGCCACAGTAGTGTTCCTATGTTTAAGGGGAACACAGGAAAGGGTTCAGAGAAATGCCACTGGGTCCTTGTATGTCATCGGAGAGGAGGCCCCAGAGGAGAGTCAGGCATGCACATTAAAGGATTCTCCGGGGATTCAGGGGAGAGGCACTGGGGGACGGGAAAGGAGGGGTGAGGGGAGGCGGAGGAGGGGGCCGGGGAAGAAGAGGGAGGGAAGGAACCGTTGTACCTATTAAGTTTGTATGAGCGGAAATAATAATAAAAAATGTCAAAAAAAGAAGTGTTTGTTATTGGATTAAGGGTTTTATTTTTCTCATTTTTAAACTTTATTGAAGATTTTATTCTAACAGTACATTATTATATCAAAGTATATGTCAATGACCTTATCAATTTTATCTTTATCCATCCATTCATATCATGTACTAAATAATTGATTTGTGGATAATAAGCTTATTTTTCCATGACAACTAAAGGAGTTTTTTCAAATACTTGGTTGCCACAAGTCAGGAGACAATGAATGTTGAAGAGCAAGAATCTCCACTATTATATGTAATCCAAGTTGTCCATTGAAAACAATATTATATAACTCAAGGTGAGACGCTGGGAATGCACAGACGTCCTGTATCGTCTCATAGAAATTGTATATGTGAGATGACCTTTGAGTTGGTTCTGAGGAGATAAATAAGTCTGAACAAGTGATTCAGCAGTCCTAATGTATTACATCATGCACTTCAATGTATATCTTTATCTTCTGGTCAAGTTCTTGCTGATATTTAACTGAGGTCGAGAAAACATGGGCCCAATTACAAATAACTCCTTGTATTATGCAGTAGGAAACAGTGATCTCTCCTTTTGCAATTAGAAGAGATGGGACATTCTCCCAGTGGTGAGTTAATCAGTAGAAAAAATGTTATATTTGCCTGTAATTAAATCTGTATTTGCAAATGTTTAACAATTCTATGTGCTGTTGAAGATGTTTGATTGCCTAGTCATGGATGTCCATGAAATGCAGTTGGAATACTAGTGAAAAAGATTCATGAAAATGTATAGGTACCTATGTTTAAGTGGGAGAAAAATATGCTGTATGTTCTACTCTTAGTAGAGTAAATTCAGAAAAGAATAAATTAGTCATCAGAAGATTAGGACAATAATTCTGTCTGTCACTCTGTCATTGTCCAGAGTACTGATTGATCAAGTGGTCACCTGGCAGAGATAGAGTCATATGTATTGAAATTTTGGAATCTCAAACCCCAAATAACATAGAGGTAACAAGATCTGAGGGCTATAAATAATTCCAGCAGCAGAGTCTTCAGTAGGGGAACATTCTCCAAAGTGTCCAACCAACTAAGATATTAAAAGGATGATCATATTAAATGACTTTCACTGGAAGTGGAAGAGAGTTTTGCTTCTTTATTTGTACTTCATTCATTCATTCATTCATTTAGTGTTTGTGTGTGTGTGTGTGTATGTGTAGTGTGTGTGTGTGTGTGTGTGTGTGTGTGTGTGTGTGTGACAGGGTTCAGTGCCTTTTCTGCCAGGTTTTTTTTTTTTTTGGACTTAAGATCTGGGATCCAAACTCATATCTGTCTGCTTGTGAGACAGAGTCTTAACCCAGAGCTACCTCTATGTCTATGTTCTCTAATTTAACTTTCATTCTAGGCATAGGTTTGCCAACGTTGCATAATAAAAGAGGTGACTTAGTGAGTACAGAGTAAAGTGTTTATTATACAAGCCTAAGGACATGAGTTTGATAATTACTGCAAAATCTTGAGAAGGATGAGCCTGATGCTCAACAAACATTCAAAAGTCAGACACAGAAATTTTCACCTGTAGTAGTACCAGAGCTGAAGAGAGTGAAACAACAATCGCTTGTGTTTTCTAGCTGTCAAAACTGCCTGCATGAGTGAACTTTAGTTTAAAAAACAGCCAATCTCACACAAACAGGCACCCCAAATAAAGCCCTGTAATCCACATATGCAGAAGAACCAGAGATTGTGGGGCATGGCTGAATTGAAGAGTGGCGGAGAGAGTTGAGAAGGAGAGCGTGTGGGGATGGAGTTGAGGCATCGACCATTTTGTTTATATATGAAAATTCTGAACAGAAATAAAGAGAATAGGCTTTTACAAAAAAATAAATAGAGAATGATTCATGAAGATATCCAGCATTGATCTCTATCCTATACATAAGCGTATACTTATATGAACACTGATATTCAAGAAAATTACCTTCTAAGCATGTATAGAATGTCTTGTTAGTCATCATGGTATGCCAAAATTATTGTTATTCTGTAGCCAATTCAATCAGTATATTCTTTTTTGTATTTTGAGAATGTGCTGACTAATGTCTTTGTGCTAATAATTCTTGTGCTTTTCTAAAAAACAAAGCATTCTCATTCTGAAGTAACACTCATAGTCACTGGTTAACATGCTTAATTAAAATTGAATTTCATCTGGAAGTAATATAGCTATGCTAGGTAATTTTGTGCTTGAATCTACAGTAACTCTTCCATATACAACAGTTGGTTGAAATTTTTATTAGCATATTCACCAAGGAACTCTTAATTTTGTTGAGTTTTAGTTTTTCCAGGGTGAAAATGGCATAAAATTATTGTATCTCTATACAAAAATACCAATAAATAAAAATAGACACATTTTTATAAATCTGATATTAAGTACCTCAATATATTATATTTTAATTGTGCTTTTTGTATTTTCAACTATGAGTTTATTTAGCTTACAAGATAACACTCTTTTTTATTAGATGTCGTCATAACTTAAATTAATAAATTCTTTTGTTGTTTTATATTCTCTGATAATTTTATGTATCTCATATCACACTACCTAATTTCCTTCTTTATTCCACTGAGAATATACTTCATAACATATTTCCCTCCTGTTTTTATGGTGTGTGTGTGTGTGTGTGTGTGTGTGTGTGTGTGTGTGTCCTACTGTGTTTATTAAGCATTGATTTTATTAGTGCCTGGGTACTAGCTGCAGCAAGGTCAGTATATGACTGGTAATGACACTGTAGCAAGTGGATCTCCTTCCTGAGGAAGTATTAGCTTCTCAGAAAGAAGAGGTGGGCACATGAATTCTTCCCATCCATGTTGTAAGGCTGGTGATCCTAATCTTGTGTAGGTCTTTGCAGGTATACCCAGCTGTAATGAATTCATGAATATGGTGGCTTTATGTCCAGAAGACACTGTTTGACACAGATTCTTCCAGACATCCTTTCTATCATCTATTCCATGATGTTCCATGAGAAATTTGTGGTGTTCAGATCAAGGACTCCTCAATCATTTTCTCTCTTCATTTTGACCAGCTGCAATTATCACCATCTACTGAAAAAGAAAGAGGCTTCTTGGATGGAGGCTGAGAGTGACATATGTGTGAATTGAATGTATTTAAGGTAGAAGACATGTCCACTTAGCAAATCCATATGATGTCCATTTAGCAATTATCAGTGAGTTCTCCCCTATAACACTCTTAACAATGGACTCTTAGCTAGATTTACAATATGAGGCATGAGTTTCCTATTAAGTGAACCTAAAGCCAACCAGAAAGTGATTGGTTATCCTTATAATAACAATGTCATTATTGCACCAATAGGCAGTATTTGCCAGGTTCTTACATGTTGCAGCTCATAGCTGGATTAACTGTTAATAGCTTTTCTTCCCTAGTAGTCTGCATATTATCTTCTGAAATTATGAAATCTAGCCAGCAAAGAAGATGTGTCCAGGTCAGCTTTAATTTGATTTTGACTCTTTCATTTGCCATAACCAAAGGCATAGTATCTTCAACATTAAGGTCTTTGTGTCAGATTATGGTGGGAAATCAAGACCAATGACAATAGCCTCTTTCAATCCTATAATAATTAATAATAACAATCAATAATTAATCTTCGGTGTCAACTTGACCACATTAACTAAAATCAGATGCCAAACTACCCGACTACCCAAAGAGATATTTATACTTGAGATAGTTAATCTTGGGTCTCATCTTGACCATACCTGCCATTAACTAAGATCAGCTATCACACTACCTAAAGAGTATCCAGATCAGTACATTTGATAGACCAGCCCTAAATCTGATTGGAACCTCCCAGTAGTGAACCAGGATAAAAGGAACAGTAGAACAAAAGTCTTAGAAGAAGAGAGACTCCAGAATGTTTGTGGTGACTTAGCCTTCAGTTTCAGCCACTAGCCATGTTGCCTCCACTATGAAAGACTTTTTTTCACCTCTAGAACCATAAGCTGAATAAATCTCCCTGTCTCCCTTAAGTTGTTTGACTTTGTTCTTTCACAGCAACAGTTAAAAAACTGTTACAAATCCTTTGGGCACAATTTTCTTTAATTTTTTGACACATTTATAGCAGCAACTTCTGAGTCTTTATTTACAAATCAGCCCTTAAAAATAAATCTGAAACAATTTTTTTGAAATGAAATGACTAGATTCTCCCTTGCTTGATTGCATATCTCAAATTATAATGGTAGAAACTGTTATTGTCATTTTAGATAAGAATTCCTATCTTTATGACATAGGGATTACTACTAAAACAATTTGTTTGCTTATTGTTTACTGACTTGTCTAAATGGAGTCAACAAATTCAATGTAGCTCTCACTGCCATTTCTCTTCTAAGGGATGGGACTTCTGTCTACACAGAATGAAGTTGTGATAGCAGTACTTGTCTGCCCAGAAATTCTTATCTAACAAGTTTAATTATATATTGCTATGACAGAGTTCCTGGCGGGAAGTAAACTTAGGAGAGAAAGGGCTTAAAGACTGACACTTCCTGTCTAGGGTACATGAAGTACACATGAGGTAAAGCCTAAGCAGTTGGAGACCGGAAACAGTTGGTCACATGACATCCACAAGGCAGAAATGGAGAGAGAATTAATACAATGAATACACAGCTTACTTGCTCATTCTCTCCATGCTTATACCATCCCAGACCACCTGCCTAGGTAATTATTCCAACAAGTATTACGATAAGTCTTCCTAATAAATTTAATCAAGGTAATCTTTCACAAGCAAGCTGTAAGTCCTTCTCATGGGTGATTTACTTTGCGTAAAGCCAACAGTTAAAATTAATCATCAACCATCATCACACCTACATGCTTGAGGTAGAGAATTAGAGCACAGTATGAAGAAAGGAAATCCTCTCAATTATCACTGCCATAAACAAAGAACAGTCCCCAAACATAGGCCAAGGGAAGTGTGGTATTATGCTATTACTTTATCCTTCCAGTTGAAACGTTCTTCAGAGGAAAAGGCACATATTTAATTTACATTCAAACTGAATGGCTTATGTCTATCTAGTCAATTATAATAGTTCTTTATATTAATTTATATTTTCCTTTGACAACTTCATACACGCATATCTCTATAATGGTCTTCATTCCCAAACTCTCTTATCTTCCTCCCAACCTTTCCCACACCTTTTCCCCCTACAAATATGTTTCCTACATTCGTGTTTTTTTCATCCACTAAAAACTATCCATTGGTGCTTCATAAACTTATTAGTGAGTATACAATTGAAGTCAAAGTCTCCCTTTATCCCAGAATCTTTACAGAATCATTAGTTCAATAGTCAGTGGTAGGGCTATATGATGCCTTCATCCTGTATGACTGACTGCAAAAGGTAAGCTTTATGTGGAGTCATTGTCACTCAGAACTACTGAGAGATCATGTTTTCAATAACTGTCATGCTAAGAAGATGGCATTTCACAGCCCTCCCTGTCTTTTTGCTTTTATAGTCACCTCCTCCTTTCTTCTGTAATGTTCACTGAACCTTACAAAAAGTGGTATAAATGTTTTGTTTAGGAATGATTCTTTCATAGTCATGTATTTAGTATCTTGGGCAGACACAAATCTTTGTATTTGCTGTTCTTCAGTTAAGGAAAGGCTTCTTTGTTGAAGGCTTAAAATAGAACTGGTCTATTGATTATATATATTATATATAATTATATTTATATATGATATATATCATTTATATATACACAAACATTTAAAATATGGTTTGATACTTGGCTAAGAAACAATAGTAACTTTCCCTTTAGGGACTATGTCCTCCTCAAAAAATGTTTTTGTCCATGTTTCCATGGATTCTCACTCAAAGAAAGGGGCTCATATCCAATAAGAAGCAGTATTTTAGCTCATAGCAGACATGCCCCAGATGTACCTAACTTGTCTGACAGGTTAATCTTTTAGATTCTGAAATAAGTGGGGTAGGATTTTGGATGTCTTTTCTTCTCCTGTAGGCTGCATAACATATTCAAACATTTTGAAAGCTAGCCTGCAGGAAGGAAATTTGTTCATCAATTCCAGCTTGATTTTTCATTATCTCCCACCAAGGTGTATGCTGTCTTCATTAATTCAGTCTTATCACACAAGTCTGGTGAGAAAGTAAGAGGAATTAGCAAGATCCTATATTCTTTTGGAGCCTCTAGGGCCTCCTTTACTAAGTGTTCTTACTGAAGAATACACATCTTTCACTGGCATTTTGGTTTACTATGCCACTGATTCCAAGATATTATGCAAGTAGGAAGGGTATCTTCTTTCAACCTCTGCATTTCTCTCTAATTGGGATATAAGATACTATTCTAAATAATTGAGCATTTTATCTAAATTACCATTATAACAAGAATAATGAAACTCTTTGAAATCACTATTACTTTCAGAGTAATGATGCATAAAATGTTGATAAATAGAAAATAAAAGGCCATTTGCTGGATGATATCCTGCAATGGTTCATTTTACTAAAGTTGATAATGTTCCTTAAATGTTAAAATTAGCATTAAGAAAAATTTTATAATTGTCCTTTAATTAAAGCCTAGATGACAGACGATTAACTGTGCAGTTTATACTTAAAACATTTTATACTTTCACTGAATTTTCATCTCTCAAAAGTGATTTTAATATTTACTTTAATAGTAATATCAAAAAATAATTCAGACATAGTTAAAAAATATTAAGAATTACATGTTGAATATTTATTACAGATTTAAATAAAATGTGGTTACTCAAAGGAAAATATATAAATATAGATATTGCTTTGAATTATGTATGATAATATGTACAATATTATATAAATTAATATATTCTTGCAAATATATTTATATTCTATATAAATTAAATTTCAATGTGACTAAATGTAGCATTTTTTTTCAATCTTCTAGAAAGTGTAAAAAACCATGTCTCAAACTGGGAAGATTGCTCACAGGTTTAAAGCCTTTATCTAGCAAGCAAAAGACCTGAGTTTGAACCACTAGATTCCATGTAAAAATGATGGGCAGATATAGTGAAATCTTACAATTCTGCCTATTTCTTTAATTACATTTTAAGACAGAGTAGTCTCAAGTTCATCATTTTCATGCTTCAACTACACAAGTGCTTCGTTACAGATGCATGCTCCAGTGTGGGAATTGACAACTGATTGAAACTGTCTTGAAAGAAAGAGAGAGAGAAAGAAAGAAAGAGATAAAGAGAGAGAGAGGAAGGAAGGAAGGAAGGAAGGAAGGAAGGAAGGAAGGAAGGAAGGAAGGAAGGAAGGAAGGAAGGAAGGAAGGAAGGAAGGAAGGAAGAAACAAAGAAACAAAGAAACAAAGAAAGAAAGAAGCAAAGAAACAAAGAATCAAAGAAACAAAGAAACAAAGAAACAAACACAGAAACAGAGAAACAGAAACACAGAAACAGAGAAAAGAAACACAGAAACAGAAACAGAAACACAGAAACAGAGAAACAGAAACAAAGAAAGAAAAAGAAAGAGAGAGAGAGAAAGAAAGAAAGAAAGAAAGAAAGAAAGAAAGAAAGAAAGAAAGAAAGAAAGAAAGAAAGAAAGAAAGAAAGAAAGAAAAGAAAGAAAGAAAAAGAAAGAAAGAAGCATGAGGCGGAGAGTCATGTGTGAAGGGCAATATGCTGTTGAATTCAGGATTAGAGAATAGATGATACAGAGTCTGCTTTGGATTACTTCTCTTTTTTTTCTATCCTGAAAGTAAATAAATTCATTTTCTCATATAGTGTTTAGCCTTTGAGGGATTATGCCAAGTTCAAAATTTACTCTTTGACATTGAGGTCAAGTCTTACAGCTAAATACTTGTTCTAAGAGACAGCAGCAATTCTCCTTTACAAAAATGTATATGAGCTTTCTACCAATGTTTCAGTTCACATGTGAAAATGTTTTTCTTTGTGACATTTTCAAGCATATATACCAGTGAATATTGAAATTTAATCTTGAAGGACAACTTTTCATGTCCATGCAAATTTCAACTGAGATAATTAACATGAATTATAACATGTACAGGCATCTTAAAATGTTAGCTTTTTTTGAAAGAGAGAGAGAAGAAGAGAGAGACAGAGCGAGAAGGGATCACAAGTCCCAGATCCAAGTGTGTGTAACGTGTGAAGATCAGATGAGAACTTCCAGAAGTGAGCTTTCTTCTTTTACCTTAAATACTCAGGAAACAAAGTCAGGTTGCCTTTACCTGCTGAGTCATTTCACCATCACTTGCATTTTATAAAGAACTACTTTTACAAGGCTACTATGTTATATAATGATTCTTGCCATGCTTCCAGATAGCTTTTTTATTTAGCTTTAAAAATCTGTAGAATAGTTGTAAAACAGAAGACTTTATGATGTATTTTGAAACAGAACAATTCTGATCAAGTCACCTGTACACTTGCTGTTGTTCGAAGTGTTTATTTTCAGCTCCTGAGAGTAAGGCTTGAGACTTTCCAAATACAAACGACAATTTGTGTGTTTTACTTTTCTGTTGTCTCTTTTTTGATTCAAACATTTTAATTGCATGTTGTTAAGTATATAGGCATTGGTAATTGCCATGTTTTCATGGCACTTTGACTACTTTCCTATTGTTGAATGCCTCTCTTATACCTGATGATTTTCATTGTTCAAAAGTGTGATTTTCTGGGCTGGAGAGGTGGCTCAGGGGTTAAGCCTCTGCCTTGCAGGCGGAAGGTCCCGAGTTCGGATCCCAGATCCCACGTATAGACGCCAGGCGGAAGCGGGGGCGACCTGCGCTTCTGGTCCTGGTAGGGCGGAGCCTGTGAATCCCGGGGCAGAAGGAGGTGGAGGCGTCCATGGTGGTTCGCGAATTCGTCCGTGGTTCTACACATACACAGACACACACACAGACACACACACACACACACGCGGGCACATACACATGTACATGCGCACAGTTGAATAAATAATAATTTAAAAAAAAAAAAAAGTGTGATTTTCTGTATTGATGGAAATATGCTGTCTTTCTTTTGATTGTCTCTGCATAGTGTGTTAACCAGTATGCTTTTATAGTTTAAATGATTTGTTTGTTTGCTTATCGCATAATGGGTTCTGGGTTTTCAGTGTGTGTTTTTTCATTCAATTTATCCATCTCGATAGTCCATACTCTCCAGACTAGATCATTACCATTTAAAGCAAATTGTGATATCTACCCTGTTTAAAATTTAATTCATTGTGCTTCCTCTTGTCACTACTATTTTTAGATTTTCTTGTTTTACTTATTCATGTGAAATACTCTGTTTCACTGCTTTTCTCCACATACGAATTTTGATTCTTTTAAAATATCAGATTGTAGTTATTTGAATTAATCAAATTCACCTCCAAAAGATCAGACTCCTTCTGTGTATGCAAGTGTTTTATAACCAAACTTTCTGCCCTTTATCTCATGCTATTGCTGATACATATTCCCCTTATCTATATATTGAAGTCACACAAAATATTTAACAATACCACAAGTGTGGTTCAGAAACTAATGGCTTCTAAGTTCTATACATGTTGGTCTTTGTATTTTTTGACATGATTTAATGTTTAATAGAACACCTAAATCAAATAACTTATAACTGATGAGAATATTCACATCATACCATAAAAATATGCAATGTTTGGCTAGTTAATGAAGTTTAGTTTCAAAGTTGTTAAAATCATTACTTGAAATAATGTAAAAATATTAAGAAGTATTACTTCATATACAAAAATGGCATGATTACAATTGCCTACAATATTAGTCCCACATTCTGTCTCTATTTTCTCATGATTTATTAATTTACCCATCTTAATAATGTTTCATTTGAGAGGGCTGACATTACAAGGGCATTATAGATTGTACCACACACACTAACAAAATAAACACATTCATCTCCTCTCTAGATGTACTTTTTATGACTGAGGACTGTTTTCCAACTCTGCCTCAGTTGTCATCAGCCAAATTACCAGACAAACCCATTTGCAATTTGAACATTAACTAATTTGATTATTAAGGTGATAAGAACATTTAACGAAATTTCCATAGTAAGAATTGAACTATCAAGCTGGAGTTAGAGATAGAAAATATATTTGAAGAGACTGAGCTTAAAATGTACAGTTGGCCTGGTAGAGGAGATGTCATGAATTCAAAAGTGGCTTCTGGGTTGGGAGGGTTAGTCCATTATACTCTGGATATGCTGACCTCTGTGATTTCCCCAAATGCGGGAAACTCGACTACTCAATTTGTAGTCATGGGGGAACTATATTTCTGCTTTCCCATGATATAAAATATAGTGAATAAATGTACAGTTCCAAAGCAAATTGTTCTGTGATAGATAGAATGCACTAAATGTTTACTCTCCCAAATTTACTGTGTAGAAGTCAACCATCTTATAATATTGTGCTAGTTGTCTCTTGCATCATTGTGATGTATTATGCATATATTAAATAGAAAGACGTATTTTATGTTTCATAGGATTTTAGTTCATGTCAATTTGAAGGGAATGATGAAAGAGCTGAATACAATGAATATGAGCACACAGCTGAAGCTAATTAAATCATGGTGGACCACAAGGTAGAGAACAAGGCAGGCATCAGAAGCCAGAGATTTGCAGGTTCACTTCTAGAGAGGTCTCTGCCTGCCTGCTATATGCAGTTCCACAAAATAGCACCAACAGTTGGGAAGAAAGAATTTAAAATATTTCAAAACAAAACCATATAAATGATGGTGCTTGGAGGTGAATATATCAGCTGACAATCAAATTAATATGCAGTTAGGAATGAGGTTATACAAGGACACATTGCAAACATGGCTGCATGCAAGCTAGGACAAGACTCCTATCCAGACCTGACCATGATCGAACTGGCTCTCTGATTTCCTATTTCTGTAACGAAAAGAAATATATTCCTGTGGTTAATCTACCCAATACATGGCACTTTATTATGGCTGACTAAGATAGTATGGGATGCTTTAATAAATGATTTGAGTTATCCACTTGAATAAAAAAATAGGAATATATTGGGTTACACTGTCTAGACACTATAGATTTTGATCTGCTCTTATGAATAATTCATGCATGTTAAGCATCAAATGATAATTCATTGCTAGCTCACAGTTCAAATAAAAAGAAAGAAGTCTCTATGTTAGGTATCAGGTGAGTGACAATGTTCTGAACAGTGGGAAGATGTTCTGTCTTCAGCCAAAATCATTGGAGCATAAGTGGATCAAAGATAATATGCAGAACATTGCCTTCTCTTGGAGACCACAGGACCAGAAGGCATCAGATGGATACGAGCCAGATCAGAGCAATGCAGCTGACAGGAATTATCTCAGCAGTTCAATTGCTGTTCGTTCCAACTTTTCTTCTGTATTAATGTCTGCATAAGTTTCCAAAACTGCCCAAATGTCCTCTTTCTGGATGAATACTCTTCCTTTAAAAAAAAAAGTGAACTGAAAGGTTCACAAAGAAGCTATCTGAAATTGTACATCAAGTGGGCCATCAAATATATGAGCCGAATTCCTGAGTTCTTAAGTGACAAAATAATGAGAAAACAGAAGCTTAAGATTAAAAAGTGTCCTTATGATGTACTTGGAGGAGAAATTAGCAAGAGAAATCTTGGCTAATAGTTTGGAAGTTTTCATAAACACTATAGTCTACTTCCGATGTCTCTTCTTCCAGGGTAGACTTGAGCTATTATTTGAGCACTTGGTAGAAATACTTCTCCAAGAATTGCTTATGACTCATAAATCACAGTATACATTTTGCTTCTAATTTATATATGTGTGTGTGTGTGTATACACAGAGAGAGAGAGAGAGGCAATGCTGCAGATCAAAGAAAGCTTGTGAAAATAAAACTAAGTGATCTATATTTGCATATAAGACTTTGTTACTTTTTAATGATTAGAATACCTCAAATGAATCTATGTAACTTAATATCATCCTTTGATGCCATTTCATGTGGCACTTGTAGTATTTCCTGAATTCTTTACTTCACTATGACAAAGTTCCTGAGAGAAACATTTTAAAAATGAAAAATATCTTATTTCATCTCATACTGTCAGGGATAAAGCAGGCAGAATGTCGAGTTTGTGGAAGCAGGAAAAGAAAGGAGTTGTTCATTTGTGCAAGAAACAGAAATCAAGGCAGGAAGAAGTAAGAAGATGAGACGCACGTTTCAGAGGCGTGCCATTCCTCGCACCTATTTTCTCCATGTAGATCACACCTCTAACAGCCCATGTGGTTCGATCTCACCAGTAGATTGACCCATTCATTAACTGGTCTCCTTCATGGCTAATTAAACACACCAGTAGAGAACAAGGCTTTTGCACATTAGCAATTACAAATTTGCTATCTATAAAAATAGTATGTTAGATCATTTTAAGTAATGTTTCATTATTAATTATTGAAGTAGTAGTAAAATATTTATGGCACATATAATATAAAAATATTATCACCCCAGATTTCAGATTAGAAATTGAGAGTTCCATATTTTATAAGTCCAGCATCTACTGGTAGGATACTGAGTATACTCAGAAAGAAAATATTACATTTTAAGCAATTTTACTAGATTCTTCATTGAAGAATGAAAGCTTAATAAATGACTTGCATTACCCTTAAAAATTCTCTAGAATATTACTTACACATAGATTTAAAAAAACTCATTTCTTTCCACCTTCAAATATTAGATTATGGGACTAAAGAGATGACTCAAGATTTAAGACTCTGCCTTGCAAGCAAAAGGCCCTGAGTTTGGATCTCAGGTCCTACATAAAAACACCACAGCCTGGGAAATCCCAGAGAGAAGTAAAAAAGAAATAGAAACAATCCAGGATGATTCCTGAAGTCATGTTTGGTTCTCCACAGGGCCAAACACAAAGTGCCCTATGATATATACACCCACTCACACACAAATACACACACTAAATAAATAAGTAAATGAATGAATAAATATTAGATTATGAATATCTTCAAAGAATAAAATAAACACACAAAAGCAGCACCCCCACCTATAAAAGAAGTGTCTATTATTGTATTTCTATTGAGTTTTCTTTTCCTATGTTGAAAATTTATTGAATTTTTAAATGTATTGAAATTTTATTGAATTTATTGAATTTATTGAAAATTTAAATTGTGTAATAATTTGATATACATGTAAATTATGCATACAGGTAATATATAACTGATATATTATTTATATACACATTGGCATATATTATGTAAGCATATATATGCACATGCATGTATTTATGTGTGTATAAATAAGTATGTATGTATGTGTGTGTGTGTATATATATATATATATATATATACACAAACACACATACACTTGTTTGGGACAGACAGGATTGCCCAGGACAGTGCAGTTTCTGCCTCTTGGGTATTGGAATCATAAGTATACAAAGTCATGTTTATTTTTATTTACTTCTTTTCACTCTTTGGACAATATTTTTCTCTATTACATGCTGGCTGGAACTCCTCTCATAGGTCAAGTTGGACTCAAATCTGCAATTCTCCAAAGCCAGTATCTTGTGTGCTAGAAATATAGATTGCACCACCCAGCCTGGCTATTTGTCCACTTTTATTTACATCCTTTTTTATAACTATAGGTATAATTTCCTTGTAAGTGGTCATTTCATTCAAAATATCACTATAGTTTTAATTCATCCCATTTTTAAAAAGAGCATCTATCTTGAAATAATTAAAGTTTTATAGAAAAATGCAAAGCAGCCTTCAGATGTAGGCTCTGCTTTCTCATCCTTTGCTTGATCCCAGTGAAAAGAGCTATAATAGTTCATATCTGGAAACATTAAAGCAGCAAACTGGAAATGACTTCCCATTCCTTTTACATTAATATATATATTTAAGTATATACTTGCCTAGGTAAATTCATATAAGTAATACATGTTAGAATTTTAGTAGACATAATAATGCATTTTGCTACTATCAGAAAATAAGTATGTGAGACAATGTTTATTTTATTTAGCTTGTATTATCATTGCACAGTGTATATATATCCACATTATTCCAGATTCCACAATAAATACCCAACAGCTCTTGAACACACAGTTTTCACTTGGAGGTTCATTGATTTATTGATTCACTCACACATATATATTTTTATTTTATTTCCAAGTAAATATTACTAACTTCCTATAAATTATAGTACCAGAAATAGGTTGGCCTTCCATTTATATAGAATGATCTAAGTATTCATTCACAAGTTATGAACTTTGACAGCCTATACTTTGCTAAGTATCCTCATCAACTTTATATATAATTATTCTATATTTCTTTGAATTATTTCTTATAAGATAATTATCCAATAATTAATAAACTGTACAGTGTGAAATTTCATGCCAGGTTTAATGAATGTAACATTATCCTTTGGTATCTGCACATTCCCTGAGGATTATCACATTGCTACTGCACTTTGGAAATTTGTCTATTGTTGAGGATTCTGCAGCAAGTACTTTATATAACAGTTTCAGGAAACCAACTCTATTTATTATCATACTATATAACTTTCTCCTGGAATTTGACTCAGAATTCATATTCCACAGTCATCTGTAAAGAATAAATTACAAATATAATTTCATACTATTATTTATGATATAATTTTTAACCTCATTAGTTCATATTTTCTACAGTAAAATTATGTTTAAATTAAATATTGTTCTGGTGATATTAATTGCCTAAAATATTAATGAAGAATTAATAACAGGACAAAGTCTTGTTTCTTTCCTATCTACCTGGTGAAGTAACTTTGGACCTGAGATTTAGCTTTCTACAACTTAAGAGTTTCATGATGAAGAAGTCACAAATTTCATGTTAATTTCTGACTTGTTTTCTTCAAACCTGGGTGGAGGATCAACTTTATACTGATAGCAACCAAGAAGAATCTAGAGCTTTCACTTGTGGGTTTGGAAAGTCTTACAGAAGATAAATTGTTACCTATGTAGTATATTATGATTTCAAGATGTGAACCAAGATGACAGGTAGTAAAATGTGAGGACAATAAATAGCTCAGAAATTTTCAAGCTAACTCACTGAGGACTTTAATATATTAGAATGAAATAATAGGGAATTTGGAACCAAATAAATAAAAATAGTAATATACTGGTCAGTTATTTGATAGAATTGGGAATCCATTTCCAGGATGGTGAAAGTATGTGCAAAAGAAGAATGTTGTACAAGAAGATGCTAACAGTGCACAATATAATATCCAAGATGTGTAATGTCAAAAATCAGTTTGCCGTATTTATCTCCTTAATATTTTATCATTATTTTGTGGTGAGCTCTTTTAAATTCTTTTAGATTTTTACAAATGTTGAATACATAATTGTTATTAATACTATTCTGTGCATAGCAACCTAGGACTTGTTTCTCTTGCCAAACTATAATGTAGGTAGTAGAACTATATAAAATAAAAGACACTATTGGCAACATGAGCTGCAGTAAATGACAGAAAGAAGATTATGTCTGTCTCAGGAATCAGAGATCTCACAAATAAAATTATACAACGGAATAAACTATATAAGGATGTCAATAGTGTCTGTTATTTTCCATAGTTCTTGTTTTTTTCCTAACACAACTAAGGTTCTATAATTGTTACTTCTATATACATCAAAGAAAGACCCAGATCCTAGATACGAAATACATTGTTATAGAACTTTTGGAAAATGAAAATTCACTCAGTGAAGTTCAAATGCTTCTCATGATTATGTTCTTTTAATGTATATTGTTGGTTTTTCATAAAATTAGTATTCTATGATAAGTTTCAGTGTGATATTGCCAAACACATTTTTGCTTGTATTTATCTTCCACCACTCCCCTCTCTGTAGGGGTCTTTGTCCATCTTTATCTGTCTTCTTCAGATTGAACTCAGACTCATAATTAGTCTTCAGGAATTTGTTTAGGTTTTATGCTGCCTGTCACATAGAAAATTCACCAGTATTTCTTTCTGTCCAGTGGTGGATGTTCTTGACTTGAAGGGGCAAATATAATCTACAAGTCGCTTGCATGATGAGGTAATAGTTATGTTAATTAAAATTAGCAATTTTTGCTACATGGAAAATTGTTTATTTCTGCAACATTTGATAACACTGAAACTAAATTTAAAATTGTTACCTATTAATCCATACCTGTTATGTTGTACTTCTTGTGGGTTGTTTAGTTAAATCTCCTTGATTCATCAGAAGACACAAAACACAGACAGGCCAGCAGTAGCACTTTGCAGCAATTAGATATATTTTCTTAAGTAAGAATTAGATGTAGAAAGAAAGTAAGGTGTGAAGAGCTTCAAAATGTATTAATTACACAAATAAAGATTTTTCTGACTATCTAATGTGAATTTTACAAATTAATTCTCAAAATCATTGCAGAATATTACTATACATATTCTACAACTATGGGAAAAGAGACATAAATAGCATGATCAAATGGAAGACGTGACATTCACAAAGAGAGATGTCTGTTGTTCTAAATTATAAATATGAAAAAACTTTGTTTACAAAATGGCTAATTATTATTTTAAATTTTCAATACTGCTGGCATATTCTCTCTCTCTCTCTCTCTCTCTCTCTCTCTCTCTCTCTCTCTCTCTCTCTCTTTCTCTCTCTCTTTTCCCCCCACCTTGCTCCCTCTCAAACTTGGTATGTTGGAATGCAGTATATGTGTGGAAGTCTAAAGAAAACTTGAGGGTGTTGGTCCTCACTTTCTACCTCATTTAAAAAAGATAGTTTTCTTTGATGTCTCTCCACTGCATGGGCCAGGCTAACTGTTCCAGAAACTCCAGGGTAGTTTCCTATCTCTACCTCCAATTTCCCATAGAAGGCCTGGGATTGTAAATACTAATGCTATGCATGGAGCTTTATATATGGCCTTCGGAGATTCAAACTCACATCTCTGAGCTTGCAGAGTTAAGTGCCTGTTATACACGAAGACTAGGACAGGCATGCTCTCGCTCTTCCCCTCACCTCTCTCTCCAATTAAATAAATGACTAATAATGTCTATTTTAAGTAAGGTTTTTAGGACATTTTCTTTAAAACACATATACTATTAAGATAAAACTATTGATAAGTAATTTTGGAAAATTATGAGAAATCAATATTATTGATTCTTATGAAATTTAGTGGTGATTGACATAATGTAATGTTTTTGCATTAAATTTACATTCTTGCACACAAACATTTATATATGGCAAAACATACAATATGACAACCATACCATTTAATATAGTTGTTCAGAAAATCAAAACATCAAGTTAAACAGGTGTTAAAAGTATTTTTAAATTTTATTTATTTATTTATTTATTCAATTGTGCATGTGTGCACGCGTATGTGTGGGGGGTGGGAGGTGGGTGCGTGTGTGTTTGTGTAGAACCACGGGGAATTCGGGAACCACCATGGACCGCCTCCAGCTCCTCCTTGTTTACTTTGTCCCAGGATTCACAAGCTCTGCCCTACCAGGAACAAAAACGCAGGCCACCCCTGCTTCCGCCTGGTGTCTACACATGGGGTCTAGGATCCGAACTCAGGACCTTCCGCCTTCAAGGCAGAGGCTTAACCCCTGAGCCACCTCTCCTTCCCCAAAAGTATTTTTAAATCAAATTAATCTTAATATAGTGATGTGGAATGATCTCCAAGACATTTTATGAAAGATAACATCGGAAACATATATAAAATGAGTATCTGATTTAATGATCACACATTCTTATCTACATATACATAAATACCTTAGAATCCATAGCACACTGTCTTATATTAGGCAAGTATAGATAAGCTTTTCTTTTTTTTTTCTTTTTTTAATTTTTATAATACATTTTTATTATTATTTCAGCTCATACAAACTTAATAGGTACACCAGTTCCCTCCCTCCCTCCTCCTCCCCCCCGAAACCCCTACTCCTCCTCCCCTAACCCCTCCCGCCCCATCCCCCCCGTGCCTCCCGCCCTGATTCCCAGAGTCCTTTCTTGTGCATGCCTGACTCTCCTCTGGGCCCTCCTCTCCGATGACGTACAAGGACCCAGTGGCATTTCCCTGAACCCTTTCCTGTGTTCTCCTTAAGCATAGGAACACTACTGTGGCTGTCAATCCCTTGCCTCCAAGGATCTTGGTGCCTTTAGCAGATGCTAGACTTTGTGAGGTCAATAGTGTGTTGGACATTGCGCCGGGCATGCAATGTCCAATTATGATTGCTTGGGCCCTAACTTGTGTGGAGTATCTTGCAAATCATTGCTCCTCCCATCCTTTTGCTCTTACACTCTTACCATCCCCTCTTCCGCATTCTATCTTTACCTGGTAACAAGATATTTGTATTTTCGCTATATTAAATTTTTAAACAAAACATGGAAAAACAAGGGCTTGTAATTTTGTTTTTCAATAAGGGGCTTGTTAATTTTATTACAAAATTATTTCCATTATATCTTCTATGTAAAGAGATTTCAGAATGGCAAGCCTAAAACACATGCGTACTATCAAATGAATTACTTTAAAATTAATTTCAATTTAAAATCATTTAAATTGTTTTAAGTAACAACAAATATGTTAAGCAACTTTTTTCATTCCTGAAAATAGTATTGCTATTTTTAGTATTACTGTTTCTAGAAAGAGACCGAGTTTCTGGCCAGCATCTAGTGCACACTGTAAATACCAGAAGAAAAGAAATTGAAACATGCAGATATTTACATTTGAGGTTCTTCAGCCCTCTCAAATGTGCCTGACTTTAGTGAACAGATGTTTCAGCCTTGTATTCACTACTTAACTCTACAGAGTTTTTGGAAAACACATAGATCTGGCTGAGCTGTTGTATTTGTCTCTCACACCCACCCACCCTGTCCATTTGCTAACATCTAGAAATGTGGTGAATTAGTTTCAAAATGTTTGGACAAGCAGAATCATTTGACAAATACCTTTAAAAAGCAAATATCTGAAAGTCTGACACAGTAAGTATATGCAATGGTGTCACCATGAGATGTGTGTGTGTTGATAGGTAGAAAACTGCTTAAGGTTCCGGAAAAAATCATTTCATTGTCTTTCAGAGTTTAAAGTCAGTAATGGTTTTTTAAGAAGCATTCTATAATATTTTATGCTAATGTTCATTTCCTTTAAAGTTTACATGCAGTGCTGTTTAAAAATACAGCAGAAAACTGACTGTGTCTTTAAATTTATTGAACAGTAGTAGCTAATTTTTTGGGAGGGCAAGGAGATAGGGGAGTTAAATCATGGCTTCAGAAAGAGTGTGATGACGTCTTAATACCAGTTCTAGCACCTGTGACTGAGAGTTTCCTGTCCAAATACTGATGTGATCTTTAAGGCTGCGTTCAAAGAGATTAAGACAGAGAGATCAGAGAAACAGATAGAGGAAAGCATTATAGTTCTTCTGCTCCAAAACAAAGAACGCCTGATGCTCTGGGGTCTGAAAGAGGCCATGAAGATGACTGCATCCAAAGTTGCACTAGAAATGCATGGAACAGCCTGTGCCCTGACTCTGGCAGGTGCAACTATGAGCTCTTCACACTCTCTTGCTTTATTTGATTCTGTTTTTGATAGTTCATTATGGTTCTCTGGGAAATTAATATAGAAATTTATTTGCTTATGGTTAGCATGAATTAAAGTTAGAATTGAAAATATAGAAGGTTAGGGATATCTTTGACATGGTGAAGGATAGGTGATAAACTAAACATTTAGATTTCGGCAGGAGTATGGATTGAGAGATCTTTCAGTGGCAGATAGAAAGTAACCATTTTGCAAATGGGAGACTGACCCCCCCCTCACCGCAGTCTCCTACTTTTATTCCATCTACCTTTGAATATACTCTTATAATAAGACTCTATTTTAAAAGCTTTTTATCTCTGGCCAGGTGGTAACATCCAATATCCATCAGGATGGAGCCAAGGGAATTGCAGAAGCAGCAAAACTAAAAAAAAAATCAACAAACCATAATTCAGAACATCAGAGACTCTATAACAACCACCTGGAACCAGGCCAGCCTAATCTCTCCCCATGCTGAAGCTCAGGGAAATTTGCGGAAGAGGGGGTCAGTAAGATTGTAAGAGTACAAGGATGGGGAGGAGTAATGATATGCAAGATACTCCACACGTTAGGTCCGAAGCAATCATAATAGGACTTTGCACGACCTGCACAATGACCAACGCGTTACTGACCCCTCAAAGTCTAGCATGGACTAAAGGCACTAGGATCCTTAGAAGCTAGGGATTAATAGCCACAATAGTGTTCCTATACTTATGAGGAGCACAAGAAAGAGTTCTAGGAAATGCCACTGAGTCCTTACACCTCATCAGAGAGGAGGGCCCAGAGGAAAGTTTGACATGCATATTAAAGAATGCTCCAGGGATGGGGGGAGGAAGCACTGGGAGATAGGGAGGGAGGGGAGGGAAAGGAAGGGGAAAAGGGGGGAGGGAAATAGGGGGTTCCGGGAGGGGTGGAGGGAGGGAGGGGACCGTTGTACCTATTAAGTCTGTATGAGGGGAAATAAATAAATTAAATAAATAAGTAAATAATTCATTCATTAATTAAATTTAATTAAATTTTTAAAAAAGCCTCCAGGGGAAAAATTCATTGCATCACTCACTGACAATTTTATCATAATCTTTTTAATTTTTATGTACTTCTATTTTCCTATTATACAATGTCAGTAAAAACAGTAATAAGCTATTTAGAATTTAAAGAAGAGTTTATATGTATAATGCACATAACAATTTTTGGTGTAAAGTGCAATGTCAATATTTGCCTTTATTATTGTGACAGTTCCCATGTTTTAAATGATAACTGAGCTAAGGGAGAATCCAATGTTTTATTTATCATTATAAAAGGAATATTTGACCAGCCATGAACAATTCTGAAATTCAGTAAAACCTGGAACCATCACTTCTTTATACATTGCAAAGATATTTTTAATTTTTTCCTATGAAATAAACTCTTTACATTTAGGTTTCCTGTGTTATAGGTTAAATTCTGACTTTCAAACGACTTTAGTTGTGCAGCAGATGCTAAGAGATGATTTTCATTTCTTCATCTACATCTTATTTTCTTATTTGTATTTGTCATAGTTGGGAACAGGTGTCGACTTTTTGATTGTGAGTTTGAGCTCTGGGCACATTTGTGGAGAATTAGTAGTTGAGATGGGCTCATAGCAAACCTGCAGGAGATTGTCTAGCTGATAAGAAGGGCTCAGCCTATGGTGGGTGGGATTAGGCCCTGGAATAAACAATGGTGGGCTGGTTGAAGGAGTCGGCATCCTTCTGTACACTTTGCCAGACATGCTGGTCTGGCAAATAAGGATTGTCCCTCTCTCAGCCATTATGTAGAGATGCTGTGGCCAGTTCCCTTGGCCTTTGTATTGGAGTGATCTCTCCTGTCAAGCTGGAGTGAGAACTGTAACCAGTAATCGTAAGAGACAATAAACCCCTTGTTCCCTTAAGCCATTTGATGGTCTTTTATCAGCAACCATGCAGGCTGACTGCAACAGTATTTATATACACTATGCAACCCAAACTGATCTTAAACTCTATCCATCTTGTCTAATCTTGACAATATTATTTCACCATTAGTATGTGTGACCTTGTATTTTTAACAATTTGTGAAATTCTAACAAATTTTCTTTTTTTCTATACTTTAGTTGCTTTCCCACATATAATATAAATTTAATATACAACAAACTATTTTTGATAAGAAGAAAATCTTTCCAGTAAGTTACAAGCATAGTCTTGGCCATGATAGAAAGTAACTCTAAGTAACACATTCTAGCATCTTATTTCCTCTGATAGTTTTTATTTCTTTTATTTTGATCTTTTTTTATAATGCATTTTTTATTATTTCAGCTCATACAAACTTAATAGGTACACCGGTTCCCCCCCCCCGAACCCCCTACTCCTCCTCCCCTAACCCCTCCCGCCCCATCCCATTGGACATTGTGCAGGGCATGCAAAGTCCTATTATGATTGCTTTGGCCCTAACTTGTGTGCAGTATCTTACAAATCATTGCTCCTCCCATCCTTTTGCTCTTACACTCTTACTGCCCCCTCTTCTGCAAATGTCCCTGAGCTCCAGGATGGGGAGAGATTAGTCTGGCCTAGTTCTAGGTGGTTGATATAGAGTCTCTGAAGTTCTGGATAGTAGTTCGTTGATTTTCTTTAGCAGTTTTGTTGCTCCTGTAATGCCCTTCACTCCATCGTGATGGGCACTGTATGTCACCCCCTGGCCAGAGACAGAAAGCTGTTAAACTGGAGTCCTATTATAAGAGCACATTCAAGGGTAGATGTAATACTTATACCCAAAAGTGGAATCGCAGGGTCATATGGCGTTAGGCAATGGGAGGTGTCAATCACCCATTTGCAAAATGGTTACTTTTTAATCTGCTGGACTATATGCTCTCCCCTTCTGGTGAGTTCATACCCCCTTAGTTGTAAATGATCAGGAACGAATTGTGAACTTAACTAGGTGTCACATTACTTTCTTGCAGTCCTTGATGGAGGCCTATTTTCTCTACTGTAACATGGTCACTTCTCTCCTTGTTTCTGATGTGGCCCTCCAACCCCATTTCTCCTGTTCATAATCCTTGCAATTACTGTAGGTAATACATAGATTTACCTATGAATATCTCAAGAAGTATCCCAGACCCAGAAAATTAAGCGCCTTATGTACTCCCTAATAGGTGGCTCCTAATACCAAACCCACCCAACCCACTCATAGGTAAATCTATGTATTATTTTGATCTTTTAAAGAACTTAGAAACTCATATCCCAAGTGAATAACTCTTTTGTGTCATTCACTAATTTTCCAGCGATTCTGAAGGTAATGATGTCTTCATATTGTAAACATTCTGAAAATTTACTACAAATTTAAATTTATCAAAAAGAAGTAACTTGGATTTAGCTTAAGCATTCAAATTCCAAATAATAAATATATAATAATGTTAATCTTGATTGAATACTAATTTAACTAATAATTATCTGTATAAAAAACAAAATTTATATATACTTATATATACATATACAACTATGTAAATTCATAACTGTATTGTGTATATAGTAATATGTTACTCTATAAACACATATTTATATTATTATGTTATTGCTTTAAGTCATTGTGACCAAAATATCTGGCAGAAGTAAGACATGAAATAAGATTATTTTGGCATATAAGTTCAGAAGATTTTAACCTTCCTGGAGAAGACAGCAGGGCTAGGTCTAAGCAGTGGGAGCTTGGGTACATGGTCAATGAGAAGGAAATAATACAGGCTGGAACCAGGACTGGATAAGATTCTAAGGCCTGTGCCTAGTGACCTCCTTCCACTCTGACCCCACCTCTTGAGAGTTCCACAGCCTTCCTAAATAGCAACACCGAGAACCTGGAACATGAACCTATGGAGGACATGCTGGATTCGAACCATTAAAGTGATATGAAAGATGTGTTCTGTGGATTTAAACCATCATAAGTGATATGAAGGACATGTCCTAAGGACTCTCAGAGCACTATTCAACCAGCTCACTATGCCAAAACAGTGAAAGGGTATGTGTACAGGTCTCTTTTTACAGCTTTTACAAGATGTACACATGGCTTCATGAGCTCATATTCTGAACCTAAAAATTTATTTTTTATTCATTTACCATTGCATCTACCTTCTACTGTGGCATAACAGTTATATCAGGTATCTGCTACTGTATAGCAACCTGTCTGAAAGTTCGATGTAAAAGGGCACTATGTGATTCCTGACAATGTGTAGATGAGAAAAGCTGATCTTTCACTACCTTCAACTGGGCATAGTATCATCCAACAGAATGTGGCTTGGATATGACACTCAAGATAGCAGAAAAGAAATTCTCAAATCTACTCATGTGTTCAGGGGTTTCTTTAAGTCTCATAATATTCCATAATATTTTTTCTTTCTTCTTTCTTTCTCTTATTTTCCTTCCTTCCTTCCTTCCTTCCTTCCTTCCCTTTTCTTTTTTTCCTTTTTTAGTTCTTTCCATTTATTTACTTTTCTTTTGTTTTTCTTTTCAACTTTTACTTTCTTTGAGCCAGATTCTCACATATCTTAGGTTAACTTTGAACTCACCATATTTTGCAGTTAGCCTATATGGTTGCTGATAAAAGACCATCAAATGGCTTAAAGGAACAAGGATTTATTCTCTCTTATGATTCCTGGTTACAGTTCCCAGTCCAACTTGACAGGAGAACATGCACCAACACCAGAGCCAAGGGAATTGGCTACACCATCACCACATAACAGCTGAGAGAAGGACAATCCTTACTTGCTAGACCAGCATGTCTGACCAAGTGAACAGAAGGATGCCGATTTTCTCAACCAGCTCTCTGTGATTTATTCCAGGGCCTAATTCCACCCACCATAGGCTGGGCCTTCCTCATCAACTAGACAATCTCCTTCAGGTCCTTTCTGGGCCTAACTCAACTGCTAATACTCTACAAATGTACCAGAGCTCAAACCCTCAACTATCAAGTTGACACCTGTGCCTAACTATGAAAATGGCCACAAACTGATTTCTATCTTCCAAGTCCTGAAATTACAGCTGTGTACCACCACATTTGGTTTCAGTGCTAGGCATGTAATGTGAGTTTTTGTGCATGTGTAAGCCCTCTACCAAACAACTTATATCCGCTTGTAGCTCCTGAAATTTATTTCTAAATAACCATTTTTACATATTCTTTTGTACATTGATAATGATTTTAGAAGTTAATATTATAGGACATTACAGAAATAAATTATTAGGTTCTAAAAATAGATAAGGAACTGGCCTTGCAACATAAGGGACTGAGTGGCAGATATGGTGGTAGGCTGTAACTCGAGTAAGGAATGCATGTTGAATATCAGTGTCACCATTGGGCCTCCACCGTAATACTGAAGTGCTCTCTTGTGCACCTACCCCAAACACATATACACCCATCCATATGCAACACATGCACACACACACACACACACACACACACACACACACATACGCACACCATGCAAAAAAAGTCAAAATTACCACTCTTACTAAAGTAACTCCTACAGGTTGCCACTAACCCTTTTTCTAGTTTCTAGACTCTCTTCCTCTTCATCTTCCTTGGATACCGATAAGCCAACCATCTTTGGGAACTTGTTTGGAGGTTCTAGCAAAAGAACACAGCTACTTGCATATCCTTAATCACAGAGCCATCACCCTTTCTTATGATAAAATTAATTAATAATAATTAATATAAGATAATACTATGATTGTCTTCTTTGATCTTAGCATGTAGCTGCCTTAGGGGTAGTACCATGACTGAGGAAGGGGACTCATGCCTACCCAGCCATATTAGCTGAATCAACCCTGGTGATGACTCAAGTGCTTCTCTGCTATGGTTTCTTGGCACATTCCCACTGCTTTAGCTCTGGAAATATCCATGCACTAGCTGCATCCTGAGTATGTCAAATGTATTGTCAGGCCTTACAGACTTGATTTGATGAAATTAATGTGTCCATTCTCCAAGGCTCACCTCATTTTCTAAACCATTTTCTAGTCACTATAAGGGCTAGTCTTAACAGCATCCTCTTTCTTTATATTACCCTGAATCCTTCATTATCAAAACTGTTGACTGCATGTTAAAAAAATCCACTAGGTTCCCTTCTTCATTGACAATTCTCTTGTTCAAGAAAATGCAAGCTGGTCTCTAAATGGCCACCAGAGTGTATTGTTTGGTTTGCCTCATTCATGCTTGTCTCCTTATCTGGTCTCCAAGCAGCATAAAGAATGCTCTTTCTTACACTGTAAATTAACCTGTGCAATTCTCTTGTTTAATTGCTTAATGTGTACTTGAAGGGAAATCACATCAGTGAGCATCTGTTTGCAGCGTAATATAAACTGTAGGCCACTCACCCCACTCCTCCTGTGCAATCTCAGCCTGTTAGAGTCACCCTGGCCCCCCTCCAGTTCTTAAAAACAATTGCCTCAGGAATCTCTAGGAAGAGAAGAGCATCAGGAGGACATTGCAGATCTCACAGCATCAAGTTGAAGTTTCCTTTCCTCAGGTGTGGAGCACCATTCTTGCCAAGTTCTACTGAGCTCTGAGAGAAAATTATAGGAAAACAAATAACAAACACCAATCCTAATTAGAATAGATTATTCAATTAGGATACAGTTTAGCAAAAGACTTTTTTTACCTTATTAACATATCTGAGAAATAAAAATTCCATATATTAATGACATGCACTATGATGTTTTGACATGAGTACACCATTGAATAGCTGATTCAGACTTTGCCTATTGTTTTCATGGTGAAAACATGTAATTCTGTTGGTGGTGCTCAAAACATGATACACTATTAAATACTAGAAAGAATTATGTTGGTTAGACACTTTGGCTCTTATTAGAAATGGAATGATCAACAACCGAAGCTGGTTTTATTTCACCTGAAAATAAAAGCAGCATTGGGATTATGACTCTTATAGGATTATGACTTTAATAATGTCCAAAGAATTTTGCACATAGCTTTCCATAACAGTTCAACTAATGAGCACTCACACTAGCAGTATGTAAGAACTAACATTTTGTCCAAACCTGTCCATATTTATCTCTTACATTTTGTTAGATTGGCTGGTCAATGAGGTGTGAGATAATCTTTCATAGTGATTTTAATTCCCTTGCTTTAACTGATGATTAATAAAATTGAACATTTTTACATATACTGATGAACAATATTTTTTTTATTTTGAAAAATCAATTTGTGTTCATTGCTGTTTTTATAATTTAATTCATTTCCTTGTTTGAGTTCTTTACACATTTTCAATATTAATCTTTTACTGTATGTATAGCTTTATTTATGCAACAAATAGCTTTTGCCTCAATGGAGTGACAAAAAATTTACTCTGAAGGCAAACATCGTAGTTGCCCTACATTGTTGCTTAAAAATCAAGGCAAAACAGCTTAAGGGAACAAAGGGTTTATTCTCTTACAATATTCTGGTTGCTATTTCTTGTCCAGCTTGGTGGATGAGTTCACACCAAAACCGAGAGCCAAGGGAACGGGCCACATCATCTCCACATAACAGTTTAGTGAGGAATAATCTGTATTTGCCAGATCAGCATGTCTGTCCAAGTATTCAGAAGGATGCCAACTTTCTCAGTCACTTCCTGCCATATTACTTGTCCTTGTCCCCCCCACCATAGCCTGGACATTTCCCATCAATTAGGCAATTTCCTGAAGGTTTGCTCTAGGCAACCTCAACTACTAATTCTTTACAAATATGCCCAGAACTAAAACTCTCAACCATCAAGTTGACAGCTGTATCTAACTATGATACTAAATCTGAATGATCATGACTCTATAATATATATTCCGGTTTCAGAAACTTGAGAAAAAAAAAAAAAGATTTCCAGAGCAATCTAACTGTCAAGAATAACCCTATCTCTGAACTCCAGGTTTAATTACCAAGAGACCCGACCTCAAAGAATATGATGGAAGAAAAATTGACAAGAATTGTTGATCTCAATCTTGGATCACCACACAGATAAATAAACACATACAGATATATACATACAAACACATACAACAAGCACACTCATGCATATACACATGAACATAGAAAGACTTAGAAAAGACATATGAAATGCAGCTAAAATACTTTGTTAGGAACATCAAGTCAGGTTACATATAGCAAAACAGGGAAATCTCTGCTTCAAACATAGAAGCTAGTGGTCTGTTAGTACATTCCACAAAAGATGTTATCTAAGACTCACAAAATGTTAGTTAAAACACAGAGGTGGGAATTAATGACTAGTAAGGGGATTAGATAATGCTCAAGATAATTTGTTTCCAATTACCCTACCCACAATGACAGAAGTTCTCATCAGACAACCAGCTCTGAAAACCAGCTGTATAGAATAATAATTTTGTTTTCAAATCTCATCAGGATTTTAACCTGGATATGTGTTGTTTTTTTCTTTTTCCTAGGAACTTTAATCCCCACTTGTAATGATTACCTCCTGTCTCTTCACTAAATTATTAATTTCTTCATATGTGTTATATCTTCACTATATTCATTCACTATATATATTAATTACATTCATTAATTTCTTTGATGAGTTTTCTTTTTTTAATAGTTTTTATTATTATTTCCGCTCATACAAACTTAATAGGTACACCGGTTCCCTCCCTCTCATCCTCCTCCTCCCCCTGAACCCCCTCCTCCCCCTCCCCTCACCCCTCCCTCCCCATCCCCCAGTGCCTTCCACCCCAATTCCCAGAGAGTCCTTTAATGTGCATCCCTGACTCTCCTCTGGGGCCTCCCCTCCGATGACATACAAGGATCCAGCGGCATTTCCCTGAACCCTTTCCTGTGTTCCCCTTAAGCATAGGAACACTACTGTAGCTGCCAATCCCTTGCCTCCAAGGATCTTGGTACCTTTAGCAGATGCTAGACTTTGTGAGGTCAATAGTGTGTTGGACATTGCACAGGGCGTACAATGTCCAATTATGATTGCTTCAGCCCTAACTTGTGTGCAGTATCTTGCAAATCATTGCTCCTCCCATCCTTTTGCTCTTACACTCTTACCGCCCCCTCTTCTGCAAATGTCCTTGAGCTTCAGGATGGGGAGGGATTAGGCTGGCCTAGTTCTAGGTGGTTGATATAGAGTCTCTGAAGTTCTGGATTGTGGTTTGTTGATTTTCTTTTGCAGTTTTGCTGCTCCTGCAATGCCCTTCACTCCATCCTGATGGGCACTGTATGTCACCCCCTGGTCAGAGACAAAAAGCTATTAAATTGGAGTCTTGTGATAAAAGCACATTCCAGGGTAGATGTAATAA
Source organism: Typhlomys cinereus (assembly GCA_023101885.1). Taxonomy (NCBI): domain Eukaryota; kingdom Metazoa; phylum Chordata; class Mammalia; order Rodentia; family Platacanthomyidae; genus Typhlomys; species Typhlomys cinereus. The sequence continues at coordinate 7,853,460 of JALPQD010000065.1, read as the reverse complement.
AAGTTGGAAACCTCAGAGAGGGAGGTGTCAGTCACCCATTTGCAAAATGATTACTTTTAATCTGTCAGAATATATGCTCTCCCCTTCTAGCATTTTTTGAAGGTCTGGTTTGGTGGACATGTATCCCTTCAAGTTGTCTTTGCTCTGGAAGATTTTTCTTTCTCCCTCGATCATGACGGATAGTTTTGCAGGGTAAATCTGCCTGGGTTGACATTTTTGCTCATTCAATACCTTAAGTATGTCTCACCAAGCTCTTCTTGCTTTTACTGTTTCGACTGAGAAGTCATTTGTTATTTTAGTAGGTTTACCTTTAAAAGTGACTTGTTTTTTCCCCCTTGAAGCTCTCAGCACCAGTTATTTTCTTGAATGTGGAGTGTTTTAACTATTATTTGTCGTGGTGAGGTTCTGTTTTGGTTATATGTTTGGGGTTCGGAATGCCTCTTGTATATGTATGGGCCTCTCTTTTTTTAGATGAGTAAAGTTTTCCTTGATGATCATTTGAAAAATTTCCTCAGGGGGGGTATTTTGAGATTCTTTCTCTGGTATTCCATGAATATGCATGTTAGGCTTCTTCAGGGTGTCCCATATCTCCTGGATATTTCTCTCAAGTATCTTTTGGGCTTTAACACCTCTTCCATTGAGCCGGTTAATACTCCCACTTTATCTTCAAGGTCTGAAATTCTGTTTTCTGCTTTGTTAGTTCTGCTGATAAGACTCTCTGTGCAGTTCTGGATTGAAGATAACTTTTCTTTTAGCTCAATTTTAACTGCTCTATGCCAGTTTTTGTTTCTTGCACTGAAAAGGGGGGGAATGGGGGAGGGGGGAGGGTGGACAGGGGGAGGGGGACGGGGGGAGGGGGGACGGGGGAGGGGGGAGGGGGGTAAGGGGGGAGGGGGGGGCGGCATGAGTTTCCCGTCCTGGTAGGGCGGAGCCTGTGAATCCCGGGGCAGAAGGAGGTGAAGGCATCCATGGTGGTTCGCGAATTCGTCCGTGGTTCTACACACACACAGACACACACAGACGTCTACAGACGCACGCGCGCGCACATACACACGCACATGCGCACAGTTGAATAAATAAAAACAAATTTAAAAAAAAAAAAAAAGATCTTCTTTCAATTTCTGTGCGTTTTTCACTAAACTGAATTATTTGGCCTGGGTTTCTGGGGGTGGGCAGGGACAGAGCTTACCTAGGTCGAGGTGAGGCCAGCTGGACCGTGCTTGTCCCAGGCAGCAGAGTGGGGCAGGGAGGATGGGGCATGGGCGGGGAGCGCTATTTAACCTGGGGGTAGCTGGGTCAGGGACCTGGGCGCAGAGGGGGTGTCCTCCTCCCACGCCCTGACCGGCTCCAGCTGGATGGCAGGAGGAGCTGAGTCCCTTGGGCTGCCTGGGGTTTTGGGGGTGGTCGGGGCGGAGCTTACCTAGGTCGTGGTGAGGCCCAGCTGGACTGAGCTTGCGTCCTTGGAGGCGGAGTGGGGGAAGGTGAGCTTTGGTGAGTTTTCAAGCTTTTCCACTGATTGATTTATGCTTTTACTGCCTAGCATTTGGGGGCAAAATCATTTTCTACACTACTGTTCTCAAACTCTTTTGGTTTTGATATCATAACTTTTCAGTATTGGAGCCATTATACTTAATTTTTGCAGATAATTTGTGATAAGGATCCAAATCTTTATCTTGCACAAAAATCATTTTCTCAACATTATTTATTGAGGAGACTGCCCTTTCTTAACTGTTCTTGCCATCATTGTCTAACATCAGTAAATGTCACAGCAGCGTTTGGTTGTATTTCTGAATTGCTTATATGGTTCTATTTTATATTTCTTATAAGTTCATTTTTAGGCCTGTACTATGATATTTTGAGTAATCCAATTAACTTTGAAATCATGCTCCTGAGATTAGGACCATATGCTTGTTTTGCGTGTGCTTGCTTTTTTAACTTTTTTTTTCTTTTCCAAGATTAATTTGACTAATTGAGATCTTTGCTTTGCTGCATAAAATAAGGATTTTGTTTTCAAATCTCATCAGGATTTTAATGAGAAGCACAGTGAATTTATCAATTATAGCAAATCATATGGACATATTACCATTATTAATCCTCGATCTATGATCATGGAAAATCTTTCTATTTATATTGGTATTCTACAGTTTCTTCCACTAGTGTTTCAATATTGTCAGTGTATACATATTTGAGCCTCTTTATTACATTCATTTGTAAGTATTTTATATTGTTGTAAAGAGTATGTGGTATTCATGGATTTCCTGGTCAAATAATTTGTTGGTGATTTTTAGATAGGTTATTGTTTTTATGTTCATTTTGTATCAGCTTTGCTGACTTCATTTGTTGTTTTTGCTTAGTCAGATATTTTTAAAAAGCATATACAGACAAAAAATATAGATCATGAAAGAATTAAAGAGTATCAAGCAAGAGGCCTCTGAAAATGTATGTATAGGATTGGATGCTTGACATAGAGTTGTCCACATAAAACCAGAGCAGAACTAAGGCAGGAGTCTGATCTGTAGGAAGTGATGCTCTATCAAGCTCCCAGGAACACAGAGCTCATGAACTGAGCAGTGAGTTGGCTTGGAATGTGCGCATCAAATATGGTAATTAGGGTGTGAATAGACAGTATTTAAAGGAGTTTTAAAACTCATATGTGGAAAACCACAAATAACATACTGTTCTACTAATAAAAGTATGAGGTAAAATGTTTCCATGGTTTCCATGAAGAAAACAAATATTTGTTTAAGGAGGGATGTCCTTATATCCTTAGCTTTCATGTTGCTTCCGGACTAGATATTAGCTGGCAGTTTTTAGCTTAAGTTTCATTTTACTGTAAACACTGAGTTAAGTTTTCAGTCACTCTTAAATAACACAAGACTTCAGTTGTCCCAGATCAAGGACTCCTGATCAATTACTTTAATAGCATAGGAAAAACGTTCTGTTCTGGCCTCTAAAATAAGAGATAATGTGTTCATTTTCAAATAAACTAGGTGGACAATAAGGAGGATTCCCAAAACCTCTACCCTTTGCTGAAAAGTCATTCTTTTTTGAAAAAACAAAAATTTACAAATCCGCATGGTGCACAAAATCTGAACTCCAGCACCTTCATGTTCAAGTCTTATAAAAAAGGCAGTAAAGAGGGCAGATTTTTCTCAGTACAATTTTTAATCTATGAGAGAATGATTTGGATTCCAGCTCATAATTATTCCTACTCTGAAAGTTATTTTTCTGCTCATTTCCAATTCTCATGTTGTTATGAGTTTAACTTTTGATATCAAGAAATAACTTTGGAAGTGAACAATTTTTCAAAGATATTATGTAGAACTAATATTATTTCTTAGTTAGTTTGGAAGTACCTTCCATTGTAATTATGTATACTACTTTTTTTTCTGATGAGGTTCTTCCTACCTATTCATTTCATTAGCTTGATAAAGATTGAAAATTCAGGGTTTTATTTCTTTTCGAGTAGTTTATTTACCAGTTTTTATGAAAGAATTATTTCTTTTTAGGTAACTTCTTCAAATAATAACATAAAATTGTTTAAAGACTTCCTTTGCATATTTTTTAATATTCTAATGGTTGCTGTGGTTTCAATTTTATTCATAATACTAGCATCTATAACAAACCTTTTTTGCTTCCATGCTTGACTGATGCTGTCTTTCTTATGTTAAAAAGGCTAAGTACCATTAATCTGAAACATTTATTATCATCTTAAAAACATTTAGTTGGGGCTGGAAAGATGGCTCAGGAGTTAAGCCTCTGCCTTGCAGACGGAAGGTCCTGAGTTTGGATCCTAGACCTCACGTATAGACGCTGGGTGGAAGCAGGGGTGGCCTGCGTTTCTGGTCCTGATGTGGTGGAGCCTGTGAATCCCAGGGCAGAGTAAACAAGGAGGAGGTGGTCCATGGTGGTTCCCGAATTCTCCCGTGGTTCTACACACACACACACACACACACACACACACACACACACACAATTGAATAAATTTTAAAAAATTTAGTTGTTTCCACAAAATTTGATGCATTATATATATATTTCTATATTCAAATTACTTTCAAATTTACTGTTCAATGTATAAGATAGAATTATGTGCGCTGATTTCTATATATCTGAATATTTTCCACTAGTATTTAGTGAGTGTGTGTATGATGGATGTGTGAATGACGTGAACAAATACCTTTTTTCCATGATTCAACATTTCGATTTAGAAAAAAAGAAAATCCTCTAATGTTTCTTGAAAGGTGTCTTAGTTTTCAAAGCATCTTCTTAGTTTTCAGTGTTTTTCAAACCTAAGGGAGACAAATATTATATGATTGGAGAGCCTAATGGACAAGAGAACCATAGTTTAGCCCTAAAATGAGAGCATTAAAACAGAAAAGATAGCTTTTCTATCCCTAATCTTTGATTAATCATCTACATATTATCTGTGTCTGCCTGTCTTTCTATCTATGTACGTATTCATAATTGTTTTATTATCTATATATAATCAATCACTTTTCTTTCTATTATTTATTATTTGTCATTATCTATCATTCTTCCTACTTACCTATGTGACTACTACTATTTATCTTTCTATTATTTCTTAAGGAGATTATTTTTCATGAATTTTGGAATAGATATCAGTACTCTATTAACACATTACTTATGTTGTTTCAGTAAGAACACACAGACAAAGAAAAATATTCAGTCATTTGAAATATTTCAATTTGGCAGACTGTAATATTCAGGATTTATTTCTTCATCTCCTGTTTAAAACTAGAATGATCCTTAAGTGCGTCTTATCTGTGGTTCACTAATCTTAACACTGAATTCATGTCTCACCTAATGTAGAAAGTTTGTCATTATTCCATTTAAAAAAAAATTTCTGCATCATTCCCTTCCCTGAACTTTTGAAAACTTTAATGACAAAAGTATTACACCTCTTCATATCATCTCAGAGAACCTTAAAACTCGGTCCTTTTGCTTTTCTTGTCGATTTCTGCCTTTTGCAGCCAGAATTTTTCCTATTGACATATCACGAAGTTCTCAGACTCTTTTCTCTGCTATTGAGCACACTCTCCATAAATTTTTACTCCAGATATTGTATTTTCCAGCTATAAAGTTTCCATTTAGTCTTTTTTTTTACAGTTTCTATTTCTCTGCTGAAGTGTGTCTTTCAACCATTTCAAGAGTTTTTACTTTTATCTCAAGAAACACTGTAAAAACTGTTTTAAAGTTTATATCTGATGATTCCAATAACTGGCCACTTGGTGCATCTTGGGGCTGGCACTGGTATATTTCACAGAGTCATAGAATGAGATTTCTTATGTTCTTGGTTTTTTGTTTGAGATAAGGACTTGTTGTGTTGCCTGGATTGTGTTGAATGTCTGACTTCCATCAACCCTCATATTTTAGCTTCTTCAGTAGCAGGCATTTCCCATTCACTAGGATATCTGGGTTAGACATGGTATGTACCTTCTTGATTTTGATGCAACTGATACAATATATCTGGAGGAAAAAGAAAGAACAAGCTATAGTATTTTTTTTCTTACCACTTAATGGGAATATTGCTACCAAGGTTGTTAGAAACAAAACCTGGCCTCTGGAAGCTCTAATCAATGAGGCTTAGCTACCACCCTCATGAGACCAAATAAACTAACAGTGAAGAACTTAAAAGGGAAAGATATTTACTGTGGTGACCTTGAGAGGCAAAACAAAGGGGTCCAGTAACTCCCAACTATCCAAGTGCACCTTTGGGCTTCCACATAGGGCTAGCAGTCCTAGTGAATTTCTGGTCCATTGTCCATCCTCTTTGCCCAGCTCCACTCTCTCTTGTACTACTGTCTGATGTGTTGTGACACTAGGGAATCTTTCTGTGAAACAATCCCCCTCCATTTTTGGCTGACATCAGGGGTCATCATGAAGCTTCTGGAAAATTCTAATTTCTTGGGTTCATTATCTTACTATTCTTGTAGTCAAAAGGAAGTACATGCATGGCATGTTAGAAGATGTATTGCTCCAGAATGGATGTAATTTTGCATCCTTAAATTGCATTTGCTATTGTGATGTCTATTGACTTTCATTATTTATGATTTTTATTCTTCAACATATTATAAATCAATAAAATAAATGTGTTTCAGCCCGTATTACATGATTCCTTTCCCCTCATTCTTCCACTGAGTAACCCAATCAGTGTTCTTCCATGTCTTTTGTGTGTGAGGCCTAATGTGTTTCATCTACATAAGATAAATCTATCCCCATTAGAAGATCCCATGATGGATTACAGATTTCTTAGAGACAATTAAGGGCTGATTCTGACTGTGGGAAGAGAAGCTACTTTCTTCACTGGTATAGACAGTAATATGTTAGGGCGTATCACCTATAATTCCAGCCTCAGAAGGTAGATTCAGTGGATTTCCATAAAAGACTGATTAGAGAGTCTTTCCATATAGGAGAGATCTGGGTTTGAGATTAGCATGTAGGAGACTGTCTTTCATTGAATAAAGTGGAACAATGATTCAGAATTAACCCCCAAATGAACCTTGAGCCTCACTATTGACATGCATAGATAAACATACTCCCCAAGACAAGTGGAGATACATCCACACATGCATGGACACTACATAAACAAAAATGAAAGAAAAGAAGTTGCCAACAAAAAAAGATAGATTGTGCATAATTAGAAGTGTAAGATCTTATTAAGAAGGTAGACATACATTTTTAAGTACATAAAGGAAAAGATTTAATAATGTAAATATCTTCTGCATTAAAACATTATCATTTTTATTTCTGGAAATAAAAAGACCAGTTTGAACTGTTCACTTTATTAATTATTTTCATTAGTAACATTTTCATTGACAAAAATCTTAAATAATTGAGAAGTGCATGGGCAAACTACACTATAATTTTCCCTTCGAAATTATAGCATATAGGAAAAAATTCCTGATCGACTCCATTTATTCATGTGAAAAAATGTAAATTAATTTTCATTTGGCTTTATGTAAATTAATAAAATTTGCAATTGACTTTTTCTATAACTTCATTTTTAGATATACATATACATCATTAGAATTGCGAATCTTTATACAGTTCCTCCACCTGAACAGTTGACTCGATCTAGAATTTTTTCCAAAGCTACAAACCCATGAAGAATTATTTTATCACCAAAACTGCTATTTCCACAGGCAGAAATAATATTCAGTAGCCATTTTTTTCAATACAAGGCCAGTAATTCTGTTTGATTAGAAATTAAGTATTTACATGATGTCTATTTTTGTACACATATTGCAGAATTCTGCTAAGACCCACATAAAGAACAGAAAAGTCATGAACTTGCTCTTCTGTTTGACACCACAGTTACTTCTTCATCATGTTCACTCTACACAGGATCTATGTGAATTTATAGGCAATTTAATAGACATCCATTTCAATTATTTTCCTCTGAAAACAGCAGAAATGATAATTTCAGATACACTATACATTATTGTAGTTTTTAATATTAGCAATCCTCTGTGAAGTGGTGATTACTATTTTATTTAGTATGTTATGTATATAGTATTAGTAATATTAGTATAGTAATTTACTAAAAGCTAATAAAAGCACTGTGTGTGCCTTTAGAGATACACATCCTGGATTTTATATTACCTTCTTCTTCTTTTGCTCTGGAGGCTTTGCCTTTCAGGGCCGGAAGTGCAGACCACTGCCATTTCCACTTGGCATTTTTACATGGGATCCAGAATGCAAACTCAGGTTAAGTCTGTTTGCAATGGAGAGGTTTAACCTCTAAGTCATCTCTTCAGCCAGCATTTATGCTTTTTAAGTGAAACTTTCTTATAGGGTACCTGGAGGAATCATCTCTGTAAAGCAACTTCCCGAGGCTAGATAGGGAGAAGTATGGAACTGCAATTGTCAGTATTGCAGTCAAGATGTGCCAGCTGCAACTTGAAATTCCACATATATCTGCCATGTGAGCTATTGTTCAATAACATAGTGATGGCTTTCTAGTGTAGGGGACTTCCCTAGATGTTGATTGGCTGGAGATTGGAGGGATGGAGAGTCTAACTACACATCTGCTCCTGAAATGCTGTGAGCAGTAAATGATAACCTTCTGCTGCATCTGTGATTCTAGGAAGTCTGTGTTTCTTCAGCCTTGAAACAAAACCAGCTGCCTGCTGTCTGTGTTTTATGCCCTGCTTTGTTTTTGACATTATATCCTTTGTGTGTTATCTGTGCTTCCTAATAAAAGCAGCCACAGAGCAATGTGAGCTGCACCAGAATGCAAATATCTAAAGTCCTTTGGTTATTTTGAGTTGAACTCTTATCATCAAGTCTTGACAACAGTCACTGACAGAGTTGCCAGCTATACCCTAAGATCTGCCTAGGTCAAGGAACTCTATATAAACTCACTTTCCACGTGCAATCTGTGCATCTATGAGGTCTAATCTGATGATCACGTTCAAGAAGCAAACCTTTCTTTTTTCATTTTTATTACTTATTCAAATGTGTGTGTGTGTGTGTGTGTGTGTGTGTGTGTGTGTGTAGAACCACAGGCGAATTTGGGAACCACCATGGACTGCCTCTACCTCTTCCTTGTTTACTCTGCCCCAGGATTCACAGGCTCTGCCCTATTAGGACCAGAAATGCAGGCCACCCCCGCTTCTGCCCAGTGTCTATACATGGGGTCTAGGATCCGAACTCAGGAACTTCTGCCTTCAAGGCAGAAGCTTAACCCCTGAGCCATCTCTCTAGCCCCAACCTTTCTGTTTTCTGATCAGCAATGTGTGGTGTCAGCACTAAAGGTGGGAGGTATACATCAGGTCTCATATTTTGGATTATTTTTTGCCTTTGGCTACTAGGGCCTGAGTGCAACTGCTAAAGCAATATCCTTCGGATTTAAGAGTCTCTAAATAAGCAACCATAACCCAGTTTTTGATGCACTGGAAACAGGAGCTCTTTATTTAAGTAATGTAGCCTGCAAGGAAGCCATTTCAGGGATCCTGAATAGTCAGTATACTGAGTTCAGTGTCACATTCAGTTTGTATGTGTTGGGGGAGGGGGCAGACATAACTCATAACGGAAAAAGTAGACAGCCTGAAATTCAAAATGAATCTAAAATCAAGGTAGAAAGAACACCATAAACAGGAGCAGAACAGAAAGCTGAACTGGTAAAGGTCCTTGCTGTGTAAATCTGAGGACCTGATTTTAAACCCCTGGAACTTACATGAAGATGATAGGACAAATCCATCCACACTGATAGTGATAATTAATCCTGGTTGTCAACTTGACATACCTGGCATTAGCTAAGATCAGCTGAGACCACCTGAAGAGATCATCTGGACAATACAAAAACCAGCCCTAGATCCCATTGGAACCTCTCTAGATCTCCTTGGAACTTCCCAGTAGCAGGCCAGAAAGGAACCACTGAACAGAAGACTGAGAAGAGAAGACAGACTCTCCAGGAATCCTCCAGCTTTTGGCCATGTGGATGGGAGTGACTTAGCCTGCCAACTTTACCCAACAGCCATTTCACCTCACCATGAAAGTCTGTTTCTTCTCTCTAGAATTGTAAATTGAATAAATCTCCCTTTCTCCCTTAAGCTGTTTGATTTTGGGTGCTCTCTCACAGCTAACCATAGTAAGAATAACCATAACAGATAGAAAGCATAGCAACATGATCCACTAATTATAATAAAGTCCAAATAAAAATATAGAGTAAACAAATTATTCATGGACAGCTGATCTTCTCTCCTCTGTAGGAAATAAGGAGCATCTCTTACAGGTGACAAGCAAAGGCATAAAATCCTGAGCGTGTGTTATATTGTGACAAATGTTATGAAAGAGTGAATCTTCTCCTAATTGTGAACAGTAGAGAAAGAGATAAATGAGGTTAGAGGGAAATTATTCCCATTCATCGAAATTGACATGAACTTATACAAAACGTTGTAGTAATATCTCAAGGTTGTGTAATGAGATAGTCACAAGATAAGGAAGGGAATTCAGGTGTTGGAATCCTTGTCATGTGCTGAAAATAGTGTCTGTAGGGTCTTAAAAACTCAAGAATAAGAGGACTTCTGAATCGTACTATCATTTGGTCTAAGAGATTACTGAGCAATATTTAACACCATGGATATGAGTCACAGAAGGGAGTCGCAGAGGCTTTAAGGGGAATTCAATCCCATGAGGCAGAGCAGAAGTCACTTCCTATAGGTTTGGGACAGAGTGGGAAAGCCTCACATCCTGTGGTTGATGACTCACTAATATTAAAAAGTGAAAATCAAGTTATCTCTAACCCCACGGGCAACAGGTAAAGAGAAAAGGAGGAAAGATTTGACCCTTCACTAAACCTGCATCTATCTTACAGGATAAACTAACTGTAGTGCCTGATGTCTTAAGATGCTCCTTTTGGGGATGAATGGGTCATAAACCAGTAGCAGTGTGAAGATTTTTGGTCATTTCTGTGAGCTAAACCTAGTACGAGAGGATATGGAATATTATGTTTTCAGTGCTTCATTTTGTACTATAGCAGCTAATAGAATAGACAGAGAAAAAGGCCAGTGCACATGAGTTTGACCTGAAGCAGAGCTTAGACCCTCTTTTCAGTAATCAGCATATCTTCATTCCAAAATGATAAAACAGATAGTAGCAGTGGTTGAAAATCTTTGTGCTATGAAGAAACAATGAGATATTCAAATGCATGCACAGGTACCATATGCATGTATGAAATCACATGCATGTCTTACATTCATTATGAGATAGTATGTACATCTCACTTCACAATTAATATAGTGAGGTTAAAAAAATAAGCTGCCTCCATAGTTCCAATTTGATTTTGTTCTGAATTTGGACTTTTACTTTTAAAAATAATCTCTTCTGCAAAATGTTATGACGATGACTATGCTGTCCAGATGAAACACTCAGAAAGGATCTTCTAACACTGATAATCTTATAAATTGGTTAGCTGCCTTTTGCAGATAGGAATATACTTCATAATTTATCAAGAGAGGGCTGGGCAAATGGCCCAGGCATTAAAACCTTTGGGTTGAAAGAAAAGGACCTGAGTTCAGATCCCCAGGTCCTATGTAAAAATGCCAGATGGATATGAACAGCCTGCAATTCCAGCTCTGGAAGGCAGAGCCTGGGAAAATGCAGAGCAAATCAATGAGGAGTAAGAGCAATTCAGTATGATTCTTGATGTCACCCTTGGTCTTCTGCAAGCATACATACTTGAATGCCCTCTTATACACAAGCCCCGCCACAGACACACACACATCACACATATGAGAAAAAATAGAAACCAGGAAATTTTAGAAACATAATACTGGCCTTATGCCCAATGTCTCTTTTCTTCAGAATAACTAACTAGATCAAAAATCAGGAACGATACATTTAAATTGCAAAATGTCTGCTGGTGCATAACTCTACAATGTAAAGCAGACATGCTAAAAATCCAATTAGATCATTCAGTCTTGTCTCCAAGCTTCTGACACTGTAGTTTCAGGTCATAGGATAGTCTAAATTGCAAATCCTTTAATGACTCTTTGCTCTAAATTATGCCAGTTCCCTTTATGTTTCTAATGGACAAATAGTGTCTGAATTTTTTCAGCTTAAATATTGAACGAGCAGCAGTGACTGCATCCTGAATAATTAGCTCAGGAATATACTGAAGAGTTAGAGACACACTCCAAATGAGCCAAGAGACGGGTCTTGATTTGATGCCATTTACTCTGCCCATGAGGAACATCCTCTACTGACAAGTGTCAGTGAGAACTCAAGCCAAATTCTGGCTTGAAGTTTCGTGGCTATTTGCAATGCAAGCTCATTCCAAGGGTCACAGAAGCTGAGCCTTGCTTTTCATTTGCTGCCAGGCTGTATCAATAAATTCCACGAGAGTGTAATGTACCCAGAAAATTTCATGAACTAAGATGCCATACAAACTGCTCTCCTCTGTCAAAAGAATTTCTATATGGACAGAAACCTTGATGTTCTATCGATAGATCTCAAATGTGGGAAGCAGATAATCTGTTTGGGATTTTTGTTGTTTGTTTGTTTTTTGGCTTATTTATTTTGCTTTGGTTTGGTTTCTTAAAAGACAGAAGCCCAGTGCATATTTGTATTCTGGCCATAGCTCAGCGAATGTCAGAAACAGGAAAAAATGGTTTGTCAAAATGATGGGTACATTGAAAAAAAAAACAACAACAAAGTATTATGAAGTTGTGACTAACCTAGTGGCCCATAGTTCAGATACTGTGAATTCAATGCCAGCCTGAGGCTGCTGTGTTTTTCTGAGACAGAGCAAATCCAAAATGGTCTGCTTTTCTTACTTGACTGAGGACTGCAACAATTTAGGTCAGGGAAAGGCCAGAGAAAGTTGCAGAGAGATGCTGCCAATAGAGATCGGGAATGGCGCCCTTACACACTGTCATAGAATGGTCAGCTTCCAGAGACCACAGATATTCAAGGATCAGCACTAGAATTCACTGATTTTGAAAGTCTAATTAGAGAATCGTGTGGATAAGTAGATACAAACACAGCTTCCCAAGGTTGCACATAAGATTTCAGATAAACAGCCAGGTAGAAGATGGACAAGCACAAATTCATTTATTAATACCTCAAAGCTAGAAGCGCAAAACTTGCATGACTTTGCAGTAATGGACACAATCTACTTTTCCCAATTCTGGTAGGTCAGATGGCTATGCAGGAAGTATTATGTCTATCTTCAGTGAAGGATAAATGTTTCAGAACCAACATGTAGGTACACAGCTAAAGGATCATTAGGGTACACTGGATTGATTTTGTGCAATGGTTATTTTTGCTCTTTGAGGCTCAATGTTATTTAATCTCTTACGGTGACTGTAAATCTACCCAAATGCTGGATGACTTTAAAAATATTGAAGGTCTTAGCAGAGTGACTCCTATCAAGAATGTTTGGTTAGATTAAGTATGTTGATCATTTAGTTTATTCCAATCAATGTTGTCACCATGGGCAAGTTTAATATACAAGAGATGTAGGGAAGGATTCCAGCAGATGTAATCTTTCAAAAGCAGAAGTCATCACATTTACTGGGTTTCTCAGTGGTGACATCCAGGTAAGCCCTTCCAACATGGGCCAAAGGAACAAAAATAAGCAGCATATATCACAGCCAAAACCTTGCATTTTTCCATCTGTTCACATGTTCTTCAGCTGTCAATCTCTCTCCAGAACATACCCATGATATGTTGAATGTTGTCCATAAATTCTCCAGCTGACTCTCAGGCCTTTTACTAGGTTGATGACTCCATAAACCTGTTTCCACTTGGTTTAAAGTGATTAAGTACCTCACAGCTTCACTGAAGTCACTAGACTCATATTGGATCTGTGATTTCTGAGGCCTTTCTTTTTTAAAATTTTTTTTATTTATTCAATTGTGTGTGTATGCATGTGTGTGCATGTGTGTGTATGTGTGTGTGTGTGTATATAGACCCATGGACGAATTCGAGAACCACCATGGACGGCTTCCACCTCCTCTTTGTTTACTCTGCCCCGGGATTCACAGGCTCGCCCTACCAGGACCAGAAACGCAGGCCGCCCCCGCTTCTGCCTGGCGTCTATACGTGGGATAGGATCCGAACTCAGGACCTTCCGCCTGCAAGGCAGAGGCTTAACCCCTGAGCCACCTCTCCAGCCCCTCTAAGGCCTTTCTTAAGGCTCAGTCCTTTCTTAAGGACTCAGTGCCTTTCTTAAGGCACAGTAGCCATCAACAAACTGCCTTCATGTAAAATGCACAGCCTTGGTGCTACAGTTCAGTCACCATGAGCCTTAGCAAAAGACATTAAGATCAGATCTGTACCCTTGCAGATTTGGGAGTTCTATGGCAAACTATGTATGAGCTTTGTATACTATTCTCATAATATTTATTAAGTCATGCACATTTATCATCCCGACTACATGTAATAAACAGTGACTTTTTCTTTATATGTGTGTGTGTGTGTGTGTAACATATATATATATATATATATATATATAGTCTATATAAATATATAACAAAAATATTTGAGTAAGAAATATATATATGTATGAGAGAGAGAGAGGACAGGAGAATGCATGCACACATACATACACACATATACACACACATATTCATGCACACACATGAAAAAATTAAAAAAGACTTCTACAGGAAGGATAAAACTCCTAAGCCTGTGAAATGACTTTGTAGACAAAGGTAAACCTAGAACTCTAGAAGTTACATGGTAAATACTAGAACTCTAGAAGTTACATGGTAAAAATAGATAACCAACTCACAAATTTTATTTTGTGACTTCAACAATTGTGCAAAGTTATGGACACACATGAACATGATCAATACATAAATGTTAAAAAAAAAAGCTTAGAGAGTATACAACATGGCTTCTCCTAAATGATGGGATTAAGGAGAGCCAGCAGGTAGAATGAGAAGATACCCAGAATATGAACAGTGAAGACTGATTGTCAACAAGACAAGGGCCAAAGAGCTATCAGGTGATTCTCTGTCTCCCATTCTCCACTACTGAGTCTCAGTAGGGATTGAGATTATAACCAAATATACAAGCATATCATGTCACTTTTGAATCCTGAGAACAACTGTGGCTATTCTTGAAATGATCAACATAACAGAAACATTATTGATGAATGCAGACATGACACTAGAAAGATACTAAAGAACATAAATCTTACAATGGATAATGTCTTCAATAAAATACTGAGGGGAAGCAACAAAAAATCTGCCAAAACAGCAGTAAAAATGTTTTATGTAGTTGCAAGGAGCAAGATGCAGGTTATCATAACCCACTCCAGCCCAGACGCGTGTATATTTTAGAACTGAAAGCATGGGTTTAAATGATATTTAAGAATCTGAATAATGTGGGTTTTGGATAGGAAAAACAGTAGGAAAAATGTATTCACAAGTACCAAAGAAAGAATAATTTCATTTCACAGTTTATGTAGGAAGGACTAATTGCAATTTGAATTAACTTAGAACAAATTACATTATTGTTTTTAATATGTCTACAGTCTTCAATGAGATATAGAAATACTATTGAAATATCTGAAGTTTTAAGTATATATATACACATACACATATGTGTGTGTATATATATATATATATATTCTCCTGACATAAATTTATTATGTTAATACAAACAGTAAATAATCAAATTATATTGTATATCATCAAATAATCCAAGCTTTACTTTGATAAATTATTTTTCTTCCTACACAATAGATGTGTAACTTATTAGTGAAATATATACTTACAACATATGACCAACCACATGGTGCTTAATAATTTCATATTTTGGTTTAATGGCTACATCTAAACATGGAAGTCATTAGACCAAGTTCTAAGTGATAGGTGTACTTAAATAAAGCACAGCGCATGTTTAAGAAACACAATAACAAGCTCTGATTCCACAGTTTGAACTTTTCAAACTTGATAAGGTTCACCTTATCAATTGTTACTATTTGTAATGTGAATTTTATGTACTCAATAGATTATCAAATGTCAGAAAGATGCTAAATTTATTCATGTCACTTGAAATTAGAACTGAGATAGAATATAATCTTAATCTAAGGCAGCATTTGGTAGGCACATATAACAGAGTAGTGGAGAGTCTGGGACGTGCTGCTCCACAAGCAATGTCAAAACCAGTCAGAGCTACAGAAAGACCCTGGATCAAAAAACAAAAGCCAAAACAAAACAAAAAGAAAAATCAGCACTTCAATGAATGTCCTAGACAGTTTGTGACTCTCTCTTCATAGAGTTTGTTCAAAATATAACCTCTTTGAACTTAAAATTTGACCAAGATAAAATGAGGAGTTTGGAAAACAGAATATTGAAAAGACAACTAGAGGCAATTTTTCCATTCCCATTGTCTTGTTAGTATCAGTATTTTGCCCAGTGATATTGAATTTTAGGAAACCAGGAGATATTACAGTATAATATTTTTTTGAACCCTGAGGCATCCTATGTGTTTTTACAGTGATAAGTGTCTGCCCACAATATTGAAAATATTCTATTTTAGCAAATGGATCCAAATCACCACCATCTGAGATTATTTTTTCCTACCTGCCTAATTTCAAAATATAATGGGCATTCATTTCTTTCTGCTCTCTGAGCCAGATGAATGATAATGATGATAAGAGCTACCAGCAACACTAGATGTGCTTGTAAATCCATGAAAAAAATAACATAATGTGTTTTCTTAAGTTATTTAGTGTAGGGAATCACAAATTATCAAAGTGTAAAGAATAAATGATTATGGAGTACCAATCCTTTGCCCCATTGTTTCTCAGGAACCATGGAGAAGTTGACAATGAAAATGTAAAAGGAAGAAGTGGGAGGGGGGTGTTACCAGGCAGTGTTTTTTGGACATGACATGGCTGCTGCCTCATGGTTGGATCTAATTTCCCAAGATTTGGAAGATAGTTGATCCATGGATTTTTCTCCATTGGATGGGGGAAGATGATATGAGTCATCATAACTTCTTGTAAGACTGTCGAGTTCAATGCTTAGCGTGGGAAAAGGAGCTACTTTCCGCAGACATAAAATTGCTGATCTAGCATCCATATCCCAGCAAGTGCTCACTCACACATTCATTTAGGCAACGCAGATGAAATTCAGTGGCCACACATGCAAAAAGACATGTAAGAGGAAAGAGACATTTGGGAAGAAGATTTCTGTGGGAGGAGGGGATAGTATCTGAAAATGTGTAGTGGAAATCACACAAATCCATTGTGTTGATATATGATAATTTCCAATAATGTAAATAAACAATATTTGAGTTAAATCATTTGCCTCAACAAAGGAATTTGTGTCTGTGTGCTAATTAATAGTAATCTTATGATTAGAAGTAGAGAAAGTTGGTCATTAATTTTGAGTCTTGCTGTCAAGTTTTCGGAAGACCAAAGAAAGTTCATTTTATATTAAAAATATGAAGAATCACATAGGATGACAATATTTACTAGAACAAGAAAGCTGAATTGATTATATTATTAGTCTCACATTATTCCCACAGAATCACTACCTACTTTTTATTTTTTCTTTTTTTATTTATGTGTGCAGTGTGTGTGTGTTTGCGTATGGATGGTTATATCTTTCTGTTGTGGGTAGAGGGAATATGTACATGAATGTGTGTACCTGAGGAGGCTCAAGGATGACATCAGAAGTCATCTTTCGTTGCTCTTCTACCTTATTATTGAGCCCAGGTCTCTAGTTAAACCCATAGCATGCCAATAGGCCTATCTGCACTGATTATTTATGTATCACACATTCTGGATGATATTAAGCTCCCTGGTGATGCATTTTGTCCCAGGCATTGAAATTATCAGCATTTGCTTGAATTCTGAGGATAAATAAAACTTTGATATTAAGAAGTAAATCAAATCATTATGAAGTGAAGACTTCTTTCATAGCATCAAACAGATGAATTCCTTAAACATACAGCATTGTGTTTGCTTATTGGCAAGGAATAGATGACTAAGAGATAAATCATCTCCCCAGGACCACATTTTTATTTTCCCCACATATAAGTACCACATCCTGGGCAGTGCTTACAAAACCACTAATGCAACCTGAACTACTCCAATAAGATAAAGTTTTTTTTTTCAGTTGTTAGTTCAGAAAATGAGTTTGGAGTCCTGAGAAATTGACTGATTTGTACTTTCAGAGTCATTAGAAACAGCCATATCGGCTAGAGTTTGTGCCATTTGACTTATTTGTTGCTGCCTAAACTTTTAGCATCTACATAGTTGATAGCTTCTTTACTACATGTTAGTAGCACCATTTTTAAAATAGAACGAATTCAGATAGATGGGAAGTAAATCTGTTTACAGTCTCAGACTAACATCTGGTAAATCTTTTAGGTGAACCACATTTTTCCAGCATTTTTTTTCAAATCAGTTGAACTGTTAAAATTAATTGCCTTTACAAATTATTTACACATCACAGTTCTAAGTTGCAATTTTACATGCCAAAGACTATGGTACATTTAAATGAATAAATGCATTTAAGAATAAATAATACAAGTCATGCTCCCAACAGTAAAATACGTTCTTTTTATGTTTTAGACTGATTTAACATATATACGTTTTGAGTCCTGATTCCTTGTTGTTCATGAATAAGACAATAGAAATACACTGAAGAAGTGTGGGAGAGATGGCTTCATGGTTGCTATCTAAGAAAACCTAAATTTTATTCCAGAATTTATATAAATGCTGGATAGGCATGTTGCTCCACCTCAAATTCCATCTTCAAGAAACAGAAAGAGGAAAACTCCAGAGCAAGTTGGTCAGAAAGACCAGCCATCTTGGCAAAACTCATTGATTGAGAGATTTTACTTTCAAATAATAAGGTGAAAGAGAACAAAAAAGATTCTTGACCTTAATCTTGGGACTCCACATTCACAAGCACCCACATAACTTGAACACTATGAACACTAATACGCACATGCAGACACATTGTCCACATACATATGGAAAAATATTGTTGAGAACGTCTGTAACAGAGTCCAGTAAAGTATTTTAATACAAAAATATATAAGATTACATTGAAATAAAGGAAAATACAGACATAAAGGCACACAATCTCAGTTTCTCCTTTCAAGAACATAGGTAAAATCTATCTCTACATTTTATAGAATGAAAGATAAGATTCTTTCTTTGAATATTATGAATGTAAATTCATGAAATGGAGTGAGTACTTAGCATCAAAGCCAGAAGTGCAAGTAGTAATTTGTAGTGATTTAAGGTCTTCCTCAGTAGTGTAAAAGGGCATGGCATTTGTTGTTTCCAATTAATAACAGGTTTGATACCAATGAATGATATTTGCCTAAATATAGGTCAAAAAGAGGGTTGAAGTCCAACAGTGCTATGTTTTTGTGACTACTGGCAATTAATCTTTTTACAAATGGCTTCATTAGGACATTTTCACATGTGTATTCATTGTACCTCAATCACTCTGCTTCCCATTGTCCTGTCTTGCCCCATACTCCCCTTTCCTTTACTCCCTCACACACAAAGACATAAATAGAACACTGTCTACTCTCCTGTCTATTTTGTTTCCTTTCTTTCATGGCATTTCTTTTGAACCATCTCCTACAAATTTTAAAAATGTTTTTTTCTTTGATAGTTTCATAAGTATGTAATATGTTCTGTTTACTTCACCTTATACTCTCTCATCCTCTCTTATGTGTCTCCCACTTTTCCCAGCACGACCAACCTACAAATCTCTATCCATATAAACATGAGTTTCATTTTATTTGGCAACTCATGAAGCCCAGTCATGACACTTGTAAGAACATGGTTTGAAATTATCTTGTTAGAGACTGGGGGCTCATCATTGGGAGCACAGATGGATCCTATGGCTGGCTACCCCTCACCCAGAATAATCCAGCTGACAATAGTTGACAATTAAGTAATAGGACCACATGAACCACTCCCCAATCCCTAACTACCGATGGTCTTGACCAGGCTTGGACAGGTCCGGTGTCCATAAACACTGGTCTCTGTATTTACCATGCCCATTACGTGCAAAGAAAATGTCAATTTGCAATTCTCTCTCTACCCTACCCCTCTTGTTCAATGATGTCTGAGATATGAGGTGGGTGATGTGAATGTCTTTTCTACTGCCCTAAACCCAAACAAAAGTTGTTGCTGATTATCTTCACTTTACGTAGCCATGGGTCTGTGCATTCACCTCTGTTGGCTCCAGTGAGAGGCTTCTCTGATCAAGTCTGGGAGTAAACATTGTCTCTGAGTGTAAACATAGATCTTTAAGTGGCAGGTTGGTGCTCCGTCAATTTGGTTAAACATTTTTAATAAGTTCTCCCCTACGGCCTAAGTCTTCCAAAATTTTCCTACGGCTATCAACTGGGTTCCATTAGCAAGCGTGAATTCCTTCTTGTGGGCTCAGGCTTGATATCCAATCAATGACCACTTCTTTACTTAGATAACTGTTAAGCTAATCTTTCACCAGTGGTCATGTTTTTCCTGGAGTACACAACTTGGTAACGCCCATATGTCCTTGCTTCTCCCAGCAGCTTGCACGGCACCTTCCTGTACTGTGAAAGCTAACAGAGAAGAAGCTGTCAGCTCCGCTCCAGCTTGGTGTCTTTGTATCTTGCTTCCCATCTGGTGGTATCTTCAGCAATAGGGCCCAATTATTTTTGGAGGGGTTTCCTAGGCCTCCTGGAATCTTGTAATGATATGCCATGTTTAGAACCATAACATTTAGTTGGTAACCTCTTGTTTCTCAGACCATCATTATTTAGTCAAGCAAGTTATTTTCTGTTTTTTTTTTAACCTTTTCAAAAATGTTCATTTCTTTCTTTCTTTTTCTTTCTTTCTTTCTTTCTTTCTTTTTCTTTCTTTCTTTCTTTCTTTCTTTCTTTCTTTCTTTCTTTCTCTCTCTCCCTCTTTCTTTTTCTTTCTTTGTTTCTGTTTCTCTGTTTCTCTCTTCCTTCCTTCCTTCCTTCCTTCCTTCCTTCCTTCCTTCCTTCCTTCCTTCCTTCCTTCCTTCCTTCCTTCCTTCCTTTCTTTCTTTCTTTCTTTTTCTGTGCATATAAATGTAATAGGAACCCCCGTCACCTCCCTCCCTCCACCCCTCCCTGGACCTCTCTGTTCCCTCCCCCCTTTGCCCCTTCCTTTCTCATCTCCCTCCCTTTCTTTCAGTGCCCCCTCCCCTCATCTCTGACGCATCCTTTAATGTGTATATCAAACTTTCATCTGGGTCCTCCTCTCTGATGAGGTGCAAGGACTCGGTGGCAATTCCTAGAACTCTTTCTTGTGTTCCCCTTGAGTATAGAAACACTATTGTGACTGTTAATCCCTTGCTTCTAAGGATCCTAGTGCCTTTAGTCCATGCTAAAATGGGTGATTGACCCCTCTCTCACCACGGTCTCCTACTTTTATTCCATCTACCTTTGAATATACTCTTATAACAAGACTCTAATTTAACAGGTTTTTATGTCTTGGCCAGGGGGTGACATCCAGTACCTATCAGGATGGAGCCAAGGGCATTCATTGCAGGAACAGCAAAACTGAAAAAAAAATCAACAAACCATAATTCAGAACATCAGAGACTCTATATCAACCACCTGTAATCAGGCCTGCCTAATCTCTCCCCATCCTGAAGCTTAGGGAAATTTGTGAAAGAGGGGGCGGTAAGATTGTAAGAGCACAAGGATGGGAGGAGTTATGATATGCAAGATACTCCACACAATTTAGGGCTGAAACAATTATAATAGGACTCTGCATGATTGACCAATAAGCAAGTTATTTTCTGTTGTGTTTTGTTTGGAGGAACTTGTTGCCAATTAGTATTTGTCCATCTTTTCATACCCTCATTCCACCCCTGTTTCTACCTTTCCATCCCTATTGTTACACACTATCTGCTTCTATTTTAATTATTTGTCACTGAATCCCCTTTCTTAAGGTACACACTCTTCCCTCTTTCACTGTCCCTTTTCTATTTTCTTAGTTTCTGGAAATATTCAAGGGTATCAGGTCTAATGTTGAATCGTTGGTTTCATTTCAAGCCAAGATTAGTGTAGAATGAGATACAGAAATCCAGTTTCATTCTTCTGCATGTTGGTAGGTAAATTCCCCTCTAAAATTGTTGATGATGTTGATTTTTCAAAATCTGTATTTCACATATGAAAAAAAGTGTAAAATTTGTCTTTCTCAACATGGCCCGTTTTGCTTCATATTATAATTTCTAGTACCATTCATTTTCTTATAACTATCACAATTTTATTGTCTTTATGTGTAAAAATGCTGCATACCATGGATAATACAAATGTACATTATATATTCTTCACTCATACATTTGTTGATGGATACACAGGTGTAGTAAACAAAGGGGCTACATGAATTATCATCATAATTATCAGGAATGGACAAGCAACTTCGTTGCATAACAGCTTTGATTCCTTCAATTATACATCTAGTGTGGTACAATATGATATGATAATTCTATTTTCAATCTTTGAAAGAACACCAACATTGATTTCCATAGTATCTAAACTAATTCACAATATGAACAGCAATGTGTGATTATAACTATTTCAGTATTCTTACCAGCATTTGGACTTATATTTACAATGATACTTAGTAACTTAGATTGACCAAAGATGGAACCTCAATATAGTTTTAATCTTCAATTCCTTTATATTTAATCACCTTGAATATTTCTATATTTGTCTCACCACAATTACTTTAAGACCTACTTGATTGCTTTGACAACTTATTTATTAAAACATTTGAAAATAACAAAATATTTATTTGTAGTTCTTTGTTACTGTATTGGATTACATAAATTATCTATTCTAAAACATTTGCTAATAAATTAAGTGGGATATTGGACTATTCTACAATGATAGAAATAATATTAATTTATTTTACTCTTACAACGAATTTACATATGTATATTTATGTATGTATATCCAATTATCATAGACTCTGTGCTCTTCTCTGGTGTAATGTTATCATAGACAAGACATACTGTTTTCTTCTTTCTGTTGCTCCATCCACAAAATCAAAGTGGGTGTTTTTCTCTCAGTCAATTTTCAGGGAAGCAATCATAATAGGACTTTGCATGACCTGCACTATGTCCGAAGCAATCATAATAGGACTTTGCATGACCTACACTATGTCCAACACATTATTGATCCCACAAAGTCTAGCATGGACTAAAGGCACTAGGATCCTTGGAGGCTAGGGACTGACAGTCACAGTAGCGTTCCTAAGATTAAGGGGAACACAGGAAAGGGTTCTGGGAAATGCCCCTGGGTCCTTGTACCTCGTCGGAGAGGATGATCCAGAGGAGAGTTTGGCATGCACATTAAAGGATGCTCTGGGGATTGGGGGGCGGAGGCACTGGGGGATGGAAAGGGATGGGAGAGGGGAGGGGGGAGCAGGGGTTTCGGGGGGAGGGGAAGGGAGGGAGGGGACTGGTGTACCAGTTAAGTTTGTACGAGAGGAAATAATAATAATAATAAAAATGTTAAAAAAATCTGTGTGACATTCATAAAAATCACTGTTGTGGAAACCTGTGGATTTAGAACAATTCTCACTAAAAGTCTCTAAAGATAGATAGCTTTTCAATATTGCAGAGTTGGCTTCAAATCTGTTTCTCACACATGTAACTCACTGTAATACCTCCTACAGCAAGCAGTAGCAGGTAGTCAAAGATGTAACACAGGTCAAAAATTTTCCTAAGCACAAGGCAATGTATCTTTTAAACCTGCAAAAGTGAGAACATTACATTTACACTTCAAGTAGAAAATGTTTTCTCATTTCAACATAATAAAGTATCCTTACTTTAGGGTAAATATTCATAAAGTTTCTTTTTTATCTATAAAGCAATTATCTTCTTCAAAAGTGAGATGAAGGAAAAATATGTGGAGAATATTGTTACTTTCTTTTCCTCTTTATTCCCACATTTCTTCTTTGTAACATTTTCTTCATATTCCCAATGCATAGCCTATTTTATCTATCATAATTAAACTTGGATATGAAGTCCTTCTTTAGTAATTAATAACTAACTAAATTGTATGAGTTTTAAGTGGCTAAGTAATTGAGAATGGTCATAAACATAAAGAAAAGAATGCAAGAGTGGGTACACTATATGAAAATGGAATGCCACTAATGATAAACAGAAAGTAGTAAGTCACTAGAAGAGAAAGACATTCTACAACAAATAGCTATGTTGTTAGAGAGCTTGCCAAGCATGCACGAAGTCCTGGCTTTGATCCCCAGCACCACATCAAACAGGTGCAAATGCATAATTCCAGTATTGAGAAGATGAAGGTAGCAATCAAGAGATAAATGATCAATGCCATCTTCCACTCTACAATGAGATCTAAGCAGTCCAGGAACTCAAAGACCTATCTCCAAAATTGTGTGAGTGGAGTATATCTGAACCTTTGCATCTAATGTTTTGGGAAAGAATGATACTCACAGAAAAGGAAACCATTAAATATCACATCTCTTAAAGAAAAGGGTGGAGGTATTTGTTTCTATTCTCACATGAAATTATTTATTTTATTTTTAACTTTAAAAAATTTATTATTATTATTATTTATTTTAATTGTGCATGTGTGTGCATGTATGTGTGTATGTGTGTGTGTGTGTGTGTGTGTAGAACCGCGGGCGAATTCGGTAACCACCATGGACGCCTCCACCTCCTCCTTGTTTACTCTGCCCCAGGATTTACAGGCTCAGCCCTACCAGGACCAGAAACGCAGGCCACCCCCGCTTCTGCCTGGCATCTATACTGTGGGGTCTAGGATCTGAACTCAGGACCTTCCGCCTGCAAGACAGAGGCTTAGCCCCTGAGCCACCTCTCCAGCCCCAAAATTATTTAATTAAATAAAATATAAAACATAACAAAATGATATTTTATCATGAAAATTAAGATGTCTAGTCAAAACAATCAGAAGGTACAAGACAAGGAGGGTTAAATTCAGCCTATTAAAAGGCTGAAATATTAATGACAGCCCTGAGAAATAAAAGTAACATACATAGGAAGTACAGATGATATAAATAAAAAATTCATATCGAACTACATTTAAAAATAGAAATAGGCCCACACATCACTGGTAAAGTCAGTATACATTCAAAAGCTTTTATCGGGAAGCTATGGAACTTCATGCAGTTGCATGGAGCATCAATTTTCTATTCAAAATGCCAAAACACTTTGGCATTTTGTGTCTGAGAGTTTGTTTAGTGAAAGGTGCTTGCAGTGCAAGAGTGAGTACCAAAATTTGGACTCCCAGAACCCAAATAAATGCCAGGTAGGCACAGTGATTCCCTGTAATGTCAGATGTGGGCAAGGATAGGGACTCTCTGGGGCAAATGGGGCAGCTAAACAAGAAGACTGGTGACCCTGACTTATAATAGAAGTAGAGAGTTTCTGACAAAACTCCAGCATCAGTTCTGGGCCTTGAGTACATGTGCATCAAATGAATCTCTCTCTCTCTCTCTCTCTCTCTCTCTCTCTCTCTCTCTCTCTCCCTCTCCCTCTCTCTCTCTCTCTCTCTCTCCCCCCTCTCCTTCTCTCTTTCCCTCTCGTCCTCTCTATCTCCCTGTCTCTCTCCATCTCTCTCTACATCTCTCTTTCTCTAGGTAGATAGATAGATAGATAGAGATAGATAGATAGGTAGATGACAGATAGATAGATAGATGGCAGAGTACAATAGAAGATAGAAAGCAACTGTATAACCAGGTCAAACTCTGGCTTCCACATGCACATGCATGGGTATGCACAGGTCAGCTGGTGTACAAATACACACACACAACACCCATTCACACACACACATACATACAGGCACAACACACACACAACATCCATACACACATACAACACATAAATACATACAACATACACACAACACACATACATACACACAACACACATACATACACAAAACACACATAAATAAACACACATACAAGCCAACAGCAAGGATTATACTCAATGGGGAAAAACTTGAAGCATTCCCACTTCGAACAGGAACTAGACAAGGATGTCCACTGTCACCACTTCTTTTCAATATTGTACTTGAAGCCTTAGCTGAAGTCATAAGACAAGAAAGGGACATAAAAGGGATTCGAATCAGCAAGGAAGAAGTCAAATTATGTCTATTTGCAGATGATATGATCCCATACCTGAGTGATCCAAAAACTCCACCAGGAACCTCCTGGAACTAATACAGAAGTTCAGCAGGGTGGCAGGATACAAAATAAATGTACAAAAATCACTAGCTTCCTATATGCCCAGAATGAAAGAAGTGAAAAAGCCCTGAGAGACTCAATCCCATTTACAATAGCCCCTAAAAAAATGAAATACCTTGGTATAAACATAACCAGGGAGATAAAAGACCTTTACAATGAAAACTTTAAAACCTTAAAGAAACAAATTTCAGAAGACACCAGAAGGTGGAAAGACTTCCCACGTTCCTGGATTGGCAGAATCAACATCGTAAAAATGACCATCCTACCAAAGGCAATATACAAATTCAACGCTATATCAATTAAAATCCCAAAGCAATTCTTCAAAGAAGTTGACCAAACAATCTCAAAGTTCATATGGATGCACAAAAGACCCAGGATAGCAAAGACAATCCTGAGTAACAAAAACACTGTTGGAGGTTTCACCATACCAAACCTTAGTCAATACTACAAATCCATAGTTATAAAGACAGCCTGGTACTGGCTCCAAAATAGACACATAGATCAATGGATAAGGATTGAAGACCCAGGTATAAGCCCACAAAATTACAGCAATTTGGTCTTTGACAAAGGGGCCCAAAGAATCCAATGGAAAAAGAACAGCATCTTCAACAAATGGTGCTGGCAAAACTGGATCTGCACATGCAGAAGATTAAAACTGGACCTATACTTGTCACCATGTACAAAAATTAATTCCAAATGGATCAAGGACCTTGATATAAGGCCAGAGACTATAAAAATGATAGTTGAAAGGGTAGGGATCTCCCTCGAGCTGATTTGGCTAGGCCAACATTTCCTAAACAGACGTCCAATGGCACTGTCACTGCTACCAACTCTCAACAGTTGGGATCTTGTGAAATTAAAGAGCTTCTGTTCAGATAAAGAGATTGTAACACGAGCTCAAAGGCAACCCACAGAATGGGAGAAAATCTTCACTAATCACATATCTGATAGAGCTCTACTATCCAGAGTGCACAAAGAGCTTAGAGAACTAAACACCAAGGAAACTAATGGCGCAATTAAAAAATGGGCCCTGGAACTTAAAAGAAACTTTACTAGGGATGAAATTAAAATGTCTAACAAATATCTTAATAAATGCTCCACTTGTTTAGCCATCAGAGAAATGCAAATCAAAACTTCCCTGAGATATCATCTCACCCCGGTCAGGATGGCAAAAATCCACAATACAAAAATCACCAAATGCTGGAGAGGATGTGGAGAGAGGGGAACTCTCCTACATTGCTGGTGGGAATGCCGGCTCACACAGCCACTCTGGTGAGCTGTCTGGAGATTCTTAAAGAAATTAAAGATTGAAATGTCATATGACCCAGCTATTCCACTTTTGGGAATAACCTCCCATTCAGCAGAGGTTCCCCTCAATAGCACAAGCACGATCATGTTCATAGCAGCACTGTTTACAATAACAAAAGTCCTGGAATCAACCCAAATGTCCAACAGTTGACAAGTGGATAAGGAAACTGTCGTACATCTATACAATGGAGTACTACTCAGCCATCAAAAATGATGAATTACTGGAATTTGCCGGGAAATGGATGTCATTAGAAACAATTTTATTAAGTGAAGTATTCCAAACCCAGAAAATTAAGCACCATATGTACTCCCTAATATGTGGCTTCTAGTACCAAACCCATTCAGCCCACCTTGAGACACTCAAAGATAAATCTATGTAATACCTACAGTAATTCCAAGGATTATGAACAGGAGAGATGGGGTTGGAGGGCCACACCAGAAACAAGGAGAGAGGGGACCATGTTATAGCAGAGAAAATAGGCCTCTATCAAGGACTGTAAGTAAGTAATGAGACACCTGGTAAGTTCACAGATGTTCATTACTGATCATTTACAACTGAGGGGGTATGATCTCACTAGAAGGGGAGGGCATATAGTCTGGCAAATAAAAAGTAACCATTTTGCAAATAGGTGATTGACCCCTCCCTCACTGAGGTTTCCTACTTTTATTACATCTACACTTGAATGTGCTCTTATAACAAGACTCCAGTTTAACAGCTTTTTATCTCTGTCCAAGGGGTGACATACAATGCCCATCAGGTTGGAGTGAAAGGCATTGCAGGAGCAGCAAAACTGCAAAAGAAAATCAACAAACCACAATCCAGAACTTCAGAGACTCTATATCAACCACTTAGAACTAGGCCAGACTAATCTCTCCCCATCCTGAAGCTCAGGGAAATTTGTGGAAGAGGGGGCAATAAAATTGTAAGAGCAAAAGGATGGGAGGAGCAATGATTTGCAAGATACTCCACACAAGTTAGGGCCAAAGCAGTCATAATAGGACTTTGCATGCCTTGCGCAATATCCAACACACTATTGACCCCACAAAGTCTAGCATTTGCTAAAGGCACCAAGATCCTTGGAGGCAAGGGATTGACAGCCACAGTAGTGTTCCTATGCTTAAGGGCAACACAGGAAAGGGTTCAGGGAAATGCCACTGGGTCCTTGTATGTCATCAGAGAGGAGGGCTCAGAGGAGAGTCAGGGATGCACATTAAGGGATTCTCCGGGGATTGGAGGGGAGGCACTGGGGGATCGGGAGGGAGGGGTGAAGGGAGGGAGAGCAGGGGGTTTGGGGGGAGGAGAAGGGAGGGAGAGAAATGGTGTATCTATTAAGTTTGTATGAGCAGAAATAATAAATAATGTTAAAAAATCCATACACATGCAACACACATACACACACATATCCACAGAGGAAATAACAAAACTTATTACCAAATGAATCATAAATTTGTGTATTTTTTCTGCTGCATGTTATTTATCCTGTAAATGTCTTCAAAAGTTATAAATCTTTAAACATTTGATGCACAATGTCACTTTCAAAAGTACTATACAATATAAAATATTACAAATTTAATAAAGTTAGATAAAATAGCAATATTCCTAATTTAAAAACAAAGGATTTTCTATATTTTTGACTCAGTGCTCAATAACTAAGTGCATTAAGACAAATTCATTCTATTAAAAGCTTCACATTTGTTTGCTTAGATATATGCACAAGATGTAAAATCAGTGGTTTTTTTGAAGAATAATTTTTTCACAAATAAGTGATAAATGATCGTTTTTATAAAGCTAATTCAAAATCACTTTGAATTTGGTTCTATATGCATTTTTAGATTTTGTAAGTATAAAAGAATAAAGATTAAGTTATTGATCAGGAAGCAACATTTTGAAAACAGGGAACTATGAGTCAATAGGAAAGAGAGGACACTTTTATTACACATGGCTTCATAATTGCAATTCACTTTATTAAAATCTATTAACTGGGCTTTGCTGTGCCATTTTCTTATATGTATTATATGTGCATTATATAATATTCACCTCCTTGTTCCATTTTATTCTACCTCTCTCTTCCTTATTTCTATGCTCTTTGTTAATAGTGTCTTACTTATGTGTCTTATTTTAATCATCAAACTGAGTCTCAGACAAGTTTAGTTGCACTTAAGTTCATTATCAAATTTTCATTCCAGTCCCCCAGATGTAATGAATATCTTTATATCTAGTCCATACTCTGCAGAAATCCTATAAACAAAACTAACTTTTCTTCCTAAGATCTATTTGGTAACTGATTTAGTATGCAGGTAACAATAATTTTCTAAGGAAAAATAATTTATTTCAGACAGAAGCCCAGAAACCTAGGAAGCCCAGGCGCACCGGGTTTGTGAACAAGTGGCTTGGGACAAAGATTACCCTCAACATTATCAGAGACATTTATCTTTCCAGTGAATGGTGGTTTCTATGTAAGGTTAAGGTGCTAAATGAGTGAGTGTTGAGTGTTTCACCCTAAATAGATGCTCAGGACACACCTCTAAGACTCAATTAACATAACGGAAGAAAGAAAAAAAGATTTGTAAGAACCAGATGATTGAGGGTGGCCATCAATTACTCTTTGAGGCATGGTAGGTAGGTAGTGGCATTTAATGAATTCACAGCAGTGACCATTTCCTACATAGGACCCTAAAAGATTTGAATCTATTGACATTAAGTCATGGTTGGGGAGAGGGCTGATGGGGTTCCTCTCCCACCCATCCATGGAAGTTAATGGCACTGGAAGATTGGGGTGGGGAGGAAGGTAGTGTCTTCAATGATGTAACTACTAATGAGTTTTTCACGCTCCATAGAGTTTCACACTCATGTCCACATGAGTGACCTCAGTTAAATCCAGTGAACTGAAAGACAAGAGAACAAAATATGAACTTAGTAGGTGGGGCTAGGTGGAGGGGGTTGAAAGGGTAGGGAAATGAGAAATGAGTGTGACCAGATTTCATTTTACACATACATGACATACATGAAAATGTTAATGAGTAAGTTAACAAAAACAATTTCATTTGAAAGTTCAATTGAGCAGAATCAGGGACTATTTCATGCATTAAAATCTTTGAACATGAAAACAAATATATTTATGTATAAGGGAAGCTTTATTTGATTCTCCAGGGAAAAAGGCAAAAGACATTTTGAGATGCTGAAATCTGAGATAATCCCTTTCAATGCTGAATAACTGTAAAGAAAGTAATAAACTCAGGATTACACAAAACTGTAGGAAGAAGTCATGAAGCATAAACAATGTGAAAATGAGAAGAAAAATAATGAGAATAAAGGTAACTGTTTCTGCATGATTCAAAGTCTACTAGCTCAGTTCTTCTCCTCCCAATTCTAGCTGAAAAAAGAGAGAATATGAATAAAATTCCAGTATGAAGTTTTTAATATCATATATTAGTACAACAATTTATTAGTACAGATTTGATCCTGTGTTTGCTGTTTGAAGAAAGGTTGCTCAGAAACAAACTTAATCTGAGAATTATCATAAAGATCTCAAATAGAAAACTTTCACACCCTTGTCAAGAAATCCAAAAAGGCGAAACAAGGCCTACGATGCACTTGGATTAATGAAACCAATGCTTACATTTCTAACTTGCTCATTCTTGCACTGAAGAAAAGCTGATGCTTATTAAAGTTCAGATTGGCATAGATGTTTGAACACTCTGCTTGTTGACCTGCAGTTCAATGTGTTCTGGTGCTCTGGCAAGCCTGGGGATACATCCCTGTGCAAACTGATCTGATGCTGAGATGGGCCCACTTCCCAGGCACGATGGGGCCAGCTGGACAATGGAGCAGTCCAGAGCCCTGGGTGATAGCTTGAGGTGGAATGTGGAAATCATACAAAAGATGTGGTTGGCACTGCTCTTCTGTAGGCTGCACTGTGATGCTGAGCTTCCTAAAGATCCAGAACAGAAGTAGACCTGGGAGGGTAGAGGTAAGGTTTGGTAGTTTTCTTTCTCTTTGCTCTCAAAATAGGATTTATAAATGATTTGAAAGATTCTCCACACTAGTTAAGGCCGAAGCAATCATAATAAGACTTTGCATGCCCTGCGCAATGTCCAACACACTTTTGATCTCACAAAGTCTAGCATCAGCTAAAGGCACCAAGATCCTTGGAGGCAAGGGATTGGCAGCCACAGTAGTGTTCCTATGCTTAAGGGGAACACGGGAAAGGGTTCAGGGAAATGCCACTGGGTCCTTATACGTCATCGGAAAGGAGGACCTAGAGGAGAGTTAGACATACACATTAGGCATACACAATAAAGGAATCTCTGGGAATTGGGGGGGAGGCACTGGGGGATGGGGAAGGACGGAGGGGGAGCAGAGAGTTCGGAGGAGGAGGAGGGAGGGAGGGAACTGGTCTACCTATTAAGTTTGTATGAGCGGAAATAATAAAAAATGTATTAAAATAAAAAAATAGGATTTAAGCAGTCAAAAAGCAGGTTCTTTGAAAAAATCAATAAGATTGATACACCCCTAGCTAAATTAACCAAAAGCAAGAGAGAGAAAACCCAAATTAACAAAATTAGAAATGAACATGGAGTTATCACTACTGGTACCTAAGAAATCCAGAAAATTATAACATCATATTTTAAAAAATTATACTCTGTGAAGTTTGACAACACAAAAGAGATGGACTTACCTAAATTGAATCAGGAAGTTGTGAATTATTTAAATAGTCCTATAACATACAAGGAAATTGAAGAAGTAATCTCAAATCTTCCCACCAAAAAATGTCCTGGACAAGATGGATTCAGCACAGAATTCTACCAGACATTTAAGGAGTTAATAACACCAATACTCTTTAAATTGTTCCATCAAATAGCAAAGGAAGGAACACTACCAAATTCCTTCTATGAAGCTAATATCATTTTAATCCCAAAACCTAATAAAGATTCACTTAAAAAAGAAAACTGTGGGCCGATCTCTCTGATGAACACAGACGCAAATATTCTCAACAAAGTCTTAGCAAATCAGATTCAAAAACACATTAAAAAGATCATTCACAAGGACCAAGTAGGCTTCACCCCCGGTTGGTTCAACATACGCAAATCAATAAATGTAATTCATCATGTAAACCAGTCCAAAGTCTGAGACCACATGATACTCTCGATAGATGCAGAAAAAGCTTTTGATAAGATCAAACAGCCTTTTATGATCAAAACGCTAGAGACAGTAGGAATGGAATTAACCTTTATCAATATAATAAAAGCTGTATACAACAAGCCCACAGCAAGGATTATGCTCAATGGGGAACAATTGGAAGCATTCCCGCTTCGATCAGGAACTAGACAAGGCTGTCCACTCTACCTCTTCTATTGAATATTGTACTTGAAGTCTTAGCTGAAGCCATAAGACAAGGAAGGAACATAAGAGGGATTCAAATCGGCAAGGAAGAAGTCAAGCTATCCCTATTTGCAGATGACATGATCTTATACATGAATGATCCCAAAAACTCCACCAGGGAGCTCCTGGAACTAATTGAGAAGTTCAGCAGGGTGGCAGGATACAAAATAAATGTGCAAAAATCAGAGGCCTTCCTATATGCCCAGAAAGAAAGAAGTGAAAAAACCCTGAGAGAAAGAATCCCATTTACTATATCCCCTAAAAAAATGAAATACCTTGGTATAAACCTAATCAAGGAGGTAAAAGACCTTTACAATGAAAACTTTAAAACCCTAAAGAAAGAAATAGCAGAAGACACCAGAAAGTGGAAAGACCTCTCACTGTTCCTGGATTGGCAGAATCAACATCGTAAAAATGACCATCCTACCAAAGGCAATATACAGATTCAACGCTATATCAATTAAAATCCCAAAGCAATTCTTCAAAGAAGTTGACCAAACAATCTCAAAGTTCATATGGATGCACAAAAGACCCAGGATAGCAAAGACAATCCTGAGTAACAAAAACACTGTTGGAGGTATCACCATACCAAACCTTAGTCTATACTACAAATCCATAGTTATAAAGACAGCCTGGTACTGGCTCCAAAATAGACACATAGATCAACAGATAAGGATTGAAGACCCAGATATAAGCCCACAAAATTATAGCAATTTGGTCTTTGACAAAGGGGCCCAAAGAATCCAATGGAAAAAGAACAGCATCTTCAACAAATGGTGCTGGCAAAACTGGATCTGCACATGCAGAAGATTAAAACTGGACCTGTACTTGTCACCATGTACAAAAATTAATTCCAAATGGATCAAGGACCTTGATATAAGGCCAGAGACTATAAAAATCATAGTTGAAAGGGTAGGGATCTCCCTCGAGCTGATTTGTCTAGGCCAACATTTCCTAAACAGACATCCAATGGCACAGCCACTGCTACCAACTCTCAACAGTTGGGATCTTGTGAAATTAAAGAGCTTCTGTTCAGATAAAGAGATTGTAACACGAGCTCAAAGGCAACCCACAGAATGGGAGAAAATCTTCACTAACCACACATCTGATAGAACTCTGCTGTCCAGAGTGCATAAAGAACTTAGAAAACTAAACACCAAGGAAACCAATGGCCTAATTAAAAAATGGGCCCTGGAATTTAAAAGAAACTTTACCAAGGATGAAATTAAAATGTCTAACAAATATCTGAAAAAATGCTCCACTTCCTTGACCATCAGGGAAATGCAAATCAAAACTTCCCTGATATATCATCTCACCCCAGTCAGGATGGCAAAAATCCACAATACAAACAACAACAAATGTTGGAGAGGATGTGGAGAGAGGGGAACTCTCCTACATTGCTGGTGGGAATGCAGGCTCATGCAGCCACTCTGGTGAGTCGTCTGGAGATTCTTAAAGAAATTAAAGATTGAAATGCCATATGACCCAGCTATTCCACTTTTGGGAATAACCCCTCCATATAGCAGAGGTTCACCACGATAGCACAAGCACGACCATGTTCATAGCAGCACTGTTTACAATAGCAAAGTCATGAAATCAACCCAAATGTCCAACAGTTGACCAATGGATAAGTTAACTGTGGTACATCTATACAATGGATTACTACTCAGCCATCAAAAATGATGAATTACTGGAATTTGCCGGGAAATGTATGTCATTGGAAACAATTTTATTAAGTGAAGTGTCCCAGACCCAGAAAATTAAGCACTGTATGTACTCCCTAATAGGTGATTCCTAGTACCAAACCCACCCAGCCCACCTAGAGACAGTAATTGCAAGGATTATGAACAGGAGGGATGGGGTGGGAGGGCCACACCAGAAACAAGGAGAGAAGGGACCATGTTACAGCAGAGAAAATAGGCCTCCATCAAGGACCCAAATAAGTAATGAGACATCTGATTAAGTTCACAGACTTTTGTTCCTGATCATTTACTACTGAGAGGGTATGATCTCACCAGAAGAGGAGGGCATAAAGTCTGGCAATAAAAAGTAACCATTTTGTAAATTGGTGATAGACCCCTCCCTCACTGTGGTTTCCCACTTTTATTACATCTACCTTTGAATGTGCTTTTATCACAAGACTCTAGTTTAACAGCTTTTTGTCTCTGGCCAGGTGGTAACACACAATGCCTTCCAGGATGGAGTGAAGGGCATTGCAGGAGCAGCAAAACTGCAAAAGAAAATCAACAAACCACAATCCAGAACTTCAGAGACTCTATATCAACCACCTAGAACTAGGCCATCTTAATCTCTCCCCATCCTGAAGCTCAGGGAAATTTGCGGAAGAGGGGGCGGTAAGAGTATAAGAGCAAAAGGATGGGAGGAGCAATGATATGTAAGATACTCCATACTAGTTAGGGCTGAAGCAATCATAATTGGACTTTGCATGCCCTGCGCATTGTCCAACACACTGTTGACCTCACAAAGTCTAGCATCTGCTAAAGGCACCAAGATCCTTGGAGGCAAGGGATTGTCAGCCACAGCAGTGTTCCTATACCTAAGGGGAACATGAGAAAGGGTTCAGGGAAAGGCCACTGGGTTCTTGTACGTCATTGGAGAGGAGGGCCCAGAAGAAAATCAGGCATGCACAAGAAAGGACTCTCTGGGAATTGGGGCGGGAGGCACTGGGGGATGGGGAGGGAGAGGGTGGGGAGGGGGAGTAGGGGGTACGGGGGGGGGGGGGAGGAGTGAGGGAGGGACCTGGTGTACCTATTAAGTTTGTATGAGCTGTAATAATAATAAAAAATGTATTAATAAAAAAAAAAGAACTTACCTTAGCAGGACCAAAAAAAAAAAAAAAAGAAAAGATAGGGAACTGCCTCGAGTTGATTGGGCTAGGCCAACGTTTCCTAAACAGACATCAAATGGCACAGTCACTGCTACCAACTCTCAACAGTTGGGATCTTGTGAAATTAAAGAGCTTCTGTTCAGATAAATAGATTGTAACACGAGCTTAAAGGCAACCCACAGAATGGGAGAAAATCTTCACTAACCACACATCTGATAGAACTCTGCTATCCAAAGTGCACAAAGAACTTAGAAAACTAAACTCCAAGGAAACCAATGGCCCAATTAAAAAATGGGCCCTGCAACTCAAAAGAAATTTACCAGGGATGAAATTAAAATGTCTAACAAATATCTTAACAAATGCTCCACTTCTTTAGCCATCAGGGAAATGCAAATCAAAACTTCCCTGATATATCATCTCACCCCAGTCAGGATGGCAAAAATCCACAATACAAACAACAACAAATGTTGGAGAGGATGTGGAGAGAGGGGAACTCTCCTACATTCCTGGTGGGAATGCAGGCTCATGCAGCCACTCTGGTGAGCCGTCTGGAGATTCTTAAAGAAATTAAAGATTGAAATGACCCTGCTATTCCACTTTTGGGAATAACCCCCCATACAGCAGGGGTTCACCTCGATAGCACAAGCACGACCATGTTCATAGCAGCACTGTTTACTATAGCAAAGTCATGGAATCAACCCAAATGTCCAACAGTTGACCAATGGATAAGTTAACTGTGGTACAGCTATACAATGGATTACTACTCAGCCATCAAAAATGATGAATTACTGGAATTTGCCGGGAAATGTATGTCATTGGAAACAATTTTATTAAGTGAAGTGTCCCAGACCCAGAAAATTAAGCACCATATGTACTCCCTAATAGGTGGCTCCTAGTACCAAACCCACCCAACCCACC
This sequence comes from Typhlomys cinereus, assembly GCA_023101885.1. NCBI lineage: Eukaryota > Metazoa > Chordata > Mammalia > Rodentia > Platacanthomyidae > Typhlomys > Typhlomys cinereus. The sequence goes on along the minus strand of JALPQD010000065.1, from coordinate 7,817,277 downwards.
TAGAGACACTCATAGAAAAATCTCTGCAATACAGTAATTGCAAGGATTATGAACAGCAGGGATGGGGTAGGAGGGCCACACCAGAAACAAGGAGAGAGGGGACCATGTTACAGCAGAGAAAATAGGCCTCCATCAAGGACTCAAATAAGTAATGGGACATCTGATTAAGTTCACAGACTTTTGTTCCTGATCATTTACTACTGAGAGGGTATGATCTCACCAGAAGAGGAGGGCATAAAGTCTGGCAGATAAAAGAGTAACCATTTTGTAAATGGGTGATAGACCCCTCCCTCACTGTGGTTTCCCACTTTTATTACATCTACCTTTGAATGTGCTCTTATAACAAGAGTCCAGTTTAACAGCTTTTTGTCTCTGGCCAGGGGGTAACATACAGTGCCCAGCAGGATGGAGTGAAGGGCATTGCAGGAGCAGCAAAACTGCAAAAGAAAATCAACAAACCACAATCCAGAACTTCAGAGTCTGTCTCAACCACCTAGAACTAGGCCAGACTAATCTCTCCCCATCCTGAAACTCAGGGAAATTTGTGGAACAGGGGGCGGTAAGAGAGTAAGAGCAAAAGGATGGGAGGAGCAATGATATGCAAGATACTCCATACAAGTTAGGGCTGAAGCAATCATAATTGGACTTTACATGCCCTGCGCATTGTCCAACACACTATTGACCTCACAAAGTCTAGCATCTGCTAAAGGCACCAAGATCCTTGGAGGCAAGGGATTGTCAGCCACAGCAGTGTTCCTATGCTTAAGGGGAAAACGAGAAAGGGTTCAGGGAAAGGCCACTGGGTCCTTGTACGTCATCGGAGAGGAGGGCCCAGAGGAAAATCAGGCATGCACAAGAAAGGACTCTCTGGAAATTGGGGCGGGAGGCACTGGGGGATGGGGAGGGAGGGGGTGGGAAGGGGGAGCAGGCGTACGGGGGGGGGGGGAGGAGGAAGGAACGTAACTGGTGTACCTAATTAGTTTGTATGAGCTGAAATAATAATAAAAAATGTATTAATAATAAAAAATAGGATTTATATTTTTCTCATATACATTCTGGGGTTGCTTTGACTCATGTAAAACTTCTGCCTTCCTTTCATCCACATATATTTATGCTCATTGATCTTGAGCAAAATATTTTGTGCACAGACATTTATGCTGGAGTCTGGGAGGTAATGATTCTGTAACGTATTGTTCTACCATATTGCTTGACTTTCCTCAACAGTAACAAGAAATTTGCTTTTGTTAAATCATGTAGATTAATGTTTACAGTAACTACACCTTTAAAACATAAGGTCAATCAAGATGTGATTTTTTTTCTCTTTTTTGTGGATTACTTGCTTTTTTGATTTTTATTTCTCAATACCCAACTGTATATACCTTTAGAGAAATTAGAACCATTCTTGGGTTGGAAAGATGGCTCAGTGTTTAAGACTTTGCCTCCCAAGTAGAAGGTATTGAGTTCAGATTCAAGGTCCCACATAAAAAAGCCTCCAGGCAGAAATGGTGTGGGACTGAACATCTGACTCTGGGGGGGTGGACCCTGGGAAATCCCAAAGTGAAACAAAAATGAGGTAGAAGCAATCAAGGATGATTTTTGAAGTCACTCTTGTGCCTCCGCAGAGACCCACAGTGCCCTGTGATACACACACACACACACACTGTACACACACACACACAAGAATAGTTCTAATTCTTTTTAAAAAAACTTTTTCTTTATTTTATAGTGCATTTGTGTGTGTGTGTGTGTGTGTGTGTGTGTGTGTGTGTGTGTACACTTGAATGTGCATGCCAGTGAATGAAGAGTGTAATCAGGGATCATCCTATATTGCACTACTTCCTTATTGCTTTGCTTTACTGTTTCCCAGGCTCTGTCTTCCAGTACAGAAATTGCAGGTTCCTGCTGTATCTTCCTGGCATTTTTACATAGCATCTAGAGAATTTAAACTTGGGTCTTAGTGAGGCAAAAGCTTTAAACTCTGAGCCATCTTCCCAGTCCCTATAGAATTTTTAGGCTAATTTTTATAATGTTGTTTTCCTGCTGGTATGATTTTAATTGACCTTTTCATTTTTCATTTATATTGTATAAGTACTTTTTGAAGGATAGAGTTTAAATCAGGTCATTATTTTTTAAAAGAAAGAACAGAGGTAGTATGAAACTAGGACAAAAACATTCACAGGAAAGAAAGCATTTGAAGAGAGTACATGTAAATAAGCCTCAAAGGATGTTTGTTTACTAAGCTAAAGAGTAAAGTAATTATCACTTTAGCATACAATTGTAATCAGAACTTTTTTAGACAAAATGTGCACATTTAGGGAGAATTCTGATAACAGAGTCAAAGAAAGATTACTGAGGTGAGAATGAAAGACATTTGAAAGCAACAGTTAACTTGTGTTCTTTGATTGATGTGAAACAGTGAAACTTGCGCTGAAAGAACTGCTAGATTCACCTCTGTAACCGGCCTTTTATTTTAATTCCTGATACAAATAACATATGCACAATACTGAAGCACATGGACAGGATTTAGGTCATATTCTTGATTGAACTAAAATACTTGAGAGTGGGAGTTTTCCTTCCCCTTTCCTTACCTTTAAAATAAAAAGGATAAATGTAAATTAGAACTTCCCTAAAGAATCAGAACCCAGGTTGAAGGAAAAAAAACAGGAACAAATTCAGTACACACATTTTCCTTGAAGAAATGTTAGCTTGTAAAGAGTCTGTGCCAGTGTCTTATGATGCAGGTGGATGAAATTTTGGCTGGAAAAGCAAGTGTCTTGCTTCCGTGTATGTGTCCCATGTGGTGCGGAGATTTCATTCAGCATATCTGTGAAGTACTAAAAGTTTAAAAAGAAAATCACTTCATTCTCTTACCCACCACCAATGCAATGTCTGGAAAAGTCTCAAATGCCAAAAATATTACAGAACTGTTTCATTCTTAAGAATCATAATCCTGTAATAGCCTAGGGGTTTAGGGTTGTTTTTGTTTTCTGCAGCAGTATTATCAGGTCAGAGAAACTTATGATCTAAAAAATGTTTCTAGGGCACCAGATTACATCTCCTGACTGCGATTTGGAAGAAGGTGTGGAGGAAGTAAACAAGATGCTTATAAATCTATGGAATAAAATTTTAATATAATTTACCACTGTCCGTTGAGTTAAACATTCAATTTCTAATTATCTGCTTTCTTCATATAGTACTGCATTACATTATAAGATATAGCAGTTCTGTAGGGTGAAATTTAAAACAATTATTGTAGTCTTAGAGTATTTTCAAATAAGATGTCAATTTCTTCATTTGATATATATATATATTTATACATATGAATATATGCAATGATATCCCACTGCTGAATCTAGATATTCAATAAATATATTTTAGGATGAAAAAATGGTTTCTGGTGACGTAATAGTGTTGGGGCATTAACTATCAAATAATAAATAAAATAATTTTAAAAAGAAGTATATTAGTATTTTTGATTGAAACCACTGTGATTATAAGCTAAGTATATCATTTCATACTTTTAACAGAAGTGAGAATTCATAGGTTCTTTTGTTTATGTGTGTGTGTTTGTGTGTTGTATTATGGGTATATGTGTTTTGTATATGGGTGGGTATAAATGAATGTGCTTGTACAGGATGGAATCCAAGTATGTGTACCTGTAGAGGTTTCAGGGGAACATGAGGAATCATCCTGGATTGCTCTTTCTTGTTTTACTCCTGAATTTCCAAGCCTCTGCCTTCTAGACTGGAAATGCAGGTCACCATTATTTACACCTAGCCTTTTCACATGGGATCAGGTCCTTTGCTTGCAGGACAAAGGCATAAACTCCTGGGCCATCTCACCACCCAGGAGTCATTGCCTCTATAATGAACTGTCATTGAAAACAATGTTTTACAGGAAGCATTACGAGGTAGTATGCAGATGAATGTCTGTCCCTCTGTCCCAGTGTCTTCTGTACATGATTTAGAGCTATAGAGTATTAATCTTTGAAAGAATACCTATATTTTATGCATATCTTTATGTGTGTACTATGGCTGAGGATATTGGCATATGCGCCATAATTTTCACATTTGAAGGCTATGACGATCACTAAAAATGTTGAAATGTGTCTCTTTGTGAAGAAAGATATAAGAACTTTTATCCAAGTATTCTAGGGTTTAGACAAAAATTCAGTGAGAGAAATATTTATGTTTTCCACTCATTAAAACAGTAGTCAGATAGAATGATGTTGATTTGGGAGTTATGTGATGACATACTTAAGATTTTAATTTTCCTTCAAATAAGATACAGAGTTGGAATTTACCCACTTCAATTACTATCCAAACTGTGGGGAATATTTTACAATACTTCTGATAACTCTGATATGTACACCTACTAATAAGATTCTGCATCCTCCATTTTGGAGGAATTTACCATCTGTCGTGCAACCCAAGAGCAAGTTACTAAATTCTAACATTCTGAGTCATTCACCACAACCCAAATGGAGATGTCTACAGGTATCATGTAAAACAGTTATTTAGGGGAAGAAAGAAACTATAATGTACTTCCCTAAATTTACTTCACTTACTATAGAATTTATACATTTAGAAGCAGATTTTGCCTAGCTTATAATCACCGTGGTTTCAATAAAAAATACTAATATACTTCTTTTTAAATTATTTTATTTCTTATTTTATAGTTATTGCACCAACACTGTTACTTTACCAGAAACCTACCTTTATGCCTACCAGCCTTAATAGAATATAGCTTCAAACTATAGGCCTAAATCAACCCTCCCTTCATTAAATTTGTTTCTTCAGAAATTTTGATGCAAAAAATAATCATCTAAGTAATACACCAAAGGGTGGGAATTTTACATAAAATCATATGGAATTCAGCTGTTCCAAATGCTGAATTCTACTTTTCTTTAAGGCACTATAATAGTTCAAAAACACATGGGAATTTCATATTTGATAGTTAGACATCTATATAACAGTTAACATTGCCTTTTTAATGTTTTTCCTTTCTTTAACCTTAAATATCTTAGATACCATAACCTTAGGGATACGACACAGGAGGTTTTTCTTCCGTCTACTGATTATTTATGAACTTGAAAACATGTTTATATTTGTATTGAACATTTGGATGTTTTTATTATACCATCTTCAAATTTCTGCCCATGTTAATAATACAATGTTCATCTTTATTTTTCTTTATTTATATTTCTTTATTTTTACTGTAAACTCAAGTGTATTTAAATATCATAAATGTAACTCTTGACACTGAGGCAAAGAATATAAATATCACTGGTTTGTACAGATGAAGCATCTAATATGCTTTGACATCAAACAGGCAGCTACATTCAAAATAAGAACAAAGCCATGTTTATTAATAAAATCATGGCTTTCTAGGGCTGGAGAGATGGCTCAGGGAGTAAACTTCACAAACAAAAGGACATGAGTTTGGTTCCTGGATTCCATGTGAAAATGCCAGGCAAAAATGGTGACAGCCTAAGTTTTTGGCCCTGGAAGGTAGAATCTGGAAAACCCAAAAGCAAAGTAAACAGAAGATACAACAATCCAGGATGATTCCTGAATTCACCCTTTGGCCTCCATAGTCACACACACACACACACACACACATACACACACACACACACACACACACACACACACACTACACACACATAGATGATGGAGAGAGAGAGAGAGAAAGAGAAAGAGAGAGAGAGAGAGCAAGTGAAAGAGGGAGAGAGAGAGAAAGCTTGGCTATTGAACATGAGCATGTTTAAGAATTTAAAGAAAATAATGGGTTTGTTTTGTTTTTTCATTTTCCTTTCTTTCTTTTTTTGCTTTTTTTCCTTTCTTTCTTTCTTTCTTTCTTTCTTTCTTTCTTTCTTTCTTTCTTTCTTTCTTTCTTTCTTTCTTTCTTTCTTTCTTTCTTTCTTTCTTTCTTTCTTTCTTTCTTTCTTTCTTTCTTTCGTTATTATTTCAAAGCATGTTCTTACCTTGTGACACAGGCAGACCTTGAAATAGACTGCCTGCCCTAGAATCCCAAGTAACTAGCTAGAAGGTTACCCACACATCTGGTTAAACAAGATTATTTCCATTACATGTGTGTCTAATTATGATCTGAGAATATCTAAGTAATAATGGTTAAATGTGTGAATCACAGTGTAGTTCTTGCAGTGGCCCTATTGTCTCAGATCATATCATATAGCTCTTTCATGCGTGGACATGGCTTCAATGCATAGAATTTGGTACCTATAGACTTAAAGATTCTTCTGCAAGATCTCCAGTGAGCTACTTATTGAAGACTATAGGGCCTTAAAGATACATCTGAAAACCTTAATGTATACAATAGTAACTTGGAAGCTCTCAATAACTGACTGATAGCACAACAAACAACATATGTTTGGTCATATTATTCATCTTCCTCTGATTACACTGGCTCATTCAAAATCTTCAAAGTCAGCTTTAACCTTTTCCTGGAACTCTCTTTCCAACAGTATTTCCTGAGAATAGTACTACAGGAGTTATTTGAATATTTGAGAATACCTGTTAGAGACAATTTATTCTAGCTATCATGAGAAATTTTACAAAATTTGAAGTCAATAGATGCTAGAGAATTGGGATACACATTAGGGGAAACAGTTGAGTACTACATAATTCAGATTATAAGATTTAATACAGTTATGCTTTTTAATTTAAAAATAATGAAAATAAACATTATGTTTATGATTGATAATTTTCTAATGAGTAGATTCAAGGGAAGAAAAAGGAAAAGAAAAATTTCAGCGGTTAGTTTGAAATCATTAAATCTGCATTAGACCCAAGGCATCTCTATTTTCTAGTCTAGTAATTAGTACACCAGAAGCAATATGGTGTATTCATATCCAATGTATATGTACTGTTTATTATTGCCAAGTATTACCTTTGTGATTCATCTTTACTTAAAATGGCATTTAATGTCTCAGCAAAATTTATCAAGAAGACCATCTGTATTGTTTCATAAAACACGCATTGCTCACAGCTGTTTATGGCACTCCCTGCAGCTGTAGTGTAGTTTGCTTAGCAATGCCTGGGATTCCTATTTTATCCATGAGAAGAAAAAAATGAAACCCAGATGGCCCATATTAATTATGCTCTACAAAGTATTGGCTCTTTTGCTGCACAGTGGGACTTCTATTGATCTGTTTGTCAGGAGCTGACATGATGCTCATGGACAATTCACATTCCCTGCATAAAGCTCACCGCCCTGATCAGTAAAGTGGTAATGCAGATCGTAGCCTATCTGAAAAGCACCTTGCTTCATGGGATAGTACAGGAACAGCTGGAGGTGTTCGTGGTTGATACAAGCAGATGAAGCTCTAAGTTTTTCGTCTCTAACAGAGACGAAAGAAAACTTATTTAAATAAGTTTTAGAAAATGCTTATTTGAACAAAATATGTGTAGGCCGTCTATGACTGATCAACAATGATGTTTTTTTATTTATTAAGTACCTTAGGATCTCTAATGTGAAGGCAGGTTAGTGATTATAAGATACCGAAAAAAATCTGACTAGAGTATGTTGTAACTAGATACACAAGTGACACTGCTGAACACCTGTCTCTTGGGGGAGGAGTACGAGTGGATCTGCTCTCTATCTGCATTATTTCATCTATGAAAAGGAGACTCCAAATAATTAGTGCCCATTAAGGCTTCTGTAAAGAGTAAATGAAATTATCAATGTGGAATATTTTCTGTAGATTTCAGTTCATTAGGAACCCTGAGACATCAATGTTCTAGCATGTTTTGCACAAATAATGTTCCTTCTCTCATTCACATGACATCAAAAGTGAAAATGATCTTGATACTTCCCAGCTTATTTTTCTGATAATAGGAAATCAAGGTTTCCATTCTCAATGAGTTTCTAGGTCAGTGTAACAAGCAATGAGTTATGTAATATAAAGCATAAAGCTACTGGAATTGATTCCCTCACTATTTGCATTCCTGGAGTCTACAATCTGAAGTTAGGGCATCAGCTCTGTAAAAGGGTGGCTCCTTGCCTTTTCATGTCTTCCAGGGTTGCCAGCATCAATAGGTTTCTCTTTTTATATTAAGCTGGCTTTATTTAAATAAGCATGGCTCTCTCTGTCTCTCTCTGTCTCTGTCTCTCTGTCTCTGTCTCTGTCTCTGTCTCTCTCTCTCTCTCTGTCTCTGTCTCTCTCTCTCTCTCTCTCTCTCCCTCCTCTCTCTCATCTTGGAAATTCTTTAGTCATTGGAGTCAGAGTCTATTCTTATTTGATGTGATACTGTTTGAACTTGAAATCATCTTTAAAACCCCATTTTGCAGTGCTGTTTGCAAATATGAGATGAAGAGGAAGATAGGTGACTAGAAAATGAATCAAATTGAGCACAACAATACAGTGGCAATTGAAATAAGGTGGTACAGACTATTGCAGTACATAGCTAGGAAATTGCCAAAAGTAATGGTCAGTAAGTGAGCTGCCATTTAAAAAGCTTCATGGACTCTATGGAGACAGAGCCCTGAGGCTGGGATGTTCAGGAAGGAGTCTGAAGTCAGGAACGCTGCAGTTCATCACCTGTCTAGCAAATCCAGGCAAATAACACTTTGTAACACTGAGTGACTAAAAGGATTGAGTGGAATCTCATATAAGGTTGTTGCTAAAAGGATAAAAAAGAAGCTAAGTTGCAAGGTAATAACTCTGAAGACAATGCTAATCCACTGTGTCATCTAGGATATGCAAAAGAGAAGCATTTCACATCTTCACACAAAAGAACAAAGATCAGTTTTTTCCCACTTTTTTTGATAGAAAAGACCATAGGAAAAAATTAGCATCTGAGTCATAAAGGCTTTGCAATTTGTATTGCAAAGACTCAAGTTGAGAAAAAGAGGAAAGAGTGAGATAGGAAGAGGAAACGAAATAGAAACTAGCCCAGAAATAGGATTTTTTTAAAGTCACCGTGAGATATTTCATCTTCATGTTATATAATTTTCAGCAATAAAGAATTATTATTTGGCCTAAAATTAAGCATTTTTGATATTTTTAGTTCCTCTTTCTTTTATGAAAAAAAATAATTTATTAGTACATACTCTATGACTAGGTAGCCAAGAAAACATTTAAAAGTTTAAGGCCATACAAGCCCAGTAGTACTCACTTGCAATGTAAGCTACTTGAGAGGCTAAAGTATGAGGTCTTGTGCCTGGGTTCAGAGAGTCCTCAGGGCCAGGTGGGTAACTTGGTGAAATAATGTCTCAAATGAAAAACAGAAACAGAAAAAACAGAACTGGACAGTGGTAGAATACTTGACTTAGAGTACTTGCATATCAAGTATAGTATTCAGTCCTAATTTCAATCCTTAACACACACACACATACACACACATACACACAAACACACACACACACACACACACACACACACACACACACACACGAAGAACCATGAACAAACTGGCCCCTTCTTTTCCTTTAACCCTGGGAAATGTAAGAATGTTACTATAAGATTGTTTCTTAAGAAGTTATAGCACTGGTGTTCCCTGAGAAAGTATCCAGAATAGATTTGTGCACCAGCAAGAAGCAATAGCAGTGAGGCAGGAATGCTTCCTCCTAGTACCTGTTACATCTGTCTGGGCTATCGGAAGGTCCCAGTCACTCTAAGGAATGGAATTCCCTTACTGACTCAAGCAGAGGCATGTGTGTCAGTTTATTCCAGAACCCATAAAACAGATGGATAATGAAGATTACCCATCATAGCTATGTATCTGTGCTAAGGGAAAGGAAGAAATAGAAATGGATCTGCTGCAAAACTTCTAGAAAATGCTCACTGGACAAAAACATCCAGTTCTTCTCTTTCTTGAAACCCCTTCCTTTAAAAAAAAATATAGATTCTTAAATGTTAAGTAGCAAAAATCTCAATTTCATTTGTAATTCAATTTATCATCTGCAAGTTGGTAGTGTTCCTTCCTTCACAATTTGATGGAACAGTTTAAGGAATATTAATGTTAGTTATTCTTTAAATGTCTGGTAGAACTCTGTGCGGAATCCATCTGGTCGAGGACATTTTTTTGGTGGGAAGATTCGAGATTACTTCATCAATTTCTTCATATGTTATAGGACTATTTAAATAATTCAAAACTTCCTGATTCAATTTAGGTAAGTTGTGCTTACTTAGGAATTCATTCATTTCTTTCATGTTAACAAATTTCATGGAATGTAAGTTTTTGAAATATGACCTTATAATTCTCTGAATTTCTTGGGTATTAGTAGTGATAACTCCATTTTCATTTCTAATTTTGTTAATTTGGGTTTTCTATCTCTTTTTTTGATTAATTTAGCTAGGGGTATATCAATCTTATTGATCTTTTTCAAAGAACCAGCTTTTTGACTGGTTGATTCTCTGCATCATTTTCTTATCTCAATTTCAGATATTTCTTCCCTAATTTTGCTAATTTTCTCTCTTCTACTGCTTTTGGGATTGGATTGCTCTTTTTTCTCTAAAGCTTTAAGCTGCATTGTTAAGTTATTTATTTGTAATGTTCTATTTTTTTGATGTAGGCATTAAGGGCTATGAACTGACCTCTTAGTACAGATTTCATTGTGTTCCAGAGATTTTGATATGTTGTATTTTCATTGATCGTTCTCTTCTAGAAATCTTGGATTTCCTTTATGATTTCTTTCTGAACCCAATTCTCATTCAGCATCGTAGTGTATTTTCTGCTGTTTGTTGTGTTGTGGATATCAAGCTTTAGACCATGGTGGTGTGATAGTGCACAGACTAGAATTTCAATGTTCCTGTATATTGGAAATTCATTTTGTGGCCCAATATGTGGTCTATTTTGGAGAAAGTTCTGTGTCCTGCTGAGTAAAATGTGTATTCTTTGGTGCATGGATGAAAAGTTCAAAAATGGTAAAACATTAATGATATATATATATTTATTATATATTTACTGTGCAATATATTGCTAAAGTTGAAAACTTTTGGCAAGTCAAAGTATTTGCTCATCTAGAAATTATAATTCTCAAAACTGATATGATCAAAAGTAATTTTTATTATATTTTGTGGATTATGGTGCGGTAGGTATGTGTATGTATATCTGTATATGGATACTTACATGGTATATATGTGGTATATGAGCATGTGTGTATATGTGAGTGTGTGGTGTGTGTGTGTATATATGTGTATATGGATATGTATATGGTTCGTGTGGTATATATGTGGTATATGAGCATGTAAGATCATGTGTATGGTGTGTAGGTGTGTATGTGCATATGTGATGTGCTGGTGTGTGTTTGGTGACTATGTGGTATATACAGTATGTTTTGAGTCTTTTGTAAGCATGGTTAGTGTTTCTATGTATGTATATGGTGTGGCGTGTGTGCGTGTGTGTATAATCTATGCTAGTATGTTTATGTGATACATGTAAACAAAATGCTCTATATATGTGTCTGTGTATGTGTGTTTGTGTGTGTACATGAGTGCTCATTTGTGGGGAGCTTAGGGGTTGTCTGTGTATGGCGAGTACATGGTGCTTGTGGGTGAGTGGCATGAATGTATGATGTGTTTCTTGTATGTGGTACACTGTGTATGCACATGCACATGTGCTGTGTGTGTCTATGTTGTGTGTACATAAGGGTGCCACAGTGCACATGTAGAGGTCAGAGAAAAACTCTGTTTGGTTATTTTTCTCCTTCTGTCTTTATGTGTGTTGTGGGGATAAAATGCAGATCGTCAGTCTTGCTCAGCAATGACTTTCATCCATGGAGTTGTCTCAGCAATGTGAGAAAAAAAATTTAACAAAATTTCTCTTTTGCTTGTCTGCCATTTATTGTCATCCATTGCAGAAGATGCTCTTCAGGAATGTGGCCAGGGCCAGATGGTCTGGTCAGTTTATATAACATACTGCAGAAAATAACATAAACCTTGCAAGCTGCATTCATTTGAACAAAGTAATCGTTTACATTCACTTCCTATTAAACATTTAGTACAATCTGCCATTGGTTTTTTTTCTCTTGATTTATCAAATGATAATGATGATGAGTATAATGTCATTCACACAGTAAGACATGCTTAAAGTAGAGCTCTATACTTCTGAAACATGTGAATTACTTACTTTGATCTTGAAAGGAAGTGTTTTGGCCATTTTTATTTTAAAGTAAATGAATTTATAACAAAGACTGTAAAGTAACTTTCCCAGTGTCTCACAGTAGATGAGAAATGAAGATCAAATTCTAATTCTGGCATTCAAAGCCTCAAGCCTGAAATCCACCTGTAGCAAAGCTCTGTCTCGATGGATCAATCTTTACTGGCTCTGCAGCAAGAGTATCTAATAAAGTTTCACATGTTAGAATCTCCAGGAAGTTCGCTGGGATTTGGTATGAAATTTTCAGTTTAAAATCAAACATCATGTCATGGAAATTTCCCTGCTAAATGCAGTAATTCTATAAATTTAAGCTAATTTGTTTAATTCTTATTTTGGAAAAAATATGATGAATATTCTGAAATGAGTGAATTTTTCAAAAAATGAATTTTTCCTTTTTTCAAACGTAGAATATATCAGAAGCATATTCTTAAATGGGATTTTCAGAGGTGAACCAGTAAAGCCTCTTCAATTTTTTCACAGATAACCATGAGAGTACAATGTGCTCTCTGTCTCCATGGCTTTCATTTACAAATCCAAAAAGCTTATAAACTTTCTCAAATTCTATGGTTTTCTTGGGGATCAGAGTGCAATTTAAGGAGGAGAAAAGTTATCTCTTTTAAAAAATATAAAGGATCAGTTAAGCAGTGAGTAAATTTGTGTTTCTTTTTACTGATCAAACTTAAAAGATAGGGCAAAGAAACATGAAATATTATACAGGGTTACCACAATGTAGAACATTTCCCCCCAAAAAAGTCAAATCCTGGCATGGCAGGCAGACAATTTGAATGATCAGATTTCAATGCAGCCTCAATGCATGGACCAAATAAACTAGCACCCTAACACTCTAACAGTTACTGGTCAAACCCAGGTCCAGTATGTTAATCTTTAATGGTCAGCTCTGTGAAGTCTTGAACCATCACTGAATTCCTGGGATGATATATAATCTTAGGGAGATCCCAGTGCCCACCCATACCTCTGTTCAGCTAAGGGACTACATAGTTGAAGGAGTAGTTAATAATACTGATTTAGATCCCATTGGATTTGTTAAAAATACTTCTAAAAGTACTGACTGAGAGAGATGACATTACTTTCTAATTTTTTCCCACATTGGAGCACAAAAATGAATCTCCACATATACAGGAAAGTTGAAATTATAGCCTGTAACTTATCAGACCACCATGGTCTAAAGCTTGACATATGCAATACAATAAACAGCACAAAATACACCAATTCTTAGAAATTAAACACTATGATGCTGAATGAGAAATGGGTTCAGAAAGAAATCAAAAAGGAAATTCAAGATTCCCTAGAAGCGAATATAATGAAAGTACAACATATCAAAATCTCTGGGACACAATGAAAGCCATCCTAAAAAGTAATTTTATAGCTGTTAATATCTATATCAAAAAAATGGAAATGTCATAAGTAAATAACTTAGCAAAACAGCATAAGTTGTAAAGACTCAAGAACAATACAATCCCAAAAGCAGTAAAAGAGAGGAAATTAGAAAAATCAGATGAGAAATATCTGAATTGAGATAAGGAAAATGATCCAAAGAAATCAACCAGATGAAAAGTCAATTCTTTGAAAAAATCAATAAGATTGATATGCCCCTAGCTAAATTAACTAAAATCAAGAGAGAGCAAACTCAGATTAACAAAATTAGAATTAAAATGGAGTTATCACAACTAATACCCAAGAAATTCAGAGAATTATAAAGTCATATTTCAAAAACTTATGCTCCATGAAATATGATAACCCAAAAGAAATTGACTCAGGAAGTTTTTAATTACTTTAAATTAAGTTGTAGTAAGAATGTCAAGAAGCTAGTACATTTCTTAGTTCATAAAAATATTGATGTTCTAAAGAACATTGCTTCTTTTCTACCCTTTTCATACCATGATATTAATATTGGAGAAAGTGTTGACTGTGTAGAGAAATGTGCTTGTTTATTACTGGGGCAAACCATGCCACAATGCACAGGTAAAATACTGTACTATCTATAATGGTCAATCTTGATTAGCTACCTGACTGAATTTGGGGTCACCTGAGAAACAAGCCCAGGACACATCTATAAGGTATCTACTAGATTACTTTAAGTGAATTGGGACACCCACTCTAAATGTAGTCATCCTTTTGCTGTAGTAGCACATGGAGAACAAGGAACAATGGAAAACTCTGGTGTTTGGTTTTGCTTTGCTTTGTCTGCCTTGTTTGCACTTTATATTTTGCTGGCAAGTTCATGTGCTCTGTTGATGCTATGGATAGTCTTCGCTGACATGGGAACTTAGGTTCTTTACCCCTTCCAATGTGCACTGAAAGGCCTGTGTTTCTTCTGGAATCTTGGTCTTTTTGGACAGATTGGAATAGCTGATGCATCCAGATTGGGGACTGAGCAAGTAAGGATTCTCCAACTTTCATTGTGGGGACAATATAATATACTCATTCTGTCAGTTCTTTTCCTGTTGAGAACTTTATTATCTCATTAAATGATAATGATTTTGATGATAAATGCATGTTATGTATTGATGTTGGTGACCCGCCTGGTTGGGAACTGGACAGAATATTAACGGTGTAAATTTAAGCACTTTGCATCAACATTCAGGACATAAATACTTCCTTTATATATATCTTAGGCTTCTAAAACTAAATTGTTTATTTTGAAATATTTAGTAGTCATCCCATGCTAGATGTATCATGCTAGACAGCTCCAGTATCTGCCAAATTCAGGTTTTATCATTCCTAGTAAATAGTAAACAGTCATTGCACTATATCAATTATAAACATCAACTCAAATGGGCTTATGGTCAACTGTGAGTTCTCTGAAGACAAGAATCTCAATGCATATGACCCTGCTATCCAACTTTTGGGAATAACTCCCCATACAGCAAAAATTCACCTTTAGCACAAGCTCGACCATGTTCATAGCAGCACTGTTTACAATGGCAAAGTCATGGAATCTGCCCAAATGTCCAACCATTGACGAGTGGATAAGGAAAATGTGGTACCTTTATACAATGGAATACTAGTCAGCCATCAAAAATGATGAATTAATGAAATGGATGGAATTAAAAACAATTATATTGAGTGAAGTATCCCAGACACAGAAAATTAAGTACCATATGTACTCCCTAATAGGTGGATCCTAGTACCAAACCCATTTAGAGACACACTCAAAGATAAATCTCTGTAATACTCACATTAATTGCAAATTTTACAAACAGGAGGGAAGGGGAAGGAGGGCCACACCAGAAACAAGGAGAGAGGAGACCATGTTATGGCAGAGAAAATAGGCCTCCATCAAGGACTGCAAGTAAGTAATGAGATGTCTGGTTAAGTTTGATAGAATTTTTTTAAGACAAGTTTTATTCCTTTCTTTCTAGGGACTCTCACAAACAGATTACTACTGCAAATTCAGCATATAACTTTTAAGATTCAAGTAGACATTGTTTTAGTAGGAGTCAGATCTTGGATCAGTATCAACCTCATACATATATCCATACAAGCCTCACATGCAATGGACCAAAGCAACCACTTCGTGGAAGACTGATGAGGATGTATCTCATTTTAGGTCTATGTGGAGCCAATGCAAGAAAGAAGAAATACAAAGGGTGTAAATGATTAATTTACTGAGTTTGCTTGTAAATCATTCAGTAAAGTAACATTCTTTTCGGCAAATTAAAACCATCTTTCCTTCTTAATGGCCATGCACAATTTTAGCTTTCCCAAAAGAGGAAATTAGGATAAACTGTAAACGGAAATTTAATGCATTATTTAAAATGTTGCTCATATGTTTTTCATTCATACATCTCATTGATGTGGGGAAACTAAATTCACAGTGAGTGGGTCCACTCCCTGGGCAAGGGGCTAGGTTGAAAAATGAAAACCTGTTCTACAGTTTGTCATGTTTTGGTATGTTGGCATTCAGTATATCTGGCAAGAGAGGAAGTGTTTCCATCACTCAACTCTTTCTGTAGATGTAGTGTGGCCAGTTTCCTCAAATCCTAATGTTGATATGTTATTATCAAGTTGTGAGCTGTAACCAATTGTAAGCAAAAATGAAGCCTCTCATTCTCTTAAGCTGTTTGATTATATATTTATCAGTAACATACCAACATACGACAGATGATAGATAGACACATAGATACCTAGATAGATACATGTAAAGCTACAACTGGAAGAGGCACTGAAAACACAAGTCAAGTAATCTAGACATGCAGTTTTAAACATCCAGACAATGAGGGGTCATATTGAGAATGGAAATTTAAGCACAGACAAGGAAAGCAGTAACTGGGCCACCCAGACTGAAAGAACAGATAGAAAGGCATTTAACACTGAGAGTATCCAGATGGAAGATTCATGGGTATGTTAACATGGCAAAAATGTTGTAAGCCAAGAAAAAAATGGCTCAGCTGATATCACAGAAGTGAATAGGGCAGAACAAGGCTGGAGCCTGGAGATCTTAAGGCTTTGCTTTCACTCTGACTTAGTTGGAGAACCTGACGTGTTTCTAAAGAAGGCATGCAACTATTCAGCCCGTGATTTGAAAGGGATAATTCTCCATATGGCATTGGCATAAACTGTCATGGAAGAAAGGCAGAGGCAAAGAAGTGAAGTCAATGCTAAGAAGAAACAACTGTGAGAACATCATGAGTGAGACGTTGCAAAAAGGGATTGAACTAGAACATATTTATCTATTGTATGTGATGCTCAAGAGAAAAAGGGAAAAAAGTGATAAAGGAGATTTCAAGCAATGAATTAGTCACTATGATTGACAAGATCACCTGGGAGTTGACAGAAAGTTTGGAGTTGAAAATATACCACAGGTGGTTTAACTTAAGCTCAATAACCATTTGCAATCCTTGATTCTTTAGTACCTGAAACCTGTGGATCAATACCTAGTCAAGAGGTATTGCAACTAAAGGCAGTTAAAAAATATGAGATCAATATACAGCTTAATGGAGAGAGAGTATCTGACACTTCATAAAGATTTATCCATGGGAATTTAAGTATTTGAGAAAGAAAAGTACACAAATGCTCAGGTTCTAATAAATTGGAAAAACTCAGGAATGTTGTGTCCTGGAAAGCAAAAATGGAAGAGGTGGGCAGCTATGTCAAGTACAGAATTCTGATGAGTGAGGAGGACTGAACAGATTGTCAGGATTAACAAAGGTAGAGGCTCAATGTCCTTGGTAATGTGGCCTTCATCTAGGACTACAGACAAAAGCCTGCATAATGTCAGTTGAAAACATATGGAAGTATAAAATAAAAAACACAACTAATTTGAGAGAATTTATGAAACACACAGACCAGAAAAATGGTAAGAGGTTCAGGACAAAAGAAACAATACCTGTGTAAAAACAACAATGCCTTAGTAGCAGTGAGGATGAATCTCATATAGAGCTTTGGTACCAAAATGGATTAAATGACTATCATTCTCTCATTTCTGAAAGTCACTCAGAAAATGGCTATGGCATATTGAAATTTTAGGAGGTCGGATTTCCTCATACATTATAATTGTTAACATTTCCTTTAGTAAACATTTGGTTGAACATTATGAGAAGTAAAATATGACCAAGTCATTTTACATTCCTGTGGTCATTCCTTATGCAGCAAATGAAACTTAATTTTGTCAACTTATGGTTTTAGGAAATGGACAAAGAGATCAAGCTACATCACTCATTTGTAGAACTGGATAAAACCTTATAACAAAGCAAAAACTATTACATGAAAATTTAAGACTATAACAGTACTTCTGAAAAGTCTGTGAAAATAACAGGGAAAACAATGCATATCCCATCAAACCATGGAAATAAAATATCCCATGAGTATTTATGTGAAAAAATCATAATTATAAAATATGATCAGTGTACGAGTTCTTCAAATTGATAGATTTAAAAAAACTGTGATAATTATATTATGTTTAAAATTTATGACTACTAATGTGCAAAACCAATATGTAGGTTTGGGAATATACAAGAATTCGTAACTTGATCAATGGATTTGCCTAAAAATTCAACATTAAAGCTATTGCATTATTTCAGAAGAACAGTCCTTCAATTAAAGATAAAACAAGGTACCCATCAATATCAGTTTGTTTTAAAATTTGTTAAACATTTAAAACAAAATGCAATCTGAGTACTGGTGAAAGTAGGATTAAAGAGGAATTAAAACATGCACTTTAATAAATTGATGTTCAAAAGATGTATAAAGATAACAGACTCAAAAGACTTTGCAATAAAAATATGTAAACTATCATTTTTTAAAAAAGAAGGGGCTGGAGAAGTGGGTCAGGGGTTAAGCCTCTGCCTTGCAGGTGGAAGGTCGTGAGTTTGGATTCTAGAGCCCACATATAGACTCCGGGCAGAAGCAGGGGCAGCCTGCGTTTCTTCCTGGTAGGGCGGAGCCTGTGAATCCCGGGGCAGAGTAAACAAGGAGGCGGTCCATGGTGGTTCCTGAGTTCGTCCGTGGTTCTACACACATACATACAAACACGCCCACACACGCACACACATGCACAATTGAATAAATAAAAATAAAATAAAAGAAAGTTTCTTTTTCTGAAAGAAAAAAATCTAAAAAAAAAGAAGTAAAGTACAAAAGACTACTAAATTAAGGGATGGAGAAAAGAGAAAGATTACATAACTTTCGTTCAGGGCTAGCAATTTCAAGTTGTAATTTCAATTTTATTTTATTTCTTAGTGTCTGGATAGAGAAAAATAGAACAAGTAAAAAAATGTGCATACATGTTACATAGAAGTATGAATAGTGAATAAATATCAAATGGGATTTATTAGAATGCAGGGAAATTGCAATTAAAATTACAATAAGAAACCATTTGTACTAATGTACAAGTGGTAAGGAAGGCTGGCACAGGAGTCAGTGTGGAGAACAATTTTTGATTAGCAGCAAAAGTTAATAAGGCCAAATATATCCTGAGCCAACAAACTCCTATCAATGTGTAACCCAAAAATCCTTTGTCCTTGTTAATAAAGACCCATGCAACTATGATCATAGCAGCAGTGCTAATAGTAGCAATATATTAGACAGACTTTCAATGATTATTAATAGGGGAAATGTGAACACATCATGCACATGCAGAAACTGGCATGGATGCTATCCAGACTACACATTGTTGTAACATTGTTGTAACATTGCTAGACCTTAAAAACAGATTATACAATCAAAGAAGACTCTGAGGAATGCATGCAACTGTGACATTATTTACAAAGCATTACAACTTTACAAAATTGCCATCACACATTTTATGAATTTACATTTAACATTTCTTTTTTAAAGAAAGCAAGATTAAACATGAATTCTAATTAGTCATTATCATAGCATTAAAATGTGTGACACAATTGTGAAGAGATTTTCAGACTTTAGTGATATCTTTTTTAATTTCTTAATCACCTTCAGTTATAAATGTTTAACAAGAAATAAACAGATGCATAATTTAAAAAAAACACTCCAAACACTTGCTGTTAAGTATAATCTCTGCAACCTTATTGAAGTTACTATTCCCATCTATCTTCAACTATGTCTTAGTTGAGAATATAATGCCTTATATCCAAATATGTGATCACTCTAGCATTCCTTGATTTTAAAGTTCTTTGACAAATAATTTTGGTAAATGTTAGAGAAGACATCTACAATTAGCTTTGAAATGAATTAAATTTCATGATTCTCTTAATCTATTGTCATTGCCTAGTCATTTCTCTGCAAAATAAATCCCTCTTGAAACTACTCAAGTTCATCCTACTTTTTATAAAGAAACATTAACAAAAGTAACAATTGACTTTTTTGTGTAAAGTAACAAAATAGCCCAGTTATAGGTCTTAAATATGTCTGTTGGGAAGCAGTAAGCAGTTTCCACAATGACATAATGACACTTTAAGGGTGACAAAGTTAGCCACATTTGCAATCAACTGTCTCCTGTGAAGAAAGTATTTATACCTGTCTTATTTACACTCACTTGAAGTTTTTACTACTTTCTAGAGATTTCTGTACTTTACTCCAGTGCCTCACTACCAATTTCAGCTCTACAAAGATTGCTCTATCACAATGTATAAGTGCATTCTATTTAATATAAAATGCAAACCATATTCCTTTTATTTAAAAAAAACCAGTTGTTTACAGGGGTGAATGGGCAGAAGCTAATATTTCAAACAGTTGCTGAATATTGTTTGCCATTCTTCATACAAACTTTTGTGCACTAAAGTTAAAATTTCTAATCCTGAATACATACATAGCATAAAATTATTGATTCTAACAGGACAATGTGTCACTAGTCAGCAAAGCTGACAGGAGAGTATTACTCAAATTTCCCTTTGCCTTTTAATGGAAAGACAGTTCCATTTGACAGATGTCTCACAGATCAGGAAAGAAAGCTTAAACTAAAGTATTAGGCAAAAATTCTTTCCTTCCTACCAGTCTGAGCCTCCTTTTCCATATAATACAAGGGATATCCATTGATACAATCCTTGAGAATACTATTGTAACTGCAATCAAGGAACAAAGGGCTAGTCATAGATAGCAAGAACACTGTAATTTCAAATATGATGTATTCATAGGGGTCTTGGCCACAGACTATTCTTAAGGACAGTTCACAGTTTTACTCTCAGAAAAAAAGCAAAGTAGATAAAAATCAAAGTAGATGCTTTAAAATCCAAAGCCACAGTATGACCTATTGGCTTAGGTCTAAAGAAAAAAAGAAATTCAATATCTCACAAAAAGATCCTATATCACATTATTATAAAAATTCATGATTATCAAAATTTACCTCATTTTTCTCTTATAATTGCATATATATGTACCAGTATATGTAATCAACATCACACACACACACACACACACACACACACACACATACATGTACACACAATGCAGGTAAGTTACAGGTTTGATCATAAATGGATATTAAAAAAAAGCACAATACATTTTCTGCTCTTACTCTGCAATTTCCTGTCTCTGGAAAATCTTAAAGATTTTGTGTGTTCTAGTGTGCAAAATTTTCAACACAAAGGTAGTTAGCTCAAAGAATTTCAGTTCTCATGATAGTAGTATGTGAATCATAAACAAGCTTCATCTACTACATATCTAATACTATAATTATTAACAATTTTAATTTAATTCTCAAAACAATTTTGTAAATAAAATCAGGAACATGTCATACATTTGCAAAATAGGATTGATGTAGGAATAAATCCCATGGATAAAAAATGTATGTCTGAGGCATGCTTTTAATTGACAAAATATTATTTTGCAATTTCTATCACTGCACACACAAGATATATTCTGCCTGATCAGGTTAAACCTATATAAACCCAAATTTAAATAAAAAATAGAAAACATTTTTTAGAAAACATAGATACATGAAACACAGACAAGCTTTAAATTTGTGAATCTTAGTGTTTTGTAGATGTATTTCCATAGGTTGTTAATTATTTCAGGTGCATAACTTCTTAATACAACTTCCTCCCAGGATGATATTAGGTTGCCACAGAAAACATGAATGGATACATGGCAGGAAGAGGTAGTAGGCCTCTTCAGAATATTTTGTAATGCCAAATTTCTGTTGGTCAGTCTACAAACCATGAACTTTTCCCTAATATCTTTGAACTTAAATTTCATCTACTCCAAAATCTCTGTTGTCCTGCACCCCAGATTCCATCTGGGAAGATCCTGGACAACACCTATGTGCTGTGCGAAATACAAGTGCAACTGACATCCATCACACCTCTGTAGGTCAAGCAGAGCAGAGTCCTCTGGGAACTTCAATCCACCCTGCAGTTCAAGCATGCCATTCCTATCAGACAGGACCACATGTGAGACTTCTGCTAGAGGTATAGTTCTAAAGAATCATTCAAGAATCATATAAAACATTAATCTCCAGGCTTTCGTTCAGTACTCTGATGAGATTTTATATTTCACCATGAAAACCTTGAGTCAGAACTTTGACAAACCTATCCCCCACAGAATCCTCTTTCATTCTTTCAGTCCTCTTCTAGTTGGGAAGAAGTTTCTCCTTCAGCTTCTGTCTGATTTGTCAGTATCTTGTAACAAAATAATGCAGTATCATCAGCAACCTAGCATCACCATCTAGTTGTAGTGGATAACTAACAGTGGTGGCAAGTACTTACCATCTTTTGAGGGCTTCTGGAGTCTTCCTGAACAAAAACTCCTATCAAAGTACCTCAAAAGTTATGGTTAACTGTCCAGGGCCTGAAGAAGATATGCCCTGTAAATTATCAATCATCAATAAAGGAGGGATTTGAGCAGACTCTTCTACCTAATGAAATATTAAATACTGACAGATTGTAGGACAGAATCAATAGTCTTCAGTGAGTACTCATTGATGAACCCACCAGCTCTGGTCCCCGTGAAAGAACAAGGATGACTTCAGAAATAATCTTGCATTGCTAATCCCTCTATTTCTGCTTCAGTCTGGGATTTTCCATTCTCTGCCCACCAGAGCCAATAGCAGGTTGCTCCATGTCTGTTGGACCTGGGATTCCAATTCACATCCTTTTTTGCTTTTGAGGCAGAGTCTTAACACCTGAGCCATCCCTCCAACAATCATTAATACTCTTCAATTGATTTCAAAAAGCAGGCTGACCCTTTGAATGATCAGTGTTAACCCTTCCTCTTCTTCTCTTCAGTTTTTACAGATTCATACCATTAATTTGGTTGGCTAGAGAAATAATTATACTAGTCTCCTTGCCCCACATTCTAGGACAGTATTGCACACCCATAAATGTATCAACTGTGTCATATACCTTCTCTATGTGCTCTAGTCTAAAGAAAGAAAAATGAACCATGATTGATCTCTTCATCCTCCATATTTCATTAAGCATCACAATTTGACTTTATATATTTTTACCTAACAGTATATTATTTATGAATTTGCAAAAATTTGTCCTTATTAATCATTTATCAGAGCAAGACAAAGGTCATGTATAAGCATGTGTTCATGGGTTAGAGAGATGTCTCAGGATTTTGCCATTCAAGCAAAACATCCTGAGTTCAGATCCCAGGTTCTACATAAAAATGTCAGATGAAAATGGTGATGACCTTTACTTCTGGCCCTGAAAGGCCCATAGCAAAGCAATTAGGAGATAGTGAAATCCGGGATTCTTCTCAGTGTCACCCTTGAACCTCCATAGGCACATATAATCAAGTGTTTTCTTGAATATATATGTATGTATGTGTATATATATATATACACACACACACACACACACACACACACACTACACACACACAAAGTATTTGTACATAGGTCAAAAAGACTAAGTACAAAATATACCTCCATAACTGATTTAAAAGTTCTCTCTCAGGGTTAATCCTAGAACCATATTAAGAGAAAACCTATAATAAAAGAGACTTCTCATATTCAATGAAGTGCATGTAACAGGAAAATTCACCTACCAAGGTCTGTTACATGGGATAAAAGAAACCAAAAGTATTGGACCATGCTTCTGAATTTTGTGTTTAGAAGCAGTTTTTAAGTTCTGACTTGTATTTTCTGATGCACAATGCTCTACACCAGTGATAGTTGAACAACAATTTATAAGTGAATTGAGCCATAGTTACATTGGCAGATGCTAAGGAAATTAAAATTAATAATGTAATGACAACATTAATGCCAGAAATGCATTCCTCAGGGTAGAAGATGACAATGGAATTAGTGTGGTGGTCAGACCATTGCCAGTCCATGTTTATCATAGCAGTAAGATTAAAAAGTGACAGAAACAGTTCAAGTGCCCACAATTAAAATAAATAAGCACATTATAATCTGCATGTATAGAAATTTTATAATTAAAATCATAACACTGCATAATTAATGTAAACACAGCGAAGGAATAATTTTCAAAAGGCACTTCACATTTTTATAATACATAAAATAAGTATTCCTATTCCACTCATTCAAATACAGTACTGATTTTTCTGTGTTTATGTTCCTGAATATGTACTGATGTCTGCTTTATTGTTAGGTAAAACTTGTGGATTATTCAAAACACATTTATCAGAATGCTAGGTTAAACTCTTAATTACTGGGAATCTGTACATTTTTCTCCTGTTTTCTCTAGCAAATGGTATTCAATGCATTTTTTCTAGAACTTTGACCTACATTTCTTCTAATTTCTTCACTATCCCTTCATTGAGGATATGTGATCCGAGTTTGGTTGTGTTTCTCCTTCCTGTATGTAATAACACCCCCCAGAAAAACTGTGAAACTTGCATGGCACTATTGAGAAAAATACATGGAAATTGCTGAAGAATCAGATAAAGAGAAACAAGCAGAAAGCTTATTTGAGAAATAATGAAAGAAAACTCCATATCTCCCCAGAGGAAAATGAATATACAGATCCTGTTAAGCATCAAATACCCAAAACATATTAAATTTAATTTCACCAAAATTTCACATATTGTGACACTTTTCAAGGTGGTAAGATAGTAGTTTCAAGACAGCATGCTGAAAGCCACAAGAAAAATGTGACTCATACATTAAAATAAATTCTAAATGCCTATCATCAATGCATTCCATAGCAGAAATTACATAGACCCAGAGAGGGCAGGGTGAAATATTTAAAGTACTGAGATAATAAACTGTTAATCAAGAATACTACATCTGATATTTCCCTTCAGAAGTGAAATACAACTTCTGAAATAAACTTTTACTTGAAATCTGTTCTGTTTAAATGGAAAAAAAATCTCTCAATGAGAGAGTTGAAAGACTTTATTATCACTAGAACTGTCATTAAAGAATTGACAAATTGGGGTGGGTGGAGGCTTGTGAGATGACTTAGGGACTAAGATGCTTCCTAGCAAGCAGAAGGACCTCTCATTCAGATCCCAGATCCCAAGTTAAACATACCAGGCAAAAACACTACAGATACAGGACAAAGAGAGTGTGTTGAGAACTTTAAGAGAACAAAACCAAGTCATTTTTAAAGGTAAGCCTATTAAAATAACAATTGATTTTTCAATGGAAAGAGTAAAAGCCAAAAGAGCTTGGAGAGACTTACTTCTGAAAGAATGAATACAAATGTCAACCCAGGCTGATAATACCCATCAAAACTATCAGTCATAATTGAAGGTGAAAGAAAAATTTCCCACCATTAAGACAAACTGAAGGCCACCAGGTCTACAAACCCAGACCGGCAAAGGATTCTAGAAAAGATATGTAAGCTCAAAGAAAAGAACAAACCTATCCAAGAGGACAAAAGGGAAATATAATACCAATACAACTTCCAAGCTCAGTAATACCAATACAAATGTTAATACCAATATAAATGCCACAAAAACACACAAAAAAACAGGAATCAATTGTCATTTCTCAGTTATAACCTTTAACATCAATTGAATTAACTCAACAATCAAAAGACACAGACTACAAACATACTCATTGGCCAAATTAACCAAAACTAAAACAGAGAAAACACAAATTAACAAAATTATACATGAAAATGGAGTTATTACAACTGATACCAAAGATATTCAGAGAATTATAAGGTGTTTTGAAGACTTATTCCACAAAATTTGATAATCAGAAAGAGATGGATGGATTTTTTAAGTAAGCACAACTTACCTAAATTGACTTAGGTTAAAGACCTAGGAAGAAGTCCACATACTTGTTTTTGACATACAAACTCAAAAAATCCTATGGAAAAGGAACAGCATTCTCAGCAAATAGTGCTGGTAAAACTAGATATCCACATACAGAAGACTGAAATTGCATCCTTACTTGTCATCATGCATGAAATTCAACTCCAAATGAAGCAAGCACCTTAATATTAGATGAGAGACTATAAAGATCTTAGAGGAAAGAGTAGGGAATTCCCTTGAGCTGATTGGCCTAGGCCAACATTATTTTTTATTATTATTTCAGCTCATACAAACTTAACAGGTACACCAGTCCCCTCCCTCCCTCCACTATCCCCCGACCCCCTGCTGCCCCCTCACCTCTTCCCTCCCTCCCCAGCCCTTAGTGACTCCCCCACCCCAATCCCTGGAGCATTCTTTAATGTGCATGCCAAAATCTCCTCTGGGTCCTCCTCACCGATGAGATGCAAGGACCCAAGCGGATTTCCCAGAACCCTTTCCTGTGTTCCCCTTAAGCTTAGGAACACTACTGTGACTGTAAATCCCTAGCCTCCAAGGATCCTAGTGCCTTTAGTCCATGCTAGACTTTGTGGGGTCAATAATGTGTTGGACATAATGCAGGTCATGCAAAGTCCTATTATGATTGTTTCGGCCCTAACATGTGGAGTATTTTGCATATCATTATTCTTCCCATCCTTGTGCTTTTACAATCTTACCGCCTCCTCTTCCTTAAATTTCCTTGAGCTTCAGGATGGGGAGAGATTAAGCTGGACCAGTTCCAGATGGTTGATATAGAGTCTCTGATGTTCTGAATTATGATTTGTTGATTTTCTTTTTCGGTTTTGCTGCTGCTGCAATGCCTTTAGCTCCATTCGGATGGGTATTGGATGGCACCCCTTGCAATCCTTGATGGTGGTCTATTTCCTCTGCTGTAACATGGTACCCTCTCTCCTTGTTTCTTGTGGGGCCCTCCTTCCCCATCCCTCCTGTTTATAATATTTACAATTACTGTAGGTATTACAGTACAGAGATTTGTCTTTGTGTGTTTCTAAGTGGGTTTGGTACTAGAATCCACCTACTAGGGAGTACATATGGCACTTAATTTCCATGTCTGGGATACTTCACTCAATATAATTTTTTCTAATTCCATCCATTTCCCAGCAAATTCCATTAATTCATCATTTTTGATGGCTGAGTAGTATTCCACTGTATAATGTACCATATTTTCCTTATCCACTTGTCAACTGTTGGACATTTGGGTTGATTCCATGACTTTGCTATTGTAAACAGTGCTATTATGAACATGGTCATGCTTGTGCCATTGAGTTGAATTTTTGCTGTATGGGGGTTATTCCCAAAAGTTGTATAGCAGGGTCATATGGCATTTCAATCTTTAACTTCTTTAATTTTCAGCAGACAGCTCACCAGAGTGGTTGTATGAGCCTGCATTCCCACCAGCAATGTAGAAGAGTTCCCCTCTCTTCACATCCTCTCCAGCATTTGTTGTTGTTTGTATTGTGGATTTTTGCCATCCTGACTGGGGTGAGATGATATCTCAAGGAAGTTTTGATTTGCATTTCCCTGATGGCTAAGAATGTGGAGCATTTTTTAAAGATATTTGTTAGACATTTTAATTTCGTCCTTAGTAAAGTTTCTTTTAAGTTCCAAAGCCCATTTTTTTAATTGGCCCATTTGTTTCCCTTGTGATTAGTTTTCTGAGTTTTTTGTGCACTCTGGATAATAGAGCTCTATCAGATATGTGGTTAGTGAAGATTTTATCCCATTCTGTGCGTTGCCTTTGTGCTCCAGTTACAATCTCTTTATCTGAACAGAAGCTCTTTAATTTCACAAGATCCCATCTATTGAGTGTTGGTTGTAGTGGACTGTGCTATTGGATGTCCCTTTTCAAACTGTTGGCCTAGCCCAATTAGCTCGAGGGAGTTCCCTACCCTTTCAACTATGTTTTTATAGTCTCTGTATGCCAACATTTTTTAAACAGGACCCCAATAGCACAGGAAATAGAACCAAAACACTCAACAAAAAGGATCTTATGAAATTAAAGAACTTCTGTTTAATATAAAGAGATTGTAAATTACTCAGAAAGAAAACTCACAGAATGGGAAAAAACTTTCACTCACCACACTAGTATTGAGCATGTACAAAGAATGCAAAAAAAAAAAAAATTAAGCACAAAGGAGATAAATAGCCTATTTAGAAAACTGGCCATAGATCTTAAAAGAAACTTTCCACCTCCTTATTCATCAAATCAAAACTACTTTGAGTATCATCTCACTCTGGTCAGACTGACAAAATTCCAAAATACAATCAACAGCAAATACTAGAGAATTTGTGGGGAGAAGGGAACCCTCATACATTGCTGATGGAATTGCAGGCTTATACAACCACTCTGGTGATCAGTATGGCATTTTCAAAAAAAGTTAAGGTTTGAAGTGCCATGTGACCTTGCTGTAGCACTACTGAGAAAATCTCCCAAAATGCATCATTTTACTATAGTGACATGAGTACATTTGTGTTCATTGAAACACTATTTATAATAGCAAAGTCATGGAATCAATCTAAATGCCCAATAGTTGACAAATGAATAATAAAAATATGGTTCATATATACACTAGAATACTACTCAGCCATCAAAAAATGAATTAATGAAATTTGCTGGTAAATAGATGGAACTGAAAGAAGTTATACTGGGCAAAATATCTCTGGCACAGAAAGTTAGATACCACATGGTCTCCTTTAAGGTGAATCCTAGTTCCAAACCCTCTTAATGACATATTTAAGGGAAAATCTCATGACACTCATTATAACTGCAAAGGATTATAACTAGGGCGGAAGGGGAAAGAAGACCTCAAGTGAAAGAAGGCAAAGGAGCACAATTCAATAGAGAAATTAGACCACAGTCATAAACAGCCTTTAAAAAACAAGACATTTGACACTGCTCACTTTTACTTTCCTTCTGTTGAGTTGGGCTTGGATGGGTTTGAAGTGCTGAATATATGTCCCCTATCATGGAGGGACAGAGGATGATAGTTAGATGGTAGCTGGCTGGCAACTTGGAGGCTGAACCCACTCACTACTGTTTCCTACTACTATTCTTCTACTTTTAAGCTTCTTCATATATAAAGACATTTTTTAAAACAATTTTTTTATCTTTGGTTAGAAGACCTCAACAACCAAATGGATGTAACCGTGTATAGTGCAGGAATTTCAAAACTGAAAACAACAATCAACCGTAATTCAGAACACCAATGACCCTGTAATGTTCACCCAGAACCAGACCCGCCAAATCTCTCCCCATCCTAAATCTCAGGGAACATTGTGGAAGAGGGGGAGGCAAGACTGCATGAGTCTAAAGATAGGGAGATCCATCACTGGAAGACACACTCCATTCAAGATGAGGCTGTGGCAAATTTGACCTTACCTGACCTGCACAATAGCTGACATGTTAATAAGCCCCATAGACTAGCCATGATCTTAAGGGAAATGGTTTCAGACACTAGGATCCTTAGAGGCAAGGGGTTAGACAGATATAGGTGAGTTCCCATATTAGTGGGTGGTCCTAGTAGGGGCCCCAGAGTAATCCACAGTCCTAAATGACCACTAGAGCAGATGTTTCAAAAGAAAGGAGCAGATAGAAAACCTCAAGAGAGAGGAGGGAGGAAGGTTATGAGGGAGAGAGGGAGGAAGGAGAGGGAAGAGATGGGAAGAGAGGGATGGGAAAAATAGAAGGAGGGAATGGAGGGAGGAGGGGAAGGGAAAAGGAGGGGGACAAGGATACCTACTCACTGACCTTGTATATTTAGGTAAAAAAAGGAAAGAAACAACTAATTACAACATTAAAATATATGAACTTATCCATGTCTTACTAGGAGCAAGGATAGATTAATCAAAATCAACCTGGCATCAGAAATTGGTGGCATTATCCATGAGACTCTGGCATAGCAAGCATGAAAGATATAAAAGTGAGAAGGACATGGAGGCCAAACTAAGGTTTCAGAAAGTTGCTGAAGTATGGCCATGTGTGACAATGCTTCTTTCTTTACACAAGGGTCAGAGAGGCTAAGACTTGGTAATGTTACAATGCTGAAAAGAGGTTTTGAGATTATGTATCTTAAGGTCAATGGAAATACTGGTATAAAGGATAACCTAGAGGCATTAGACAATCTTAGACATAAGTCATGGGAAGAGAAAAGTCACTCCACCCAGAAAATAGAATTGAGGAGGAAGAGCTGTACATGACTCTTAAAGCTCGGATTGTGCTGCTAAGAGTTCTGGATGCAAAATATAGAACTATAGGTTTTGATGCTTGCATGTAGAATTTCAGGCTTGCTATATTGCAATCTTGTCTTTTGGAATGACACTATGAACTCAGTGACACTGTACATTAGAAATTTGTAATAAGTTGTTTTTTGTTGCCTTTCCAGTGACTAAACTGGGAGAATTAAGAGGTTGTCTTGACTCTTAGAAGATTCTCGTGGCCTGAAAAGATGCATCAGGTTTTAAGACTCTACCTCACAAGAAGAAAGACCTGAGTTCAGTCAGAGTTTAGTGGCCTACACTTCTGGCCCTGGTGGGTGGAACCTAGGAAATCCCAGAGCAAAACAAAAAGGAAGTAGAAACAATCCCGGATGATTCTGAAGTTATCCTTGGTCCTCCACAGGGATACACAGTGCCCTCTGATACACACACATGCACACACACACACACACACACACACACACACACACACACACACAAAATAAAGAAAAAATTTTTAAATGAGAGACTTGTGACTTTGAACATTCAATTATCATTAAAATGTTTAAGATTTTGGAGAATTTTTGGAACGTTTCAGACTTTGGAGACTTTTAAAGATGAATAGAATGCATTTTTATTATGAGACAACATAAGACTTTAGGAGCCAGGAATGGAATTCAGTTGTTCAAAGTGATGTTCATGGTTGTTTGTTTCATAAGGAATAGACTTATGATAGTAAATTTGAATGACAGATTTATTGGATAAACAAGTTCTTAGGATATTGTTGAGATCCACATTTGCTGATATGGGTATGATATGGGGCTGATGTGGGTATAGTTTTTAGAGAGACTTAACTGTGGGGGTAAGAGCACTCCAACCTTAGTGTACCACCATTTTGTTGTCTAGGGCATGTGTTTAGTAATTACCATTCCCTCTATAATAAAGCATTGTTAATGTAAGACATATGTTATAATTCTGAATCTACATTTTTAGAAACTTAATTCACCTGATCAGTGTAAAAATAAAGAAATTTCCATTTAAAATGTAAATGTTACAAGGAATAAATGTTGTTTAAATACAGAGCAGAGTGCCAGTATTCATTGTTTTCACCATTTCTCAATCTGACAAAATGTACCCAAGTCGTGACAGAAGAAAAATATCTGAAACATCAGCAGAAAGAACTGGAGAAGGTCTGCAACCCTGTCATCACCAAGCAGTGCCAGAGTGCTAGAGACATGTAGGAGGAATATCTGGGGGCTTCTCCGTGGGTGGGACTCTTCCCTCTCCTGAAGCTTCCTCAGGGCCCAATATTGAAGAGATCGATTTAATGCAACTCAGTGAAGAGATGAAGCATTATTCCACAATAAACTATTTAGCAAGTTTTTTGACAGTTTTAAATTCAGCAAGTTTTTTGGAAGTTTTAAATTTCAACAGCTATAAAGCAGGAATGTGCACTTTATAAGCACTGCATATAAGAGAAATATGCAGTATCTTAAACAAAATATTTAAAATTGTAAACAAATAAATGATCAAATTATAAATCCCTTCCCACCATGATGTAATCTATTTATCTACTTATAAAAATCTTCTGAACCAGGAGGCAGAATCAACCTTGTCTCTTTTAATTTGTTCTTCCCAGGTATTTTGTCATGGGGATAAGAAAATCAAAAAAATACAGTGACTGAATTTAACTCATTACCAGTTTAAAATAGCTTCCTTTTAATTATAAGATTCTTTATGTGAGTCCTATGGTATCTGGAAAAAGGTATGTAAAAATACACTACACTGATGTACAAAAAATCAGAACGAATGGAAGCAGATTAGAACAGTCCAAATGCTACAAATCACCACAAAAAAGGGAAAAAATCACAAAAACTAATTACCAATCAAAAATAATGAACACAATGCTGGTGGTATGCTCCTATTAATCAATAATTGCTCAAGATTAAATAAAGGAAATGAAATTCTCCAGTAGAGGACATGCAGCTTCTGAACAGCATAAAGTAAAGTAAAATTATCTAATTATTTGTTGTCTGCAAGGCCCAGTTTATCTTTAATGAATGCACATGTAGAAAGAGAGGATGGAATGAAGATATACCATATAAGTGAAGGGATGGGGGAAGATATTCCTGGTACAGGGTAAACAAAAATGAGCAAGCTCACATACTGATATGTAAATATAATAATCTTTTAATAAAAATAGTTACAACAGATAAATCTAACAATGTTGTAGTAATAAATGGAGTTAATTCATCGAGAAGGGGGTAATAGAGATTGATAGGCTAAACACACACAGGAATAAAAATCCAGTAAGGAAACCCAATGTTTTTCATATGAGCAAATTAATTTAGATGATGTAGCAATCATATATATTAGTGTGCATATGCATGTATCACATGTACATATGTACATCTGATATTGAGACACTTAAACTTATGCTATAAAGTGAAAATAATGATTGAACTCAAAAGAGAAATAGACTTTAATACAGTAGGCATACTATAAGATTAGAAAGAAGTAGCTAATCACATATGTGGATTTTAAATGAAAAATCAATAAGTGATAGGAGAAATCGAAAGGACAAAATCAAAGTAGATAGTATATTCCATTAGGTTGGCCTTCTGGCCCATGTAATCAAGAGACCACACAATAACCAATGTTAAATATGACCTAAGTCATTCAAGAAAATTTAATATTTAGAGTTTACAAGTCTCGTAAAAATATAGATTTCTTTATCTTTCTGATAGAATGTGATATCCTTTCAAATTTCTTTATTATTTTTGCCTGTATACGTGTGTGTGTGTGTGTGTCTGTGTGTGTGTGTGTGTGTGTGTGTGTGTAGTGTTGCATGTGAGTTTGTGTACATATTTGTACAGGAATATTTACAAGAGGACACTTGATTGTGTTTGCTTGTGGAACCAAATGGGTGACATTGAGAATCATCCTGGATTACTCTTCTACCTCATTGCTTTTCTCTGAGGTTCCCCAGGATTCTCCTTCCAGGGTTAGAATGACAACAGCTGCCATGTCTGCCTGGCAGTTATTTTTAACGTGGGATCTTGACATTCAAACTATGGTCCTTTTGTATGTGAGTCAAAGAATTTAACATTGAAACAATACTACATCCCTCTTTCAGATTTTGAACATAGAAAATTTTCCTGGTTTTTTTAGATGTGCATAGGATAAAGTGTTTGATTATGTCTCTTGTTCTATTGGAAAATGATAAGACTGAACACAGGTAGATTTGATCAGATTCAACAGAATCATTTATACAATGTAAATTCTTGCTAAAACTCAGCTAAGATGTGAGGAACCAGTACATTCCATGTCAACTGGTTTATTAATTGAAAAGTTTACTAGCAGCCCATAGGGAATTTTGTGTCTACATTGGGCTATTGTATATTAACCATCTGGTAATATGTTTGAAAATGCTGCTACTAACAATGGTATGGTTTATTAACAGCTTTATAAAATGAAAATAGGTAGCATCCACCACATTATGGCTGCAATCTACCTGGAAAACTACTAACTCGACTAGGTCTGCTACCTCACAGGTTAAAATATAAACAGCAGTGATAGCCAGACCTATCACTGTGCTTTGCTACAATTTTACTGATTCTTGGGCGGTTTTAAGTAGCAATGACATCTTCCTGGGAAAATGGCAACTGAATGACTGGTTAATTCAAATGTCTCCACTTTGAGGACTAGTCCCAGAACAACTTGCTGTTGAGTAGTGATGGAAAGGAACCTTAAAATGAAGGATGGTTGAAATCTTGATTTGATCAACCATGTGTGTAACAGAATATTCAGCAGTCAGAAAAAAAAAAAAAAACCAATAGATTGGACATGGAAATCTATTTCAGTAAAAAAAAAAAAAAAAAAAAAAACTGCCAAAATCTAGGGTGTGACACTGTAAGTTCTTAAACATGTTTCTTTATATCAATGAGAAATTGAACAATAAGTTGAAGGAAAGGATGATTTCCAGTTCTGAGGGCTATTTATAAGGGATAGAATAGTTACTACACCACTCGTCCAGTATAAGGATGCACTTGGGGTGCTTCTGTGAGAAGTAATGTTCCTTAATGACAAAGCCTCATGCTAAATACCCGAGATTATGAGAGAGCAAGCAGAGGGGATACCTAATTGTATGATCTTTGACACCATACATAAGAGACAATGCTTATTGAAATATGACAAAGCACCATGATATCTGACTGTAACAGATACAGTCCTGATATTCATACTGCTCTTGATAGTTTAGCAAACATCCCTCAACTCCCTGGGTAACATTACTTTAAACAACAGAAGTGCAACTGGATATTTTTACCTCAATTTGGAGAACTGTACGTGGTTGTCAATATCTCTTAGTGTATAAAAACTGTCTTCGGCTTTATAGAAACTGAATTAGAAGAGATCTCAAAACAAATGCACTGACAGCCAACAGTGGATGGTTCCTTTAGCAAATAACCTGGGTCACTGTACTCATGAGGGGGATTCATATCACTGATATGCTAAGAAGGTAGGGTCTTGCTCCTTATGTTAATGTTTTTTCTGGGTGTGACAATTTTTAATAACAATACCATAGTGACATCATAATGCTTGAAGTGCCCCTAAGTCTGAGAAAATAAACTTGTGCCTGTAGGTACAAGACAGTCCCTGTGCATGACAGGAACTGACTTTGTTTAACACAAATCTGTGGGTAGAACGATGGGAGGACAGACCCTTCTAGTGCCTTGAACAGCACTTGTTTCTATTGTCTGTTGTAATTTCAGAGCAACTGTAAAGGATGTTGAGAATTCGGTATCCTGAAAGGAAGAGACCGTGGAGCACCCATTCCACTGTGCCTGTGCTTCTAAAGCAGGGCATCCTGCAGCCTTGGACTAGTGATTTATGCATGTCCTCATGTGTCAAACTCATGACAGAGTGCTTGTAGCTGTGAGGTCATGTGGAACACTCAGAAGATACTACATCTTCCCCACTTAGTTTATCCCAGACTTCTGTGGACTCCTACTGCTTATCTGTGAGCAATAAAGTTACCAGACGGCTGAGATGTGGCGGCAGCTGGGTCAACTTCTATCTACTGATAGAGGCAAGGAAACTAACGATGGATAATGAAAAGTGATTGCTTTCCAATGTGCACAACAAAGCCCATTGCTTTGTGATTTTTATTTGCCAGTTATATTTTGATAAAGCTGGCTATAACAGGATTATATTAAAGTTAACTTGAAAATAAGTTTCTTTGTGTTTATAATTAATTCATGATATTTTTATGTCCTCATTTCTCATGATGCTACCATCTTTCTAGCATTTTCTAGTATTTCGAGATCATTACTATACAAACATACAGTCATCTAAAAATATAAACTGCTCAGAATTTGCCTCTTCTACAACTTTGTAAAATTCTCTATTACTGCTTCTGGGCTTTGCTCATTAAACACTTTCTAGAAGTAGTAAACTCAATATTTATGCTGCAGACTATATCAATTATTATGTTTGTATATGCTCTTCTTTCTCAACCAAGTTTAAAAATATCTAGAAAAGCAATGTAAAAATATTTTTATTGATAAAGTTAGTTGCTTTTAAATATTTTTCTGAATGTTTTTAAAAGTTTACTTTTTGTAAGACTAGTTAAATGAACTTTTGTGTATTGATTGGTATCTATTGAGTGCACCCTAAGTTTTACTCAATGATAAGGTCTATGTATGACATTGGAAGGTTATATGGTATATACCTCAAATACTTTATTCTACAGAATATGCATTATTCACATTAATTTAATGCTAAATTTAAAAATAATGGACATACCTTTAAATATTATTTAAGCTGTATTTCATATTTGGCAAGCAATATTATAAGCATCTTTCAAGCAATAATTCACTTAATCTACATTTTATAGGTAGGGAAAAGAAAGAGGGAGAAAGAAACAGAAAAAAATGAGAGGAGAGATAAAAAGAGAATGAGTGAAAAATAGAAACAGAGAATGATACAGAGAGATAGAGACATCAAGTACTTTTGGAAGTCATTTCTCTCCCTCCACCAAGAGAGTTCTGTGGGATGAATTCAAGTCAGACAGTTTCTTATTCTTATTCACTGGGCTATCTCAGTAACACAAATTGAAAGAACCCAAAATTGAAGAAACTATTAAAAAATGGATGATCTAGTCAGACGGCAGTTTTTCCTGTGACACACTTTTGATTCAGTGGCAGATAAAGCATGAAAAGTAAACAGGAGACTGTGTGATAGTATGTCAATAAGCTACAAGAGCTTATTACAATTTAAGTATGTTTCATCTATTGCATATTTTACACTATTTTGATATTCATATATTTAATGTTAGTTGACACATTTATATATGATTAAGAGATAGAAACACAGTCCAAACATGATCTCAAGGAATATTTGTGAAGTTCTTCCTCAACCAGTGGAAAGGTCTATCAACACTGTGAATATATGTGCACTGACTTTGCATTTATTGTACTGCAACAAGAAGACAGGAAAGCCTTCTTTTGGCCTTCTCCTTCAATATTTGGATTTCCATCCATTACCTCTCAGAAGTATTCATTCCTCTCCCTATCCCACTCCCTTTTCCCAGCCCGGGGAGGTGGGCAGTCCAGCCAGGACTCACCACAACCTAGATAAGCTCCACCCCCGCCCATCCCCAGAACCCCAGGCCAAATAATTCACTTCAGTGAAAAACACACAGAAATTGAAAGAAGATCTTAAGACTTAAAATGACAATGCCCAAGTCAAAGTGCAAATCCATGAGAAACAACACTCAAGTAAACAAATCTCCCACTGAAGGAATTAATCCCATAATGTTAGACTCCAACTAGAACAAACCCATGGAAAATGGCCAAGAAAGCCTTACCCAGGATAACGACCTTCAAAATATGATCATTACCATGTTCAATACTATGAAAGAGGAAATCTGGGAGTAATTAAATAACCGAATCAATTGCTTTGAAGAGGAACACAACAGACACTTGGAGGAGTTGAGAAAAACAGTGCAAGAAACAAAAACTGGCATAGAGCAGTTTTTGTTAAAACAGTTAAAACAGACTCAAGCAGAGTTTAAAACTGAGCTAAAAGACAAGTTATCTTCAACCCAGAACTCCACAGAGAGTCTTATCAGCAGAACTAACTAAGCAGAAAACAGAATTTCAGACCTTGAAGATAAAGTGGGAGTATTAACCAGCTCAATGGATGAGGTTGTTAAAGCCAAAAAGATACCTGAGAGAAATATTCAAGAGATATGGGACACCCTGAAGAAGCCCAACATGTGTATTCATGGAATACCAGAGCAAGAATCTCAAAATACCACCCCTGAGGAAATTTTCCAAATGATCAAGGAAAACTTTCATCATCAAAAAAAAGGGAGGCCCATCCATATACAAGAGGCATTCCACACCCCAAACAGGTATGACCAAAACAGAAGCTCCCCACAGCAAATAATAGTTAAAACACTCCACATTCAAGATAAAGAAATGGTGCTGAGAGCTTCAAGGGAGAAAAAACAAGTCACTTTTTTTAAATTTATTTATTCAATTGTGCGTGTGTATGTGTATGTGTGTGTGTGTGTATGTATGTGTAGAACCACGGACGAATTCGGGAACCACCATGGATGCCTCCACCTCCTTCTGCCCCGGGATTCACAGGCTCCGCCCTACCAGGACCAGAAACGCAGGCCACCCCCGCTTCCGCCTGGCGTCTATATGTGGGATCTGGGATCCGAACTCAGGACCTTCCGCCTGAAAGGCAGAGGCTTAACCACTGAGCTGCCACTCCAGCCCAAAAACAAGTCACTTTTAAAGGTAAACCTATTAAAATAACAAATGACTTCTCAATCGAAACAGTAAAAGCAAGAAGAGATTGGAGAGACATACTTCAAGTATTGAATGAGCAAAAATGTCAACCCAGGCTGATTTACCCTGCA
This sequence comes from Typhlomys cinereus, assembly GCA_023101885.1. Lineage (NCBI taxonomy): Eukaryota > Metazoa > Chordata > Mammalia > Rodentia > Platacanthomyidae > Typhlomys > Typhlomys cinereus. The sequence goes on along the minus strand of JALPQD010000065.1, from coordinate 7,779,357 downwards.
AAACTATCAGTTATGAAAGAAGGAGAAAGAAAAATCTTCCAGCAAAGACAACTTGAAGGGATACATGTCCACCAAACCAGGCCTTCAAAAAAATGCTAGAAATGATACTCAAGCTTGAAGAAAAAAACAGGCATATTCAGGAGAACAGAAGGCAAGTATAACACCATTAAAAGCGAAGCAATATACTTAAAAAACTACTAAACATAATAAATGTCTGGAATAAAAAATAGCTTCTACATTATAACACTAAATGTTAATGGAATTAACTCACCGATCAAGAGACACAGATTACAAACTTGGAATAAAAATCACAATCCATCAGTCTGCTGCCTGCAGGAAACCCATCTCACCACAAAAGATAGGCACGCCCTAAAAATAAAAGGCTAGTCAACAATTCTATAAGCTAATGGAACCAGAAAACAGGCAGGGGTAGCCATTATGCTATCGGACAAAGTGGACTTCAAACCAAAGAAAATCATAAGAGACACGGATGGATACTACATTTTAGTCACAGGTACAATTCATCAGGAAGACTTCACAATACTGAACATATATGCGCCCAATACGGGCCCCTCCACATTCATTAAGAAAACCCTACAGCGTCTAAAGCAAGAAATCAACCCCCAAACGATAATTCTTGGGGACTTCAACACCGCCCTCTCTACATGGGATAGATCAACAGGTCAAAAGCTTAACAGAGACACTTTGGAACTTAATCAAACCCTGAAAGAAATGGACCTTACAGATCTCCATCAAACTTTTCACCCACGCACCAAAGAATACACATTTTTCTCAGCAGCACACAGAACTTTCTCCAAAATAGATCACATATTGGGCCACAAAACTAATCTACACATATACAAAAAGTTGAAATTCTAACCTGTACACTATCAGACCACCATGGCCTAAAGCTGGACATCCACAACACATCAAACAAGAGAAAATACATTAACTCCTGGAAACTTAACAATATGATGCTGAATGAGAACTGGATTCAGGAAGAAATTAAAAAGGAAATTCAAGATTTCCTGAAAGAGAGATAACGAAAATACAACTTACCAAAATCTCTGGGACACAATGAAAGTTGTTCTAAGAGGTAAATTCATAGCTCTTAATGCCTACATGAAAAAAATGGAAACATCAGAAATAAACAACTTAACAATGCAGCTTAAAGCTTTAGAGAAACTAGAGCAATCTGTAGTAGAAAAGAGGAGATTAGCAAAATAAGGGGAGAAATATCTGAAATTGAGATTAAGAAAACGATAGAAAAAATCAACCAGTCAAAAAGCTGGTTCTTTGAAAAAAATCAATAAGATTGATACACCCATAGCTAAATTAACCAAAAGCAGGAGAGAGAAAACCCAAATTAACAAAATCAGAAATGGCTAGGCCAACATTTTTTAAACAGACATCCAATGCCACAGTCACTGCTACCAACTCTCAACAGTTGGGATCTCAGATAAAGAGATTGTAAAACGAGCTCAAAGGCAACCCACAGAATGGGAGAAAATCTTCACTAACCACATATCTGATAAAGCTCTACTATCCAGAGTGCACAAAGAACTTAGAAAACTAAACACCAAGGAAACTAATGGCCCAATTAAAAAAATGGGCCCTGGAACTTAAAAGAAACTTTACCAGGGATGAAATTAAAATGTCTAACAAATATCTTAAAAAATGCTCCACTTCTTTAGCCATCAGGGAAATGCAAATCAAAACTTCCCTGAGATATCATCTCACCCCAGTCAGGATGGCAAAAATCCACAATAAAACAACAACAAATGCTGGAGCAGATGTGGAGAGAGGGGAACTCTGATACTTTGCTGGTGGGAATGCAGGCTCATACAGCCCCTCTGGCGAGCCTGAGAATCTGGAGATTCTTAAAGATACTAAAGATTGAAATGCCATATGACCCTGCTATTCCACTTTTGGGAATAACCCCCCATAGAGCACAGGTTCACCTCGATAGCACAAGCATGACCATGTTCACAGCAGCACTGTTTACAATAGCAACGTCATGGAATCAACCCAAATGTCCAACGGTTGACGAGTGGGTAAGAAAAATGTGGTATATCTATACAATGGAGTACTACTCAGCCATCAAAAATGATGAATTACTGGAATTCGCCAGGAAATGTATGTCATTAGAAGCAATTATATTAAGTGAAGTATCCCAGACCCAGAAAATTAAGCGCCATATGTACTCCCTAATATGTGGCTTCTAGTACCAAACCCACTCAGCCCATCTTGAGACACTCAAAGATAAATCTATGTAATACCTACAGTAATTCCAAGGATTATAACAGGAGGGATGGGGTTGGAGGGCCACACCAGACACAAGGAGAGAGGGAACCATGTTACAGCAGAGAAAATAGGCCTCCATCAAGTTCTGCAAGTAAGTAATGAGACACCTAGTTAAGTTCAGAGACTTTTGTTCCTGATCATTTACAACTGAGGGGGTATGATCTCACCAGAAGGGGATGGCATATAGTCTGGCAGATGTAAAGTAACCATTTTGCAAATGGGTGATTGACCCCTCCCTCACTGATGTTTCTTACTTTTATTACATCTACCTTTGAATGTGCTCTTATAACAAGACTCCAGTTAAACAGCTTTTTGTCTCTGGGCAGGGGGTGACATACAATTCCCATCAGAATGGAGTGAGGGGCATTGCAGGAGCAGCAAAACTGCAAATGAAAATCAACAAACCATAATCCAGAACTTCAGAGACTCTATATCAACCACCTAGAACTAGGCCAGACTAATCTCTCCCCATCCTGAAGCTCAGGGAAATTTGCAGAAGAGGGGGCAGTAAGATTGTAAGAGCAAAAGGATGGGAGGAGCAATGATTTGCAAGATACTCTACTCAAGTTAGGGCCGAAGCAACCATAATTGGAGTTTGCATGCCCTGCGCAATGTCCAACACACTATTGACCTCACAAAGTCTAGCATCTGCTAAAGGCACCAAGATCCTTGGAGACAAGGGATTGACAGCCACAATGGTTTTCCTGTGCTTAAGGGGAACATGAGAAAGGGTTCAGGGAAATGCCACTGGGTCCTTGTACGTCATCGGAGAGGAGGGTCCAGAGGAGAGTCTGGCATGCACATTAAAAGACTCTCTGGGGATTGTGGGGGGAGGAACTGGGGGATGGGGAGGGAAGGGTGAGGGGAGGGGGAGCAGGGTGTTTGGGGGGAGGAGAAGGGAGGGAGGGAAGTGGTGGACCTATTGTTTGTATGAGCAGAAATAATAATAAAAAATGTTTAAAAAATAAAAATAAAAAATAAAATGGAAAAAAAAAAAGAAATATTCATTCCTGACTCCAATTGTATCATTCTGCTAAACATGTTTCAGGTTGTTATATTTTGTAAAATGATGGATGATAAATCCCTTTAGGCTGTTTGAAACTTCCCTGTGTAAATCTTCCCTGAAACAATCTATTATTATTTAACAGGGAAGTTTCTTTTTTTTCACTCATACAAACTTGATAGGTACCCCATTCCCCTCCTTCCCTCTACCCCTCCCTGGGTCCCCTTGCTTCCCTCCCTTTATCCTATCCCCCCCCCATCCCCGGAGCATCCTTCAGTGTGCATGTCAAACTTCCCTCTGGGTCCTCCTCTCTGATGAGATATAAAGATTCAGTAGCACTACCTAGAGATCTTTTTTGTGTTCCCCTTTAGTATAGGAACACTATTTGGGCTGTTAATCCCTTGCCTCTAAGGACTCTAGTGCCTGTGATCCATGCTAGACTTTGGGAGTTCAATGATATGTTGGTCATTGCAGAGGTCATGCAAAGTCCTATTATGATTACTTTGGCCCTAACTTGTGTGGAGTATCTTGCATATTGTTGCTCCTCCCTATCTTTAGGCTCTTACAATCTTACCACTCCCTCTTCCGCAAATTTTTCTGAGCTTTAGGATGAGGAGAAATTTGGCTGGCCTGGTTGCAGGTGGTTGATATAGAGTCACTGATGTTCTGAATTATGGTTGATTGATTTTTTTTCAGTTTTGCTGCTCCTCCACCTCTCTTACCTCCATCCTGATGGGTATTGGATGTCGCCTCCTTAACAGGGAAGTTTCAATAATGCCTTCCTTTTTCAGGTAAAACGCATACCTCTGTAATTGGATAGTTCATTTCTCTGTAAATGCCTGAATCATTTTGGATGTTTCAAAGAAAGCCTGTAACAGTTATCTATTCATTTCAAGCATGCTATCTGATCTCCAATATGATAATTTATTGCTCTGGATATTTTATTCCAGTATTTAACAGTTCACGTAGCTTGCCTAAATATTAGGAAATATCTCCCGAAAAATGTCCTAGCTGAATTGCATTATCTGAAGAGCATATTATTCTTCCTAGATATGTTTAGAATTGGCCTAATGTGAAAGTGTAGACAAGTACCAGAGACTACATATCAAAGTATGACTCAATGATGTTTATATCAAATAATATATCCACATGTACATAAGATCTACATTAATTCATAATTATATACAGCATGCTATATTAGCAGTATATTTTATATAACAGTGCCACATTTTGTAGAAAGTTAATTTTCCTTAAAATGTAAATCATGAAATATAATAAAATTTTTGGTTTCCATTCACTCATTCTGCATTTATCACTCTTTTGGTGTTTGCTAAATTAATAAGTTATACAAGCTAGTCCCTTCATTTCTAATTTTTTAATTTATTTTTTCCCACTCATACAAACTAATAGGTACTGGGAGGTACCAAACTTATAGGTCTGGGAGGAGTGGAGGGAGGGAGATGATGGCGGTACCTTCATTTCTAATTGAGGCTAAGAAACGATATTTTCAGAGAAGATTTTTAATCACATAGTTTCCAATTTTATTTTTCATACACGTGAAACTCTGGAAGGCTCAAAATATTAAAATGAAACTTGAGCAGAAAAAAATTGAACAGCAAAGGACAAAAAAACAGGAATTTAATGGTTCTTTAAGGAAAGTGGATTCTCAACCTTTTCAGGCATGAGTGATTTCCTCTTCCCAGTCATTTCTTGAACGGCAATCACAGTGCTTACAATGTAGATTTCCTAAAAACTGGAAAACCAAGCAAAATGTTACCTTCACCGTGTCTATTTTATTTATTTCATGGTTGTTCACATTGCCTTTGCTCATTGATGCACCTAAGATTAAGTCCAGGGCTAGACAAGTCTTCTATCACAAAGCTGTATCCCCAATATTCGTTTTTATTGAGGGAGTGGAGCTGGGGAAAGGGTCTCCCCGTGTAGTCCACCTAATAAAGGAGAAATCACAGTACATACTACCCCAGCTTCCAGATGTTGGTTTTCTAGGATTGTGTTCCACCACACCACCACAAGACATTCTTCATTGTTAAATAAGATGTTGCAACTTAAGACGTTGTGATAATTAATCTTGAGTGTCAATTTGACCATACCTGGCATTAAGTAAAATCAGATGCCAGACTACCTGAAGAGATTATCCAGATCAATACATTTATAATATGAAGACCAGCCCTAGATCTGATTGGAACCTCCCAGTATCAGATGAGATAAAAGGAACCATAGAACAGAAGACTTGGAAGAGAGACTCCAGGATGTTTGTAGTGACTTAACCTGCCTCCAGCTTCAGCCACCAGTCATGTTGCCTCCATTATGAAAAACTTTTTCTCTCCTTTGGAACCATAAGCTGGATAAATCTCCCTTTCTCCCTTACATTACTTGACTATGAATGTTATCTCACAGCAGCAATTAAAAATAACTGTTATAGACATACTTTTAAGTATAATTTTGAGGCAAGGCTTAAACCAGACACAATTCTTCATGATACATAGGTATTTCCCCACATATTTTCTCTTTGTATCTATGATTGTGAATCTAAATATTCACTGTCCTGTCATTTATATTTTTCTCTTCTTGAGTTACAGCAAGGTATCACAATGATGCCTGCAAATCAATGCTGATTACTGTATTGCTTAATTCAGTCCAAGTTCTATACTATTTACTAAATCTATGAATTATAATAAATATATTTAATATATACTTAAGATACAAATATACCACATACACGTAGGATAATATTCAAAAGTTACATATATAATTAAGCCTGAATTTCATGGGATATTTCCTAAGTTAAAAATCCTACAAAATTGTTCATTGAGAAATAAAATTCAATTTTTGCTCATATTATCTTGGTTGTTTTATAAAGTTCCTCTCTGAATAGCAAAGGGACTTCATTTAAAAAAAAAAAGTAAAGGAAAGAAAACCTGGCTTCAGCTTGTAATGGCCCTCGCAGTGTGTTCTCTTGCTCTGGTTTAGGGGGCCTATTAACCTAGTGAAGCATAGTGCTGGCCCGCCCTACTAGCGTGCTCTATGGCTTGAGGCAACTATTTCTTCCAAAGGTATCTGAAAGAACTTGTTACTTGATTTTTTTCAACAGACTGCACAACAGAACTATTAAATCCCTGAGACGCTGTGTCAGCCAGCGCTTACCTCTTACTGATCTATTTGTGGCCTTGGCGAGATCTAAAGCTTTCCAGATAACCTGCTTGCTGAAGTTGAGGTAGAAGATGTAAAAGGCAGCAACAGAGCTGCAGAGCCTTTGATAAGGGGATTATGATGTCAGGAGGACCCCATCTATTCACCAGTGAGTCTTATCAGAAGACAAACGAATTTGAATTCAGCTACATATACAAAATCCCACTCAGAAACTTACAGCAAAATATACAAAAATGCTTTTGCATTTTTGCATGCACTATGACCCTAACTAAAATTAAACATGCTCTTGCTCTATTTTAGCATATCTGCCTGTTAAGATATAAATGTAAAATGCCCCCCCCCACACACACACACTCGTATTTTTAAACCGTTGGTTCCCACCTGGTGGTTACATTTGGGGACTTTTTTGGAACCTTTAGGATTTGGGGAGCTAGCTTGCTGAAGTATACAACTAAAGAGGAATCCTTTAAGATTGCAGCCTGCATCCAGTCCTGTCTGTCTCTGCTTCCTGTTCCTCTCCCTAGATGTGACCTCTTGCTCCAGCTGCCCCAGAAACGGATTGGATCCATCATCCGGCCTTATCCACCATGCAGGATAATATCAGAAACTCTAACACTAAATAACTCTCCCCCCTCTTAAATTTCTTCTGCCAGGTATTTCGGAGTAGCAAAAAGTAACTACTACACTCTCTTTGCATGAGTTCCTCCCATGTCCTAAAATCACTCCTGATCTTTGGGCTTCACCATGAGACTGTTGTTAGAGTTGTTAAGACTTAGTGAGCATCTCCATAAACTGAAGTCCACTTGGTAGTTATGTAGCAGTGGTCAGTTGTATTTTTTATTTTATCTGTGAGAGAAGCCCACTAAGTAATTATGTAAGAACAAAGAAATGTGGAAGGAAAAACCATGACATTTGGCACCAAACCTATTATGTCTTCTTTTTTTTTTTTTTTCACTTTTTTCACTGATGAAACTTTCCTTTGACATTTACATATACAGGGTAAAAGTGTGACTCCAGGAAATATCCTGAATAGCTTCTACCTCCTTGTTGCTTTCTTCTTGGATTTTTCCAGGCTCTACCCACTAGGGCAGGAAATACAGGCCACCACACTTTCTCTGTGGTGTTTTTTTACAGGCGACTTGGGATCCAAACTCAGGACCTTCTGCTGATAAGCCAGAGCCTTAATCCCCTGGGCCATTATTTCAGCCCACATGTACATTCTTTTTTTTATTATTCAATTGTGTATGTGTGTATGTATGTGTGTGTGTGTGTGTGTGTGTGTGTGTGTGTGTGTAGAACCGCGGGCGAATTCCGCAACCACCATGGACGGCTTTCACCTCCTCCTTGTTAACTCTGTCCAGGGATTCATAGGCTCCGCCCTACCAGGACCAGAAACACAGGCCGCCCCCTGCTTCTGCCTGGCGTCTATACGTGGGGTCTAGGATCTGAACTCAGGACCTTCCACCTGCAAGGCAGAAGCTTAACCCCTAAGACACCTCTCCAGCCCCCACACATGAGAAGGAAAGTTAGTGCACCCTTAGAGATGAAGTCTCTATTTTCTAATTAGGCATGTCATCATCTTCAATTCTGTTACCCATTCTCTTACTCTCATTGTACTTTTGTTTCACTCACTATTCATGAGGACACTTTTTCTTTCATAATGTATAACAGATTCCTATATTTAATTTTTCTCCAGATATCTAACTAGTGAAGCCCCAAGAATCCAACTTATTTTGACTGACAAATTGTAATGTTCATATTTTAGGAGAGGATGTATAAAGCTTCAATTTTAGTCCCAAGCATGTTCTTAAATACTCTTTATGACCAATGAAGTGCTCAAAGCATTTAATTCTAGCTTAGCTCTTTAATATATTGCTCAATTGCTCAGTCTCTGGAGTAGATGCTGAAAAAAATGGTCTCTACTAGAATTCCCATTACTCATGTGGATAAATGAGTTACGTACAAGCTTGCCAGTTATTTAAATTGGGAAGCGTACATTTTTTGTTTCAGAATATTGAAATAGTACCTTGATTAATGAGCTAATATACTTTACTAAGTTTCTTAGTTTGTAATCTGCTTAGATATTGTGAAACTGTACTTAAAATAGTATAGCCCAAGCAGACATGGCAAATCAAGTAGTGATTTTTGTATTCAAATAAATGTCAAGAAAGTCATATCTTGACTCAGAGTACTGAAAGTTTCACTATTAACCAAAAGGCTAGCATTCACTGCAGGACTTAAGTACTAGATTAAAATTTAAATGACTTCTAATGAGTCTCTATCCTCATTCAGACAAATGATGGAAGGTCAGGAAGGCTGAGTTGCCTGACATCACCTAGCTGATGAGGGAAGTAGGACCAACACTAATAGAGCTGAGCAAAACACATGTGCTACAGAGTCGCAAGAGTACAGAGACAGGAATCCTACTTGTGTAATAAAAACAGAATCATTGTGGCTAAATACTATTATAAGAATATTCTCCATGATATGTGTTTTAGCAAGGTTGATTTACATCACAGGAAATATAGCTGGGACAGGAGAATAAAATGGCATACTTCAGATAACTTCTATCACTTAAGCTGTCTAATTTTGCTTCTTGAGAAGTTCAGAGATGACTGATTTGGACATGCATAGCAGTTATTCTACAGAAAAATGGGACATGTGAAGTTGTAATATTACATTTTAAGACAAGTTCACGCTATACATTTTGTTTCTATAGGTCTGGGTCGAAAAAGATATTGAAACGGTCTTGAAAACAATGTTCCATTCCCATAAAAATAATCAAAGCAAAACTTTTAACAGAAAATGAATGAAAAACAAGTGGCTCTTAAGCCTGGTGATGTTTGAGCTGACTACTACACACACTCACACACACACACACACACACACACACACACACACACACACACACACTATCCTGGAAGGACACTTAAAAGAATCCATTTAGCCATAATAATTTCCTATGTCCAGCTCAACTTGAAATTTTGATCATAGATACTGATGAAAATAATGAAATACAGTTTAAAATGATAGAAATTTAAATCTTTAAATAGCAGAGTAGAAAAATACATATTACTGTATCATTTTGCTTGAATACTTGGCCTATATACCAACTTCATTGCAAAAATCTTCAAATAGCTCGCCTCCCCAAATTAAATAGAGGTGTAGGTTATGCAAAAGGCAGTGTGCTATTTTTCAAGGTGCACCTCAGATTAATTTAGCAGGGTGGTGAAGGCCATTTAAGCAGTTTAATGGATTTATTGACCTTAAAGAAATCTTAGGAATTAACTTTTGATAGAAGGGCACAATGTTAGTGTGGTATGTTTGACTATTCAATCAGAAAGTGCTCTAAGTACAAGAGAATGATTAGAAGCCATTTATCACTTGTAATGTTAAAAATGACAAGATAAAACAACTTAGGAATCAGTATTGATGATCAGATAAAGAAGAAAAAGATTAGTGAAGAAGAAAAAAAATCCTTAAAAAGACTTCGTATCCAACACCATCGTATTTTCCTTATGGGTTCAGTCAAAGAAACACCTTTCTTCTAAGTCTTAAGTTATTCCTGGTTTTAAATGTTGCTCAGACATCCAACTAGCAAGCATCCAGATAATCAGAGTAAATTTTTTTCAGGAGAAAGAGGAGATTTCTTTAACTTACAGTTCCAGAGAGGAGACATAGTTCAATATGGCAGAAACAACATGGCAAGTAGCAGAAGCTGGAGGCAGCTGGATTCATGTCTATCATAGAGGCCCCAGAGAGTAAGAGGAAAACTGCAAGAGCAGGCTGCTAGAGAAAACAGGGCGTGGCTACCCAACTTCAAGACTAGTTCCCTGAGACATGTCATGTCTTCCTCTAGCAAGGCTCCACCTCCTAAAAGTGCCCCACCTTGCCATACATTAATATCAGCTAAGATTGCAATTACATGAGACTTGGGGACAAATCACATTCAAACCACAACACTGAGGATATTCAAAGAAGATTTGAGAATTGCATAAGATAAACATTGAAAAATCTCTAAAGGTGCACAGAATATGGCATAGACTTATTCAGATTGAGTTCTAACTACTCTCCCAGTCTGTGTGCCTGAAATCCATCCTTGCTCCCAGCTTGGTTTTTTTTTATAGTTTATATTTATTTACTTTTCCCCAATCATACAAGTTCAATAAGTAGCCAGGTCCCCTTCCTCCCTCCACCCTTCCCCAGTCCCCCTTGCATCCTCCCCCACTTTTTCCCTTCCTTTCACCTCCTTCTCTCCCCTTCTCCCAGTGTGTATCCCTTTCCCCCTCCCATTACCTGGAGCATTCTTTTATGTGAATGCCAATCTTCCCTCTGAGTCCTCCACTCTAGTGAGGTGTAAGGCCTCAGAGTAATTAACACACACATTGCACAAAGAACTTAGAATGAGGCATTCACCACCATATGTCTCAGGTGTGTCATCTGAGATACAATGGCATTGTCATCTTTTTTTCCCCCATTTTTATTTAGTTTTTCTATTTTAAAAGTGTATTGTATACTCATCCCAGCCCTTCCCTTCCTCCCATCCCCTCCCTTTTACCATTCCCTTCCATCCTTCCACCTGTATGTTTTTATGGACTTCAATGTACATTCTGGCTTGTATACTATTGTATAGTATTGTATAGTACTACAGTACTATACTATTGTATAGTGTTATACTAAGACCTTAGTATATAACAAGTTACCTGTCTTCAGGCCAGCTCACTAATATGTGCATTTCCCTTCACTCATCCAGGTTTAGACCCAAAGGTTTCCACAGTAAGTACCCATTCTCTGGTATAATAATAGCTACCTACAGAGTAGTTTGATGTCCTGTCTTCCTACCTGTAGGTTTATTGGCTTCCTTCCCTACTGATCTATTTCCTTCCTTTTTTTAGATTCTTATTATTGTTTACAGTAACAGGGATGGGTGCTATTCTGATAAGTGGGTCTTGAGTCTAATCAGAAAGCTGTTGGTTGTCTCCTTGATACTCATGCCACTATTACACTAGTGGTCACCTGTTGTCATGATGATTTTTAATGCAACTTATAGATTTCATGCCATTGATGAGACTTGTGTTTATTTCTCTCCCCTAGCAGCTACTACAGCATTCTAGGTACTGTGCAAGCTGTTTCACAAGGAGAAAGTCCTCAGACCAGTTCCAGTTGTTAGATTTTGCCCATGTTCTGTAATCCATTTATGTTGCATCTTAGTAATAGGGTCTTACTGACAGTTTTTAGAGAGCAACCAAGAGCCATCACAAAAGCCTATAATGTTTGGGAACCTTTAAGACTTCTCTGATCAACATTTTATCTGGAAGAGCCACATTCCTGTTTACTTCTTGTATAATTTTGCTCCTGAGTTCTAAGTGGATTAGCTCAAGGCTTTTTCCTCCTTGTTTTTCTGACTCTCTGTTCATTCTTATTGATTTCTTTAAAAGACTTTTTTTTTTTTTTACATATTACTAGCATAGGATGTTCCTTTGGGGTGATGTCCCACAATCTTTGGGTTTATATAAGTCCCTCTGTCCCTCCTATTGTTGGGCCTCATCAAGACCCTGGACAAGGCCTGTTGGAGCTTCCTGAGCCTGGCTAGAGTTTCATGATCTGTTTAAGCTGCCTCACCAGCATAATTCAGCACAGCCTTTTGGCTGATGCAATATAGCCTTGGGTAGCAACAGCAACTGGCCCGTAGTAACGACCTACTAGTCCATAATAATCTCATGAGGCTACAAATCTCGCGAGACTATACCTTCTACAGTTGGTGCTGTTAACTGCCTAGCTGAGAGGGCCAATCAGCAAAGACTCATGTTAGGATTTATGGGATGTCGGGTGGGGCATATAAGGCCCTGATTGTTGGAATAAAGAAGCTTTTCCTGCTTTGACAGAGCTCCTGGCCTGGTGTGTTTTTCCCCCGATAGTGAAAGGGGTCAGGGCCAGCGACACTCATCTTCCTGCTCAGCCCCAGGTAGAGCCTGACTAGATCAGCACTCCTTTCTGCACTAGCTGCCGAGAGCTTGGAATCCTATCCCCCATGTTCCTCCTGTCTCCCATCCCCTCATTCCCTGCTATGTATATTTCTCAATTATTCCCTACCTCATCCTTGTCTTGGGATCCTAAATCTCCCCTTTAAAAGGTTTCACCCTAATCATTCCTTCCCACCTTCTCACTCATAGGTCTTTTTCAAATTTACTGGCTTTTACACTGCTTCTAATCCAAATACATTGACAATGATATCAGTTCAATTATCTGTATATGACAGAGAACATGTGGTGGTGCCTAACTCTCTGTGTCTGAGATAGCTCACTCAATATTAAAGTTTCTACTTCCATCCAGCAAATTCCATAATCTCATCCTTTCTGATGGCTGAGTAATATTCCATTGTATAGATGTACCATATTTTCATTATCCATCCTCTGTTGATGGGCATGTTGGTTGATTCCATTTTTTTACTATTGTGAATAGAGTTGCAATAAGCATAGTGTCTTTGTAATAAGATGTAGGTCTTTTGGGAATAGTCCAAGCAGTGGTATATCTAGGTCATGTGGCAATTCAATTTTAAGCTTTCTGAGGAACCTCCACTGATCTCCACAGAGGCTGTACCAGTTTACACTCCCATCAGCAGTGAGTAAGTGTCCTCTTTTCTCCACAGCCTAGCCAACAATCGCTGTTGTTTTCTTGATCTTAGCCATTCTGACTGGGGTAAGATGGTATCTCAGGGTTGTTTTGATTTGCATTTATCTGATAATCATAGAAAGTTGAGCATCTTTTTAGTAAAGTAAATATGTGTAGACTTTAAATCAATATATGATGAGAGACTGGAGAGATGGCTCATGGATTAAGACTCTACCTCAGAAGACTCTACCTCTAACTCAGAAGGTCCTGAGTTCAGATCCCAGGTCCCACATAAAAATGACAAGTAGAAACCAGCACTTTCAGCTCTGGTGGATAGAGCCTGAGAAATCACAGAGCAAAGCAAAAGGAGATAGAATCAATTGAGGATGACTCCCAAAGTCACCATTGGTCTTCCACACATAATGCCCTCTGATACACACACACATGCACACACAATAAGTAAATAAATAAAGTTAAAAAGTAGATGATGGGTCAGAAAGAAAGCTCATCTGGTAAGGACCCTGGTGACAAACTTAGGAACCTAAATTCATCCTCTGGGAGCCCACATTATGGAAGGGAACATCTGCTTCCTCTGACTGCTACCCATGTGCCCTGGAAAACACATGTATTCTGTCACTCTGTCTCTGCATGTTTGTCTCTTACATAAATACACTTAAATATTAAATAAAGAAAACACATAGATGAATATTTGAATTCCTTATCCTTGCATCTTTTTAGCATCTCCAAGACTTCTATTTGCTGTATTTCTGCTATTCAAGTGGATGCTTTAATTTTGGTCTATTCTACTCTTGGAGACAGCCTAGATTTTAGATCCTCTTGCATCATACAAAATTGACTTCCTCGATAAACAATATTAGCCCTTTTTGACTCATAGGCTCACATTCATGAATGATTTCATAGTAATAAAGTTCTTTTGAATTAATACATGTCCAGAATTGAGCTGGGGCTTTGAGACACTCCATGGAGCTCTGCGGCTGCAGATGTGCATGGCTCGGGAACACAGGCAGGAGTTCAAAGGAAAGATGTGTTGCTTCTATCCCTTAGTGCTTAATCCACTCAAATTGGCTTTCTCTCTTTCTTCATCTCTCCATACCCCTAATACTTTGCAAGTGACAGTAAACAACTATAAACAACATTGCAATTAATATTTGCACTCTGAAGATTTAACATTAATTCCAAACACTCTTTTTACAAATGAGACTTGCATGAAAATGAGAATAAATGGGGCCAGAGAGTCATCTGCCAAGCCTAGTCATCTGAATTCAACCCTCAGATTTTTCACTGTGGAAAGTGAGATCTTATGCTGTGAATTGTTCTCTGATCTCCACTAGTGTGCTATGGTGAATGTGCATATGCACATATACAGACATATGCACACAGAGCTACATGTATGTTTGCAAAGGTAAAATAAAAATCAATAGAGACTAAAGAGATTATACACTTCATATAGAGCCTTCAAACAGTCTAGTCTTTACAACATTAAATATTCATTATCATGTTATGCTGATTTGATTCGGGGGGATTTTTAACAATGTTAGCACTTAACCTTTCAGTCCTACCTTAATCCTAAATGCACCTAATACATATGATACTTGCAGGGAATAGATTGTTAAATTTAAAAGTGTTCATATTTTTAGCTCAGAAAATATATTTTTTTCAAATGTACAGTGTGGATCTTTAGAAAACGTGCATATATCTGCCTCCCAGAAATTAAACCAGTAGCAATAGATATGAAATAAAAAAGTCTGTGGTCACCAAGAATCTTGAGCACAGTGCAGATAAAAATATTGCTAAGAAAGGTACATATGGCTTGAAGTAGAAATCTTCAGTAGAATCTGAGAAAACACGCTGGGACGAAACCTCAAGGAAAAACACTTCAAGGAAATAGTTTTGTCCCAGATACTTTAAGACTTGCAGCGATAAAGGGAAACTAGAGTTCACAACATGGTGGGTGCCAAAAGATGTGCTTTATTTCTTTGTTTACTTTGCACCATGGCCTTTGGGAGGAAAAGTAGAAAAAGTTAATAGCATCGCCAGGAAATTCAGACCATGAGAATCCCTGAGTTTCCATCCTGACTCACAGCAAGGGATGCACTTAGACGTCTCTGAGAAGCATTCAGTGCTTCAACCTCAGGCAGAGCTTCAGTACAGCCAGCAGAGAAGGCACAGGGAGTACCCCAGGGGCAGCTATTCTTTCCACTCATGCAGACATGACAATGTTTATTTTTAACAGCCACCGGACACTGTGCTGACAGAACTCTGGCATCTTAAACAAAGGCATACTACACAGTCTCAGTTTCTTGGTTTCTCCACTGAACAGGAGACTTTTTGAGATAGTTTAAAGGAGTTTTTCTGAAAGTCTGATTCTATGCCAAAAAGAAAAACAAAAGAAGAAAATAAAGAGACAGGATGTTTTAATGTGGCTCACCGTAATTGTCAATGACAATGTCCCCTAAATTTCATAAGCTTTGATATTCAAGGAGGGCTTCATACATGATAAGTATGTTATATAACAGATGAAAAATGGGAAATGTTTTATTGATTTTATAGGATATTCTGCAGTCATAGGCTAGGTATACTAATAATTAAACAATACTCCCTGAGGTTGTAGCTTTCAAGAATCCAAAAGGAAGGCAAAATGGAAAGTTGTTTCTTCATTTACAAAACATGAATGTTCAATCATAAGTCACAGTATTTTTGCCTCATACTACAACTAAGGAGTGTCATAGTTGAAAGTGCAAACAAAATCTATTCCTTCTTAATCCACTTCTTTTCAACTCCTGTTTATGACACCATGAAATCTAATTCTCATTTTTTGTGTAACCTGGAAGTTTCAGTTCCATAAATTCCATACCCCTAAACTTCACTTTCCTTACCTATTTAAAATTTGTTTATTCTTTACTCCATCTACTCTGAGAGCTCCAAAAAGATCTTGTACCAAACCAATCTATCATTTGAAAGGAAGCAGTACAGCTCTTTGATATATTGTAACTGATTTTTTACAATTCTTCATTTGTAATCAAAGTACAAAAAAAAATTTCAATGAACTCTTTCATATTTAAATTTTCCTGGAGGATTATCTTAGATGGCTGTTAAAAATGGTTGGTTTTTCAACATTGAAGAATAGCAGAGAATGGTCTGAATGGTGCACTGGGATGTTATCTGAGGTAGTCTTGCAAGAGTGCTCCAGAAAAGCCCTGGGCTATGTGTTTCCAGTATTGCTGGATATGCAAATATAAGCTCAGCAGAACAACAATGCCATGTACTGGAAACTCTAGTCATTAAATATGATTACATTCCTTGACACTATGAAACAAGAGGTGGTTTTGGCTCAGATACTTGAATTTAAGCTGGTTGCTGGATGCTTTGAAATACAAAGTAATCAAAATAAAGACAGGGAGTTCTTGACACAAACTTCAAAAGGACTATGGATTATTTGTTATTGTTTTGGAATCTTGATGAATGGTAAAATGTCTTTGGAATTTTCTTTTAGCTTCTTTTTCGGTCCTGTCAAACTGTCAAGATTTAAAAAAAAAAAAAACTTAAAAAAATGTCAAAACTATAACAAACTGACAGAGACCTTCCATGTGAGGTCAGCAATCAGGTGATTTGTGACAAATTATTTCTGTCATGCATCATGGACAACCGTCCAATCAGGTCCTTCTGAATTCCAAGCCAATTAAAATACAAGATAATATCCAATGGGCATTGGGTGGTGGCTCAGTGGTAGGACACTGGCCCAGAAGCGAAGGTTCAATCCACAGTGTTGCCAAGAAAAAAAATAAGAGTTACCATTAGGAACGGCTACATTGTTCAGTGGGTAAACATATCTGCATGTAAACATGCCTTGAGTTTGAAAACATGAGCCCGCTGCCTGTTCTGTCTGTCTCAGATGCTGGCACATGGAAGTCATTTGAAGCCACTAAATTTTGATACAAATTTTCATATAGATATTAATAAGAAATAGGTAGCATGTCATTTTCAACAGTCTAAATAACCTGTTCTATCTTCCAACCAAGGTGAACTTCAGTCTTTCCAAAACTACTAAAGCAAATTGGTTTCAGTTTAAAAACTGTTGGAACAGTTTTTTCTAAGTGAAAAAAAATCATATAATTTAATTAATTGATAATTAAAACTGATATATATTGATCTTTTAATTGTTAAGTTAATTACATTGGGGAATGAGGTAAATAATGAACAAGTCTTCTTAAGTGAAAAGTGAAATTCAATGTAAGATTAAAGCATTATTGCCAAGGAGTTTTCATGTTAAATTCTTTAACTTTTTTTTTACTTTAAGGCAACAAAGAGTTTATTTCAGATTAAGGTTTTTAGTAACATTTCTACAACATGGCAGGAGAGCCTATACCAACACCAGAAGCATAGGGAACTGGCCATACTATAGCCACATTAAAAAAACTAAAAGAGGTATACACTTTCTCTTTCTAGAATAGCTGCATATAAATATGTCAAAATATATGAAGTATGCTGAAATACTGAACTATCTTACCTTAGCCCAAGGGAATGGTCTCACCTACCCTGGTCTGGATCATGCCACATCAAATAAGGCTTTCTCAGCGTTTGCCTTAATTAAATAACTGTTACTGATGTATCTAACTGATACATTCCACCTCTTGTAAACTTGACACACAAATATATTACTTTTAAACCCTAACCTTTCAACCTTTGTCCTCACAGATGTTATATTGATCTTCTATTTTAAAAGTTTATGGTACACCAGATTTAAAATATTTGTAGTCTTAATATTTCTGTTCCAACTTCTTAAATGTCCAAACTAGATGAAATGAAATGTCCTATAAAAATATAAAAAAGTTAAAGACATCCAACATATAATAGCACAGAAGAAACGTTCTTATTTTAAAATGGATGCTTGAGGAAGATATAGCAAGGAGAAGCCAAAATTGAAACCAAGTCTGGACAGGTAAATGTATCAATCCTGTACCTCAATGTCCATCCTCTGTTGTGGTCAGGTGGACTCAAAAGAACCAGCCATTCCACCAATCCAGGTTTGCAGCTCACAAGTAGCTTTGTCCTGGGCCTGGGCATCTGCACACAGCCTTCCTCAGCACTTGCCCAATAGTTTTATTTTGGGTTCTCTACTGCAACTGTATGCTTACCCTTCCTTTGCTAGAACTTCAAACTTGCCATATGGTGTCAAATACAGTTGTTCTCCAGAACCCCTCAATCTTGTATCACAACTAGTAACACCTGGATGATGCTGTCAAGTTCTGCCATGGGGCTGAGATGCAGCCTGAACCAATAGAACCACAGTTGTGATTAACTCCTATGTGCAGACGCTGAAAAGTCTTTTTTTTTTCCTATGCATCCAAAACTTTGGAAGAGCAATAAAATGCTTAGCCTTTCTTCCCTTAAAGAAGTCCTGGTTTTCACAACGTGGAATCTCATGAGGTACTAATCACCTTTCCCAATGTCTCAATACAAAATCCTGGGTTTTTCTCCAATGACAATGATTTTTCCAATAGCCACAGCAGTAAGACTGTTTGCTCTTTCTTCACCTGAAACTAAGAATGACTGCACCGCTCTCCTCTGCCAAGCAAACCAGTCCATCGTCTTCAAATTCAACTTCAAAGTCCTCATCTCAAGTTGGGTCTAAACAATCCAGAGCTCTAGACATTGCTGTTCTCCAATGGCCCACTCAGCTGTATTCAACAGTTCTTTAGTCCAGACTCAAAAGTCCCCAGAGTTTCCAAGTTTTTGCCATCAAAAAAGCAATAATCCTGCCTTCTCCTGGTACCATATGTGTAGTTTCATTTCCTAATGTTGAACAAAGACTGGACTAAACAACCTAAGGGGACCATGTGTTTTTTCCAGCTTATAGTCTCCCTTCCATCTCATCAGCATGGTAATAGAGTTCACATCAACATCAGGTATCAAGAAACTGGCATCTCAGAGAGCTGAAAGAGGGAAGTAGCTTATTGGCAGAATACCTGCATGCTGGTGCACCAAAAGATGCAAAAGTACTGAGCCAGCTCTCTCCACCTTACCCACTGGCCACAGGGAATGGTCCCACTATGATTTCCCACAGTTTGCTCATGACTTGTCTTGATTAATCTTTTGCAGATGTGCCCAAAGGCACGTCCATGCATCAGAACTCCAACTGTTGACACCTGCCTGTGTTCTGTTTACAATGCAAGGGGGATGCTGGTTACTTCCAGCAGGGTCTAACAAACATGGAGGAACTGATACAAGTGTCTTTGATTTAAAAGAGAGAGAGAGAGAGAAAGCAGGACATTCCATGTAGGTTGATGGCTCTGTCAGGGTTCCTGGAAGCCTTAGAGATAAAGGGGGCAGAATGGGGTTTGAGTTCAAAGTGAGGAAAGCTGTGCTTAGTGGGACCCCAATTGGAAGACCAGGTTGCTAGCTAGCACTGGGTGGCAATGTGGGTGAAGATCTCGGGGATTACAAACACAGAGGTCAGGGACTAAAGTCGAGGCAGGGGTAGATGGCCGAAGTCTTGCTGCCCCATGACCACCAGTACCCGGAGTCAGCAGGCAGTTCTGTGATCTGTCCCAAAGGTGGCAAAAGCCCTACAAGAAGCGGGAGTCAGGGTCCTGGTCCGGCTCACTGCGCTTCAATTCTGTTTGCAGATCCAGATCCTCAGGGTGTCCTGCCTGCACCCTGGACACTTTTCACCGGAACCCACTTCTCTCTAACTTCTGCATCTGTCCCAGGTTGTAGCTTCCTGGCCCTCGCAGACGTCTCCTGGTGCCACTGCGTCTTTCTAAGGGCTGGTCTGGTTGTGTGGGTTCAGGGGCCTTACACCTCAATGATCTCATGAAAGCAGCGGTTTTGGCAGGTGGGCCTGTGGAGTGATCTGCTACCACCACACTTTCAGGCTCTTCGTCTGACAGCCTGGATCCCTGGGTTGTTCAGGTGAGGCGTGGGGAGGGGTGAAGGGGGAGGGGGGGGTTCAAGCCACAGAAGTGCTTCTGAGGCTTATCTTCCTCCATGAGAGCTTTGCCGGTATCTGCTTCTGCACGGTGCTTTGAGATCCTTGCTGCTGGCTCTGAAGATCTGGGAAGCCACTGCTGGAAGAAACTTCTGCAAGGTGGGTGGCGTCTACTGGAGTTCTGGGAGCCTCGGACCCCGGAAGCAGCTCTCACTTCTTCAGATCTTCCCTCTGCAATGTTCAATCCTTTCAACGACACTTTTTAGACTGGAAAGCTACATACACTTTGGGATCAGGAAACCTTAGCACAAATCTTAAGTGACCAGCACCGACTGAAAAAACGAACATGTTTATGCAAAATGGGAAATGCTCAATTCTTTCCTTTTGTATTTATTTGTGATTTCACTTTTTGCCATTGACACACATTTATACAAAAACTTCCATTGACACTCTCCTCTGTTCTCACCTATTTTCTGCCCTTCCTCATCCTTTCCTGTACTTGGAAGTCTTCCTTCCGTATTCTAGCACTTTGGTTTTGTTTTATATGTACTGGGTTCAACCAAGGCCTTCTGTGATTGTGGAGTTGGGATTTTTCTCTTGGTGCATGGTAGGCCCTTCTTCCATGAGCACAGTAATAAATGCATTTCAAACCTGTGTGACTGACACACAGGCAAGTGAACTATATGGACAAATTGATAAGAAATCACAGTTAATTCTTAACGAACAAAGAATGCAGATTTAAAGTGTAATTTATATACATTCAGAGCCAATCCCTTAGACTATATCACTCATATTTAGCATAATCACAAAGTTGTTGCTAGTTGTGAAAAAGTTTCAGCTCCTGAACAAGAAACCTCATAACCTCTGAAAGGCAAAACCACTTTCAGTAGTGGGAATGAAGACAAAATAGAGGAAATGCCTATGTGACCAGCTGGAAAGGCTTTGGGTGCATGTATATCATGGCCAAGAGCGGGAATGAAGACAAAATAGAGGAAATGCCTATGCGACCAGCTGGAAAGGCTTTGGGTGCATGTATATCATGGCCAAGAGCTACTTCAACTTGAGCAAAATTATGCTGACGTGAAAGAACTATATATCTCAGTCTCACATATATATGGAAAGAGAGAGGATAGAGAGATACACACACATGTACACTGATGTGTAGTTTGTCCACATGTTGCAGATAAATTCAATATGAAACAGATTAGGGAAACAACAGAATTTTATTCTTGCTTATGATTCTCCACTACATTTTATAGTCCAGCTTGGCAGGAGAGTTCATAGCAACAGCAAGAGTGGGGTGTTCTGACCACTCCGTGTCCACAGAGATTGCTGAGAGAAGAGAAAACCTCACTCAGCAATATGCAAGTCTGCCAAAGTATGTAAAATTATGCCAAATTATTGAACCAGCTCCCACCATTTTATTCACCTGCTCAGGGTCCCACCCATTATGGACTCCTTTATCTCATATCAATTAGACAATCTGCAGGTTTGGTAAAAGCTTAATGTTAACTACCAATTCCTTGCAGATGTGCCCAAAGTTTCAATTGTCAAGTTGACACTTATATCTAACTAGCATAACTGATGTGCATATATAGACATATATAATATATACATATAATTGATGCATGTATATAATAATACATATGTATCTGATACATATGTAACATGACTATATGTGACATATATGCACAAGAGATACATGCTTAAATGTATATTACAGATGTTTTACAAGGAGGTTTGGGACATAGTTTTGTCAATAAACTACATGCCTTGCAAACAAGAACATGGAAGTTCAATTCCTCAAACTCATATTTGGAACAAAGTCAGAAATGTAGGTGAGCAGTTGTAATCATGACTCTGGGGAGACACAGACAGGCAGTTTTGCAAGGCTCTTCAGGCAGTCAATCTAGTCTATTGGAAATTTCCAGGCCAGTGAAAGAAATTGTCTCAAAGTGAAAAAACATTATTCCTGAAGACTGACACTTGAAATGGTACTCAGGCCTTGAAGTGTACCTGCACAAACAAAAATATCACACACACACACACACACACACACACACACACACACACACACGCACGCACGCACTTCTTACTACACAATTTCCTTCATTAAAGAAGTTGTGTAATGTTTTCAACTCAATTTCATTTTTAATATGAGCATCCCAATCTATTTTCCTTACTAGGGATGGCTACTTGCAGTGTGTACATGGATGAAGATGACACAGTGCAACTCATAAATATGTACAAATATTTCATGTCAATCGAAAACAGACTCATGAAGTAGAGCCACACGAAATTGCTAGTTTCCTAAACCAAAAATGTTCAAATAATGACAATTTCATATAGTTGAATCAAATAGATGCCTATGAAACACATAAATAACACCTGCTTTCTGATAGTTCGTAATCTTTAATGGACAATAGCAGCATGATAGTGAAGGTTAACAGACCATTTGTTAAGCAATTCCCAGGCAGGAGACTGGTTTTGTTATACACAAAGCACTTGCAACACACAACCAAAGGAGGGTAAAACATTGTTCCATAAAAGTGCTCTCAACCTAGAGGCTTTCTTTTGCAAGGAGGGTGTTTATTACAGAAAAGCACTCCTGGCCAAAGTGTAGAATATAAGATAAGGAATGACTTGCCCCTAAACAAGATATCTAAGCCATCCCTCATCCCAGTGCTCAGAAAACATCATGTAAAAGGGGACCAGAAGTTTATAAGAACCTGAATGAGGACAAGGGAGTAACCAGAAATTATCATTTGTATATAACAGAACTGTTACATCAGGAATTCTCTACAGTTGTATTTACAAAAGACTTATATGAGAATTGTCCTATAAATATTTCACCATAAAAGGAGAAAGATTTCAAGAGACTTCCACACCTCTGTGAGAGACTGCTGTGGGTTAATGTTAATGGGGAGAGGGGCTTTCCTTAAAGGTAACACCCACTGATACAGATTCATGCTCCAGCAAGTCAACAGACATATGGCATCAAAGGAAACACAGATAAGACTAAGTGGGCCACACGCAGGAAAAGACAGATATTTAGGAAGAGATTGGCAGGGGGAAAAAAGCTGTAATGGGAAAAGGAGAGGATGGGATTATGGTTAAGGGGTGAAAATACCATGGCTTCACTGCACTCATGTGTGAAACTCTAAAAGAATAAAAATACTTTTTAAAAATGCTCATTATCTGGTCTCAAGAGTTTTATGGTTGTCTTATAAGAGAAAAGTGGAGAGAACATAAAAATATTTGCAAATTGCTACTTTATTAACAATTAATCAATGTTTTCACATCTTTTCTGCCTTATAATGCACAAAACTAAAAAAACACCTATAAGATCAGTTTCTTGTACTGTTACAGGTAAGGGGAGGGACACAAGTATTGCCCACTTTTAACTTTTACTGTGGGGCCTCGTTTGACCAAATTAATATATTGGTGGGGAGCAAGAAAAAGCTGCGTGTTACTATAAGTATTGTGAATGTAACGTTTCCTTTTATTTCTTTTGAAAAATTGCAATTTAAATTGATATATAATTTGGGAAGTAGAAGCAAGAGGATTTCAGAAGTTCAAGTCCAGCCAGGAATGCAAAGTAAGATCCTGTATAAGTAAATTAACTACTTAAAGACAAGTGAATGAAATAAATACATGTATGTGTTCTGGAATCATAAAGAAGACTTGGTATCATCTTGTGTTTATAGGAAAAGCTATGATAGCAGGGTTATTGTTAAATTGGTCTTAAAATTATGAATATGCTGACATTAAGAAAACATGGCAGGCAGAACAAGTGATTCTCCTCACTTGTGATAGTCTTGCATGTAATGGGTATTGTGCTGCTATTAGACATGTGGTCTTTCTCTGTTCTTATAAACTTTTCCCCAAAGAAATATGAAAAACAATTCATTCACTTGCTCAGCTGGCAGATAAAAGCCTGAAGGCACTGGACTCTGCACAATTGATATTAAATTTGATACCTGACTAGTGAAACTTTGAATTCACTGGAGACATAGAACCAAGTTAATAGAAGCAATGAGCTGTCAGACTCCAGAGAATGAAAATAAAGTACAAACCAGAACACTGGGTAACTGCTGAGCTCTCCCTATTTGCTTTCTGAATAGTAGCTTTTCCTTTTGAAAAAATTTCTTCCATTTCCTAAGGTTCTTCTGTGATAGATAGTCATAGTAATATCTTTTCAAGGATACAGAAGTGTTCATACAACCCAAGTCCAGAAATTCTAAAGTTTTGGATTACTGGTACTAGCTACTAGTGCCTTGGCATGTATTCCAAACTTATTCAATCATGTTTTTCTCTTATTGTTATGATTCCCTAGAGGAAGACATCTTTTTCCTCCTTAGGAAATCTACATGAGGAATAAGGAGTTGGATCTTCCAATTACCTTTTTCATTGCCATATAGATAGAATTGGAATTCAAAATGAGTGTGACTGAAGACAAGAAAAAAAGACTTGTAGTAGCCCTGAGATCCTGGCTCCCATCCCCATCGTCTTGTATCTATTTTTAGCTACTTTATATCTAACTAACTTCATGATCTAGAACATTCTCTTTCTGTAGAAGTGTGGCCTTTCAGGTTTATGATAAAGCTGCTATGTTCAAGGAGTAATCAGAGAGAAGTACCAGCAAAAGTTTGATATTGATATTTACTCTATTCAATTTTATAATGTTAATGAAAACATGATGGCTGCCTGTATAACACCTATGGTTATATCCATAGACTTATGACTGGGAGACAGAGTGAATATTAACTTGAAGCTAAGATGGAAAAAAAGCTGAATCATTGTAACAGAAAACATATGACTTCAGGAAGCCAGAGCACAGGGCCAATGTGAGTGATTCCAATACAGGGGCACAAAAGAAACCTAGAATGATTTCGGTTTATGAGAAGGACATGATCAGTCAAAGTTGAGAATAAGCGCTCGGGAAATATTGAATTAGACATTGTGAGTTTTGAGGCTGTAGAGTCTTTTCTCTGTGTAAAATCTATTATTAGCATATCATTATTAGTAAAACAGATTTTTATTTCCTTAAGCTGAAGCATCCTTCTAAAATAGCAAATCCCACATATTAGGCAGAGGTCCTCATTTTATTGTTATCATTACTTCTTTGCTGATGCCTGAGCCAAATCTTTTTGCTTTAGTGCCAAAATTCCTCTAACTTTAGGGATACATAAGCAAGTCTCTACTAAAATAACTGAACCTTTACATAATAAAATTAGCTTTTTAATGTATATAAAATGAAATTCTAGATATTTCAAATTATTTTAATAATGTAAATAATTAAATATTGTTTTAACATTTTTACTCTATTAGAAACTTTACATCTGCTCTCATGTCCTTTCTTAGGCCATGTACTATAGCCACCCATGAATAAGCCACTCCAGAACTCACAGGTGGAGGCAATAAGATTACTCTCAGCCCAAAGTTTGCCTGGTCTACTTGATGACTTGATAATTTCTAGGCAACAAGATTTACATAGACAGATCCTATTTAAAAAAAAAAAGTTTCAGGAAAGGAAAGAACAGCAATAGAAAGGAATGAATCTCATAATTTCTGGGTTCTGTTTCTAATGCAACAAAAATACAATTCTTTCGACTGCCTACATTTCACATTTGCCCTTAATTTCTTGAACTGCCTTTATATATTGTCACAGTTTTCACACAGAAGCACATCCAAAGATGTGCTTCCCAGATTTGCTTGTTGCCAGAATACTATCCTTTCTTCTGTCTTCCCTTCCCTCCTTTATTCTCTCTATGACTCATGCATGTGTGTGTGTGTTTGTGTGTGTGTGTGTGTGTGTGTGTGTGCGCGCGCGCGTGTGCACTCATGTCTGTGGTTTCCAACTCAGTTTGACTTTTCTAATCATATATATTGAAATTAATACCATGAATACCACCCCAACTGGGCATTCAGGGCAGCAGATGGTCTTCATAGTGACTCTATATTTTCAAACTTGAGCTATACTGATGAGCATAGAACAGAATTTGCAGGCAGCACTGCATGGTAGGATGGTGGGCCCTGCTCTGCAGTTGGCTTTGCTGGAAAGAGAACAAGTAAGCATAGCTTCCCATGAACTCTCTAGAACACCAAGCACCATCACCCAGACTTGTTCCTGTTTTTATTTTGGGGTGAATTAAGGAACAATAGCAGAAGATGTAGTAAGAAAGAGGGAGATTAAAAATTCCAATGAAATGAGTAAAACTATTATTATATTTGCTACCAATGAGAAAATGCAGAGCTAATATTTACATTAATCAAATAATAGTGTTTATACTTTTATACACAGATATTTTCACATATATGAAAACACTCAATGAAATTTCATATGCTCGATAAGTAAAATGTATAATTATGTTGTAATATGTGCACTTATCTAAGTCTGATTTTTGTCCCCACTATATTTGCGTATACCCTAAAAGCAGTGACATAATGATGTTATCTTTTTACCTTTTAGTGGAGAACAAACAGTCACAAAAATTTAAAATATCTTGTCAGGAATATTTAGCAAAATGGAGAAGCACCAGGAATGCTGTGAGATGAAAGTGCTTTCAGGCAAGTATGGAATAAAGAAGGCATCTTTGGTTCATTAACACTCAGTGATGTCTAAATGGCAGGAGACAATGGAGACATGCAGTCTTGGGAGAGCTGATATAGAAATACCATGTAAGTGCAAACAGGACCAGCAATCTCCCAGAGAAATCAACAAGACACTAGACAATATTCTCTCCTTAAAAACGTAAACACACACACACACACACACACACACACACACACACACACACACACACACGCTTGCCCACACTGTAACCTTTACAATCAGCAACAGTGATATAAGTAGCTAACTGATAAGGAAACATAATATCATTTATGTAATAGTATTTTCAGAGGTTGGAAAAATAAAGTCTCTTCACACAATCCAAGGCAATGACATTGTTAAGGAACTATTATTTTACATGAGTTTTAAATCTGAAAATTGAAAAAAAAAAAAGAAAATCATTTTTCTTCACATGGAATATAAGATCAGCTTACCTTTTGATTTAGAATTCATTAAGCAAAAGAATATGGTAGGCAACTGGTCCCACAGGCCCATACTCAGTCATGCTTACATCATAATTCCAGCATCTTCTCTGTTGAAGAGCTGTTCCCTGCTTCTTTTGCCTATTTCAAGGTCCCATTTCTGCTTTCAGAGAATGAGGTATTGAATGCTTTCCATTTGCAATAAGAAAGTTCATTGTGATTACATGGAAATTGTGAAGTTAAAGTGTGCCATCTTGTGCCAAAAGAAAGCATCTCACTGTGTATTTTTAAAGTTAGCAAATGATACTTTTCAATAGATCAAATTCATATCCATCTCTGAGTTTTGAAGTTCTTAAGTATGCACATGGTAATGAAATCCATACTTGGTTTTGTTTTCTGCTTCTAGCATGCTCATGTTAATCTTACTTGTGTAGTTTAAATCATGTTTTTTGTATGTTTGCTGCATTGTATCTCAATACTGTAGTACTATCAACATAAAATGGATGCTGAAGACCCTGTACTCTTGCCTAACTGTAAAGATTGTTTGGGATTTAAGTAATAGTTCTTTCAAGATCAAGGGCAAACCCCAGTCTCTCTAATAAACTTGTACTGCCTGTACCTATCATGCCACTTGGATCTATTTCAAGAATCTAAATGGCAGCAATACTCAAAACATTGTACCCAGGAGAGACGGTCAATGCCAGCCCACGCTATGCTGCTGGTGCATCGTCAGCTACTGCAGAAATTCTGGGCAGCAAATAAAATGGTTTGGTGCATTCAGCCTGACAGCTTTCAAGAGCAATCTCTAGGGACTGGCAAGAGCTTGATCACACTGGTCATACTGCACAGCTGACATGCTAACGGTACTTGGCACCAACTGTGACCTGGTCTTGTAATTTCTCATGCTAACAAGGCAAAGTGAGAGGTGGAAAAAATGTCCTGATTCTAGAACATGCCTTGCAAAGTATAGCAAGAAACAAAGTCCTTGAAATTATACCACAAAACACATTCAACCATTGGAAATGTATTAACAAAAGCCCTACATAACTTTTCCACAAAAGGAAAAGTTATTTAAAATAGAAGAACAAGTCTGAAGACAATAAAACAAAACGAATTCCAAGAAAACCCGACTTTTGTGGTCAGAGGATCAGAGGGACTGACCAAATCTCAGATAATTAAAGGCTAATTGGTGTTCAAAATAAAGCTAAAACATACTCAGAAGATTAGCAAAACAATCTTGGCTCTTAAAAAAGGTTACATCAGAAATTATCATTTTAACCTTATTTTCCTTTTATTGTTTTACCAACTTTGCAATGATTTTATTATTATTTATTCAATTGTGTGTGTGTGTGTGTGTTTGTGTGTGTATGTTTGTGTGTGTAGAACCACCGGCGAATTCAGGAACCAGCATGGACCGCCTCCACCTTCTCCCTGTTTACTCTGCCCCGGGATTCTCAGGCTCCGCCCTACCAGGACCAGAAACGCAGGCCACCCTGGCTACCGCCGGGTGTCTATACGTGGGGTTTCTAGGATCCGAACTCAGAACCCCTGAGCCACTTCTCCACCCCCTACTTTTACAATGTTTTTTTAAAAGAAGAATCTATTTGGTATATGTTACAATCCTGCAGCAATCATGAAAAAGGTTCAACTTATAAGAAACAATTACATTCTTGAGATAACTTTTGTGCTATTGGTGAGTCAGGAAATAGATTCATAAAATTCCTGACAACCAGTCTTTGTATGTAGCTCTTTAATGTATTGTCCTCAGATGGGGATTGTTGCTTCTGTGAATAACTGCTAAATTGAATCAACTTCTGTCCTTTAACAGCTTATCTGAGAGCTTTTGTTTTCACAGCTGAGTCTTTTGGATGGAGTCCATACTATACGTCCGCTAATGTACACTGTGTCTTAAACAGATTTTATATTTGTATGCTCAGTCGCCTTGACCAAAAGAAGAGAAGTACACTTTCTAACTTGAATAACTAACTGTTATTGGATGTAACAGTTAGCTTTACTTTCAAAGCTTACTTGTGCTATAGCTATGTTTTCAATACCATAGTAAAAACCAAACATTTATGAATTTTTTCAAGAAAATATGATTTCAGTTTAAAGCATGGTAGCATTTTGCTAAAGTATGTTCATGTATATGTGTCTAGTGTAGTTCAATTTTCAGAACATAAATACTGACTGTGATTTTGGTTCACCTATTTTGCTGTATTTGAAAGTGGCTTTATACTTGTGTGGAATATTTTCTCTCATCTTGTAGAATGTTCAAAGTAAAGTTTATTATTACTGTTTTCATGTTGAATAGTAATTTCCTTTGAATCAAAACTCCCTTTCATAGGAAAATGAGAGGCTCCCTGGACAAAGGAAATAAATAAAATTGGTAAGACACCGGAAACTCCTGGAAAGTACAAAGTGAGCAGATTCTCTCTCCTACTTGCAAGGTCACATAAGAAGTCACATTCCTTAGCAAGAGGAGACCCTCCTATCATCCCAGTGGCCATAAATTTGTGCAAGCACTCTAAAATTGAAACTTTCAAAAGTTTATACTGGGGCGTGTTTCTTCGGGATATAGTTGCCTCGAATTATGTTTTCTGTAATCCCTTGCCTATACTCTTAATCCAAGTAAACTCATTGGTTTGCCAAATTGGACTCAGTGGATTCATTTCTTTGGTCTGACTCTGTGCCCTGTCTAAGGCGTGCAAGGGTCTCTCATGGCTCCTTAAGGAAAGATGCAGAATCAGCAGCAATGGTAGTGCCAGGCTAGATACAGGAGGAATCCTAGTATTATGGTTAAATTCTAGTGTCAATTTGATAGTTACAGGCTGTTTAAGGCACAGGTAGGAGAATCAATGTTTAGAGCAGGCCCCTAAAGAAGTCTGCAGGTACTTGCTTCATTGATGTGGAAAACCCAGCCCATAGTGGATGGTACTTTCCTATGGTGGACCAGGTAATAAGAAGTGCAAGGAGAGACTGGCTCTTCCCTTATCCTGCGCCAACTTGCTGTTAAGTTCACTCTTTGAGCAAGCATAGTTGGGTTTTTTTTTTTGAGCTTCCCCACCTTCATTGCTGCTGCCTCTTCTGCTTTCAACCTTCCTTGACTCAGATCCATCTTTCAACATTGCAACTATTCCTGCTGCCTTTGGAGCCTAGTCTCTATGTCTTTCTGTTGTTCGCTGTTCATCACAGACATCAGGACTACCATCTTTGACTCTCCAGTGAGATAGAGATTCATGACCTCCTCAGGATCCTTCGGCTTGTGAGACATTCTGGTTAAAAACAAAGAAACTACATGTGGCTTCTTTGAGCGACTCTACCTATTCTAAGTTCATTTAATATATATTTAGAATATACATATTACATCAAGCAATTCTGTTCTTCCAGAAAACCTTAACTAATGCACCTAGCAAACATTCATGGTCCTACAAGACAGAGGCCTGAAAACTCTCTTGCTTCCCTGCATGTTACCAAAATAAAATTTTGTTCTTTTTCCTCCTTTCAAAGGGAAAAGTTTTTGGACCCTTGAATTTGAAGACGTTAACTTATGCTCAGATGGTACATAGTGTTAGAAAGAAAAAAATACTGGGTTCATAGAAGTCAACACAAATCTCCCTTCCTAAGAGTTGTACTAGCAGATGTGGCCCTCGGGGGGAAAACAGGCCTTTGTGACTGATGAGGAGCTTCATTGGGAATGATAGCCACCATGTACACAGCACGAGGGATCCGAAAGTGATACAGATTTCAATTTCCTTCAGAACCTGAGAAATAAAGGGGTTTCTGACTCATAGTATTTTTGTCGTTGTTGCTGTTGTACATGTGTTTTGTTTTACTTATTTTCTTGCAGAAGGGATACATATACCTGCTTCATGACGTACACTGGTCTGACCTATGATTCCACAATTTGGGAAGACATTGTCTAAATTCTAGGTATAATTCGATGATTTCTTTGTTGTAGTGGCTTTTCTCACAGCTTGCCAGAGGGAAAGAGTCAACTCCACAGAATATCTTATCAACTCTCTACTGAAAGAGACAGCTGAAGGAGGGCATAGTCAGAATTATGAGGCAAAAACAGGCAACTGGAGGGTCTGTGATCTAACACAGAGTCTACATTTTTTTTTCAAGAAAAACTAACCTTATGATTCACTTACAGAATTGCAGGCACTGCTGTGTGGTCTTCCAGTACACATGCGACCTTCTCTAGTTTACAAATAACTGTGAATGAGCTATGAATCTGAAAGTTATATCAAATTCACATCTCTAGTCCATAGAGGATCCTTGAAATCCATGCAAAGCCTGGCAGCAGCTCAACCTTTCAATGAATCATGATGTAATTTTACAACC
This sequence comes from Typhlomys cinereus, assembly GCA_023101885.1. Taxonomy (NCBI): domain Eukaryota; kingdom Metazoa; phylum Chordata; class Mammalia; order Rodentia; family Platacanthomyidae; genus Typhlomys; species Typhlomys cinereus. The sequence goes on along the minus strand of JALPQD010000065.1, from coordinate 7,747,939 downwards.
ATCAGAAAGACTCTGTTTCCTCCCTTTGGACTTACCAGATGCAAATTTAGAAATGACACATTGTGTTTGTTAAAACAGAAACATAAAAATTAATTTTAAAGGGTGAGAAAAAAATGATGCTTTGGAAGAATGCGGGGGTGGTGTCAAATGTATTGAGTTAATAAAGACCTTGATCATATAATTTACCACTGACAAATTTACCACTGGACAAATTGATTTGCATATGAGAAAAATATTGGCACTATTTTTTCTATTTTCATCCCCTTTCTACATAAATATACATATATTGAAAGACATTTCTGTGGTAATGTGTACAAAAAGGCATTTTTGCTCAGGAAGACTACAGTGTACTACAAGTGAAGGACGGTGCCCAGAGTCAGGAAGTAAAGAAACTGAAACTGAGAGCCACTTCCAACATGCCCAGTGCTTATGTGCTGGCATTGATTGGTTTTGAATTTCTTTTCACTGTGACCTCATCTACTGCAAGAGAGAAAGTATCTGCCCTTCTGAAGTGTCTAACATAAAAGAAGAAAATATACAAACATACACTTGAAAAACAAGATGTGCTCACCTCAAACTGGCTGACTTGCCTCTGGAAATGATTCTGTCAAGGCAAGTGGTAGCAATGTCATCTTCCCAACTGCTCTCCTCCTTCAGACTGTGAAAATTAAAGCCCAAAGTTGCAAAGCGAGCTTAAACAAAAATATCTAAAACCAAAGGGCGTACACACTGCAAATAAATGTGACATTTGAAAGGACTGCATTCTGTAAAGAAGTGTAAAATTTCTTTGACTTTTTGCTCACAAACCAGGAGGTCTTCTGTGAACAAGAAGGGTTCAGAAGGAACTTCACCCTCAAGCAATGCATGCGTGAGAGCAAAAACATATTCAGTATTTATTTTTAATTTTATTCTTATTTATTTATTTGAGAAAGAAAGAAAGACAGAGAAACAAAAGAAAAAGAAGCTTTCTACTACTACCATGCAGATTTCTGGGGATTAAACTCAGGTCATCGCATTTGCAAGCAAGAACTTTTCCTTCTGAGCTATCTTACAAGTATTTCAGGCTCTGCGAACATCTGCTATGTGCCTAATGCTGAGCTTGATCTGAAATACAGAAAGACATGGAAACATCATCTTGGTAGTCTTTTCAGTACTGGCAGGAGCAGAAAATAGTGGGTCACCAATATGAATCATGGGAATCATGGACGTTCGGAGGTGTAAGAGCTGATTCACTAAGTGAGAGCTAGCCAGGTAAAAGGGTGCAGGGAAATACCAATAGAAGCAGAATATTTATGCATGAAGACTCAGTGATAGTTGGGGTGCACATGGGTAAAGGTCAGGGTATATGCAGGAATTTCCCATGTTAACCTTCATAAGGGCACATATTTTCATTAATTGCTTTTCTTATTGCACTACAGCTCTTCATTACTTTTGCCTTTTGTGTATTAGAGACCCCATGATATACATTGTTGACATTTGGCTCATCAAGAAACTTGGTGCACTGAGAATAAAGGCACAAATGTTTCAATATTTTCACTCCTCTCCACAATCCTGAAGGCCACAAGTCACCTATTCTAGATTTTTTAATGGGACTATATGCTATTGTGAACATACTAGGACAAGGATATTAATGAAATTTTCATTGTCTGATTTACATCAAATTCAATATGAAAAGAAAACCCCTTGCTTTCCAACAGGTTTAACTACAGATCTTTTGTTTTGTACTTTATCTGGGTTAAGCACACTTCTAAAAATAAAAACACTAGAAAACATTTCTTTTGGTGATCATCTGACAGATTTCTGCAAAGAGCATGACTTGATCTGCTTCTTAGCTTATGCTACTTTGAAGAAGTCCTTGAATAGTAATTGTAAGAACTATAAGAATGTGAATAATTTGTGAGTTTCCATGTTAAAATCATAAAATTTATTTTTTCAAATTTTTTATGTAAAACTAGGTTAGCAATATGATTGTGTGAGTGTTTCTACAGCTGATCTTATTTGAAATGTTAAGTAGTGATTGCTTTCCTTATATCAGTCAGATGATCTCTGTGTTGTTTACTTGTTGGTTGATGTGATAAATACTGTTAAAAAGCAACTTAAAGAAGAAAAAAGACTCATGTGGTTTTATGGTTGCAAAGGGATGAAGTCCGTCATGCTGGAGAAGGCACAGCAGCAGGTGCATGCAGCTGACTGATTTGCAGTCAGTAAGCAAAGGGAAAGAAAACCAGAAGTGGCATCAGACTGTAAGCTCCAAGACCCTCTCAGTTTTGCGATTCCTCCAGGAAGGCTCTCCCACTTCTTCAAACAGTGCCAGCAGCTGGAGATGAAATGTTCAAACACAGGAGCCCCTGAGGAACATTTTTCATTCAATCTGCAATAGTCACAATAGTCTCCCCATAAGGTTCAATTCTCATACTTATTATTTCTTTGGTGGAGAAAAGTCTTGTCGTCATAAAAAATGAACTCATTTTAATTTTTGTTTTTGACAGTTCTATATAGGTATGGGCTGAGCTTGGCATTTTCATGCCCTCATTATCTCCTCCCACTAAAATCCTTTTTCCCTCCAAACTACTCCTACATTGATGTCCTTTTCTTCCTTGAACTCATTGACTTTAATAATAATTGCTGAGTCCAAGATTACTTACTATAACATAGGTGACTCATCAGTGGCAATATCATTGCAGAATACACCTTTCCCCCCAGGGACTTCACTTTTTTTTTCCTAAGATGAATTGGAATCAATGGCTGTCTCATTGCAATAAATGGTACTCAGAAGAATCTCCTCAGGGAAAAGTGTTGGAATTTTTTTTTAAATGATAGCTGCTTATGTAGTCCACTGTTTCATGATTTTCCAAAACTATGTTAAACCACTTGCTTGTGTGAACCTGAAGATTAAGTCAAGCTTTGAGATCTCTAAAACTTTACTCAGATGATAGTCTGCAAATTTACTGAATGAGATTTTACTACAGTAGTTACACATGACAAATTCTTATTGCATCTTATAGGTTGTTTCAAAATCAGTTTATTAACTCACATTGACTTATCACAGTCATAAATGACCTTTTTACTTCAGTAACAACTTGAGAAGGAAACAAGGAAAAACTTTGTCATAATTTTAAGGGAAGAAATCCAGTGCACCCAGTCACTTCTCTATTACTTAGAGAGATGCAGCTCCTTTCAAAACAAAATTGAACATAATGGGCTACACTCTTTTATGAATGTGTGTACATGTGCGATCATTTCTGTCTGGAAACTGCAGCCATTTGTTGTGCTAGTTCCATTTATATGAAAGGTCATATAATAAGATAGATGATACAAAATTCACAGTTTTTCTTTTTTTCCATTTTCAAGTGCATGACGGTGTGTGTGCACATGTATGTATAAAGGCTCATATTGAGGTATGTGCACGTGTATGCTTGCATATAATATAATGCTTGTGTATAATGCTTGTTCACATTGAGTGTGTGTGTGTGTGTGTGTGTGTGTGTGTGTGTGTAGGAATGCATACATTCAGCCAAGATGCCTGGTGGCGAATGGTTATGCTTGTGGAGGCCTGAAGTAGACTTTGGGAATCCCACTCCATGACTATTCCCCTACTTTTCTAAAGCCCCAGATTACTCATAGTCTCACCAACCAGTTTGTTCTGGTGATTTCCAGTCTCTTCCCCCTGAGGCTGGAATTACAGATGGGCCTCCACATTCAGCCAGCAATTTTCACAAAATCTGGGATTATTAACTCTTATCCTTCTGCATGTGTGCCAAGAGATTTACTACTGAGTTATTTCCCCAGACAAAATTACATATTTTTGAAAAGTAAATATTTTTTCTTTTCTGTAATTAGTTTCATATTTATAAATAATAAAAATGTGCTCTATCTAAATTAAATCACTATCTACTAAATAAATGAAATATAAACTAATTTTAAAGTAATCTGAGAAAAATTTGTTTTAAAAACTTATTTGAAAATCATCACTCTTAAGTATATCTGTTTTGTAGTAAACTTTAAATTGCTTTGTAATATTACAAAGATTCCGTAGGTCAATCATTTTTCTAAAATTTATTTCTATAGCCTAATATCTAATTTGGAAGCCTTAGAAATTCATTTGGTAATATTTGCCTTCAAAGAGGAATGGATTTTGAAAAATGATATATATTTTTATTGATCCAATAATTCTGTATTTTTTTCTAAGTTCCTTACTTTTATTTGAAAATCATCATGATTTCTTATATCACTGATCAGGATCCATTCCAAAACTATTCTCATCTTAACTTCCTAAGAAGTTCCTCAATTTTACTTTCAAATTAAAATAGTTGTAGCTTTCCTTCTGTGAGAATAATTATCTTGGATATGTTTCTTCCCATTTTCTCTCTAATTCTGTCAAATGACGCCCTACAGTATCTCTCTCTGAGGTAGAGTGACAGGCTGACAGGTGTTTTCAGCAAGAAGTCTGAAGGCTGAGAGATGTGTTTGGCTTCTAATAGATTCAATAAAGCATAAAGGAGAGGCAAAGCTCAGCATGTGCAGCCTGGGAAGCCTTTGGCAAACCCCCTTGAAAGATTCAAACCTTCTGAATATTATAATTGAGTCACTGATACTTACAGCCTGCACTGTTGTGTTCTTAAAACATTCAGCCAAGATGCCTGGTGGCGAATGATTATCTAGAAATGGAGATACGCATCATAATGAACCACAAATCTATCGGACTTTCATGCTTCCAAAAGAAGCTGTGGTAGAGGGTAGTTAGAAAGCAACATAAAAATTTATCTGAAAGGTTGTTATCTCTTAGTTCCTCTGCAACTTTGAAACTGTGCTGTGAGCATCTTCCCAGCATCACACATCTCAAGCCTGCTGCGAGTTGTTACATCCTCAGCAAGACTTCCTCCTGCCTTCATTTATTCCCCTTAAGACAACACTGTGCTGTGCATTCATTTTCTGCATCCCTTCGATCCTGGATGTAGCCAAGTGGATACTGACCAGTTCTGTAATCAGCAACCTCTTCAATTAGCCACATTGTCACCTGCGATAATACAAATCCTTCTTTGTGATTCTAATCATCAGCTGTCATTCAACTAGTGCCAGGTGCTTGGCAACAGGCTTTATGGAAGCCTTCATCCATCTGTCCAGTCTTAGAAATGACCTTCTATTACTTTCTTTTGTACAAATGTTATCATTAAAAAAGCCCTTTGTCCATACACAAATCCACACAAACACACACATACATGCACACACATGCACACATACATACACACACACACACACACACACACACCTTGCCCTGTCTATACTAGGAAGATGAGCAATTGAGAGGTCAATCACACATTATGAAACTCACACAATATTAAAGTCCATTGTCTTTCAACATAAATATACCAATACTGAGTATATTTTAAACTGAAACATCTAATTGTTATCAACAGCATAATTATTTTTCACATAAATTATATTAATAAATGTATTAATAGCAGAGAAACATATTTTCTGAACCATATTTGAACTTAAAATGCTTATAGGACTAACAAATGAATCCATGGACTGTCAAAAGTTGAAGAATTATTGGGTTATGGAATGGCCTAGGAGCGATAATGCCTTGATATTAAAATTTTTAATAAACTTTTCAAAGGATTCAAACTAAATAGCAAAAACTGAGAAAGCTATCCACTCATACTGACACCAATCTTCATGGACTTTATATGAAAAATACCCACAGATGCTTTAAAAGCAGTGATCCACAGGCAAATATAAAGAAAACAATGAGTAACCTCCTGAGGAGAAATAGTCCATCTACACTGACCATGTAATTGATCCTTCACACCAGGCTATTCATGATTATGAAAGAGGCTGCCATTATTAATAAAGTCAGAACCACAGGATAAAGCTGAAGTGTCAAGCAAACTAAGAAGTGTGTCCTGGGTTGCTGTCCTATATTGCTTCCCAACTTCAATTACCTGTAAATAAATTGCTTCAAATACTTCCACAACACAGCTCCAAACCACCATTCCATTGTTTTAAATCATTCTCCCACAATCCTATTTATGAAGTATATTAGACTGCATGTTGACTGACTAAGTTCCTTTGATGATTATCTTTGCCAAGAGGCCTAGGTTCTGCTTCAAATAATGTTCATCTGGCAAACTAGTCAAATCAAACCAATTATTCATATGGCTCAAGGTGAAATTGATTTATATCTTTTGATGGAAATATCAGAGAGGCTTTAAGTCCTTTATTTCATGGGATGGAATGAAGATTCTCATTAGCAAGGCAGATAGAATGAGTAAGAGCCTGCAATCTCTTGCCCCTAAATAGAAATCTGTCCTAAACTTCGTCATTGATAATTCAGATCTCTCAATTCCACTGATCTCAATCCTGAGGCAACAATTAAGGTGAGCTTACATATGACAATCTTTTCAGGAATCAGCACTTCCATACCACATTATGACTGTGAATGATATCAGATGAAGAACAAATTTAATCAGAAATTAACACTATTCTCAGTGTGCCTTCTTGTCCTGAAAATGAACATGATAGAGTAAGTAGAGTGCTGGAAAGTTCCAATGTTACTCTCCTGGTGGAAATTTCCCCAATATTTCAGAATTCAAGATGAGTTCTACCCATTGAATATTCTGACAACTCTATGTGCTATCTCTTATCACTGAGTTTTTCCTTAAATTGAATAATTATATTTGAATTTATGTTTGCTACTGGATCACAGACATTACAATGGCTATAGTCTTGTCCTTGTGTCACCCTGTCTTAATGATAGTCCTGGTAGACTGACTGGCACTTAGTTGATGCTGACCAAGGCTTATTAAACAGAACTGGCAAGGTAGTAAGCTACAATGCTTCAATGAACTCCTGTGAATAGTAGTTTAATAGCCCATAATCCTTCTTATCCATTCTTTCTTGGTACTTTTACATTAGACAAGTATAAGAAATCATTCATGGGGCTGGAGAGATGGCTAAGTGGGTAACATGCCTCTTTGCAAATCTAGCAACCTGAGTTCAATCCCCAGAAGCCCATATGGTGGAAGAGAACTGCCTTCCCAAAGCTATACAGTGATGTCTACCTGTGTACCATGACATGAATGTATGTATGTGCCCTCTCCCATCAGCCCCCTCTCTCTGTCAATAAATAAATTATTAAAAAATGAAATGTGTCACATCATGAAAAACTGTTCACAGAACAATAAGAAGTGAAACTTAAAGGAGCCCAAACCATGCAGAGCATTCTTAACCAATCCTCCATCAATATTAAATTAAATTTATGCAGTTTGGAGGGAAATCATTTTAATTTCATAGCAGAAGAAGTTAACATAATGAGCAGTTGGGAGACCTTTCCATGAACAGATTAAATTCCATAAAGTATTCAGGAAAGTATAAGCTAATAATGAGCAGAAACACACACTTCACTTTTCTATTCCATGTTGAAAACATTTCGAACATTCCTTAAGGTGATGTGCTAATTTAATTATATAGAAAAATGCAAGTTTACATCTTCTAAAGAATGAGGAAAAATGTATGTTTTCTATAATATACCCGAAATTTTTTTAAAATGCCAAGGACTAAAAAGTCATAATAAGAATGCACAAGGAGAGTAAATTCAGGTCAGGTTTAATCTGACTCTGAAAGTTATCACAAGGATTAGCATGGAATTCAATCACAGGCTATATTTGGTTTTTAAGGTTATGTAACTATACCTAGAAAGTCCTAGTATTGATTTTTTGGTGCTTACCTTGGCAAATTGCAGATATATATTTATATAACATATATATATATGTATACATCTAACTTTTCTCAATTAAATGATAATAGATTTTCAGGTCTTTACTTATTTCCTTCAGTAAAGGTTGAATGATTTTAGAGAGTATAATGCACTACTTTATGTAACTGAATCCTTCAGATTTTGCTCTTTCATTTCTAATAAGTCCTGTCAAATGCTTATCTAACTCCTGTGCATCCAACTGAAAATATGATTGATTACTTTGGAGCATTATTTGTTCATAAATATCACTGTTAAGAAATTAAACCTTGAAACTAAAGAAATGGAGGATAGGACTATTACAAGTAATTTAAAAAAGGAGGAAATTAGGCACAAAAAGTGACCTATTAGACAAAAGAGAAGGGTAATGGTTGTCTACTTCAGTAGTAAGATGACAATATCTCATTTGTATTTTTAGTAGTTATAGATAAAATATAGAATTGGAATCTATACAATATAAATTAAAAATGACATTTATTCATGCATAATATGAAAATTAAGAGACAAATCAAACATATTAATTATGAAATAAGCAGATAATAGTGAGTTATTTCCAGCTAAGGAAATTTTGTTGTAATTGTTTCCTAGTAAGAGGTGTGTGATGAATTTTCTTATTGCAGTTCTCTCCTGCTCTGAACTAAAAAAGGAAATAAACACATCAGTGAGCAAGAGGGTGAAGGAATGGTTGTAGCAACCCTATAAATGTGGGAAAATGTTTATTCTTCCAATGTTTTGCAGATATTGTTCAGCAGTATATCTGCAGAAAAATAAAATGTGACCCTCTATAAAACAGCCAAGGTCAGTGAATGCTGGTCATGCAAGTTAAAGTTCCCTGAGGCCTGTTTAGCTTTTTGTAGGACTTTTTTTCCTGTTCTTTGTAGGAGTAATAAGACCTTTACAAAGGCTTGCAGAATTCTTTTGAATCATTCATTCAACCATGAAGCTTGTGTTACATGAATTTCTTTAGTTACCATTAGTGAAGGACTGCACTAGCTTATTTCACGATAAGGTTAACTTTGCTGAAAGGTCAATTTATTTATTATAAATATCATATTTGAATACACACAAACACACACACACATCCATAGTTTCTAAATCTCATTATAGAGCAATGAAGAACACAAATAACCTATAATAGACTTATTTTCACATTTGAAAATCTGTCTTGCACTTTGCACTCACTAACAAATAATATCTTTAAATTTGTATTTTGCCAAATTTAGCAGTTATTACTTGACAAAATATTACATGTAGAGATATAAAGTTCTCATGTGGCAGGGATTAACATGGCATAAATAATTTAAGAATATAAGTTCTTGACGAGCATTATTCATTTTTGTTCTTCAATGAATTTCTACAAAAGCCTGGCTTTCCTTACTGCTCCATTATCATTTTCTATAAATAAATGAATGAATAACTGATGGACCAGACACCACGCCTTCAGTATGCATAAATTCAAGATGATCTTATAGCTGACTCAAAAGAACACTTTTATTTTCAGAATATGAGGCCTAAACACTTCCTATGGTATAAAATGACTTATGTATTATATTATTTATTAATATAATATGGATAGAATAAAATAAGAAACACAGATGGCTGTGAAAATTGTCATTGACCCTCACCGATTCTTAGTCCCTGATCTATGCCAGGCACCTAACAAGTGAAACTCAGAGCTATTTCTCCATATGTGTCACATACGTCAATTAGCCAAAAATGACTGATACTCTCCAGAAATTATACAACCTTCTTCACAGTAACATCGCTGGATATTCATCAAATTTTCCAGTTTTCAAAACGAATCTGAGTTTTCTTTGTCTCTTTATGTTGAGATCCTAGGAGAGAGTCTTCTTGCTATCACATAATAAGCTCTCAACTCCTTTCGAGTTTGCTCATGTTTGGTATTTTCATAAAAATATTTGTGTTCATGGTGCAATGTTTGAATTTCCTCCCTAAGTGTATCAATTCACTTCTCAATCTGGAGTTGCTTTAACCACTGGTGAATCTGAACAGTCAATGCACAATGGTCTTAGCATACAGGAGAAAGACCTACAAACATAAACAAGTGCTTCCATATATCTTTATCGACATGTGAACTGAAAATGTTACCTCACTTTCACAAAGTAGTTGTGTTTATGTTTTTGAAAATTAAAGGAAAACCAAATTTATGCACATTTGGCTTAGAAGTATTTTAGCTTTTATTATCATCATGCATGTGTGGGTGCATGTATATATGTGTGGGTGCACACCTGTGTGTGAGTATGTGCATGTGTGCACATCTATTTGATGAAGGAGGCACATGCCACCAACTCAATGTGGAAATCAGAACAACTTTGTGAAATCAGTTCTCTCCTTTCACCTTTATATATAAGTTCTAAGGCTTGAACTCAGTTCATCAAATTTGTGTGCAACTGCCATCCTAGCTTAGAAATATTTTCATATTCATTAAAAATAGATTATTCTGTTATAGTTCCTTCCAATAATTTTTCATAGTTTCCACTATGTAATTGGAGAATTTTCCCAAGTTGGGCACAGGCATTTGAGGATGGATTTGTAGAATGGTTTTTAAGAGACACATGCATGAGGATGAGCACTTTCCTGAAAGATAAGCAACCTTGGCTGTCTTCTTTCCCACAGCCTCAGTAGTATTACCTTGATTCAGCTGAGAATCCCATGAGTCATGGTCAATCGCTTCTTTATTGACAGAAGAAGCTGACCTTGTGCACTCTGCAGAGTACACAGAGTTGTAGGTTGAGCATCAGGCAAAACTGAGGCAAATTCATTGGTGAAACTGAGGCAGATGTCAGGGGCCCACCTCTACCTGAGACTCCAGGGCAGGAGTTAAAAACACCATTGAAGTATTGTTAAGTAACACCAAATGCTATTAACACTGTTAATGCTATGATGGGCTTTCCTTCAGTCTTTACTGCAAACACTATTTTATGAATGATTAATCCCATGACAAGCAGACTTATAGCTTGAAGTTGTCAGCCAAGTGGCACCTCACCAGCAAAGTTGCTCGACTGCCCAATGCCAACCCAAGTGTTTTGGACACTTCACACTTGCTCTGAGAAAACTTCAACTGCTACGAGGATCACAGAAAGCATGACTAAAGACTTCCACTAGTCAACCAGCATGGGACTTGGAAAGAAACACTAGGCAGGAAAGCCATGGTGAGCAATCTTGGAACCCAAAGCTAGTGCCACTGAGAGCAGACAATGAGTCCTGCTTCTGACAGCTCAGTCCAAGGCCTATACCTGGAGGAAAAGATGTTCCTCTCTTTGCCAGAAAGTCTGCTGTGATTAATTCAAACACCCTTGCTACACCCTTCTACTAACTATAAAGTCTGCTTGTTCTCAAGTTTTTGAGTCACCTAGAAAACATCTTCTTTTTCTCACCCCTAGAGTCTAAATTAGACTCAATGAAAGGCTTTTCCCAAAAGATGTTCTGGGTCCTTGGTTGATAGTTTTCAATACAGGGACTTATGTAGCCCTAGGCTGACACACTCTCTATGCAGCTGAGGGGAATCTGCAATGGATGATCTTTTTGCTTCCACCTCTGCAGAGACTTGAATTACCTTATTAGTTTATGCAGTGCTGAAAACTGAAGTCAGGCAAGGGCTTAGGGGACTCTTGGCAAGCGTTTTAGCAACTGAGCAATGCCCAGAGTAGCCCCACCTCCATGATCTTTGCTTGTCTGCTTTTGATCTTTCTAGCAGTAGGCTTCACCAAGAGGCAGAGAAGCAGCAGCAGAATGGAAGCAGAACGAAGGTAGAAGTTTCAGCAGCAACAGCAGCAGCAGAAGCCAAAAGGCACTAAGAGCTCTGGAGAGGCAATGGGGGAGGAACAACTAAGGACCAGTCAGGGTAGTAACAGCAGATTCCAGAAAACCCAAGAGAGCATAGAGAGGTCAGGAAGAAAGAAGAAAGACAGAAGGCTATAAAGAGCCAAAATTGAAAGTCTGGAAGGAGTCAGAACCACTGCCCTGGTTGTAAGGTGCCAAGGGTCTCAAATGAAAATGACCCAAGAACCACAATAACTGATAAGGTCAAAATCTGTGAATCTTGACTCCCTGCTCAAAGCTGTAGGGACTAAGGTCCCAGCATCCACGGTCAGTCAGCACCATTGTGCTAACACCAGCAGGTGATTCTTCCTCCTGCTTCCACAGCCCACTGCTGGTGGAAGTGGAGTTTTGTATTGTATTGTAATCTCCAGGACTGCAGTGGGTTTAAACCCAGACTCACATGCATGTGTTACCTGAGAACCTACAGAGACAGCCACAGTCATCTACAACCTGCAGCTCATCCTTCTTCTCTATCTTATTTTTCCCACTACTATCTCCTATTCTTTTCACTATTTATTTATTTTATTTTCATTGCTGCTCATCTATAATGACATATTTTTGAGGGCTCTTTGAGATCTTTCGAGGTGGCTGCTATATCCCTAGCTCACAGAACAGTTCCTACAGCATGCTGTGTGAGATAAATATCTATTGAAGTGATAGCATTTAAAGTCTGAAAATAAAACCAGCTGAATTACTGGGATAGAAAATCTGCTTCACAGATAAATATTATAAACATTTGAAATCTTAATAGTTCAAACTACACAAGACTGAGTTTTATATAGTATCTATAGACATTATTCTCAGAATTTCAAGCAAATAACTAGAACAGTAACATATAAAAACATGATTACATTTCCGATATAACCAACCTCTGAATCTTTCTAGGGCTTTCTTAGTGGAAGAGTGATCATTTGAACAAAATATCATAAATATATGTTCTGAGTTATGATTGTAAGTAAGGAAAATACCAGCAATATTTGAAAGTATCTTTAAACTAATATTATGGTACTCTAGACCCCAAATTAAAATTCTCCCCACATTACTAATAAGGTAAATATTGAGTTACAAAGGATATTCCCAGGTATCTTTAAATTAAATAGCAATTGTTCATATTTTTGACAATTAAATTGCAATCATCTTTCAATGAATCTTTGATATTTAGAGAAATCAGATATTATGATATTTGAATCCCAAAGACAAGAATTCTGGAATTTTCTTGATGGCTAATAAAATGGAAAGTTTAGTTTATAAGACCATAAAATAAATCTCTTAATGTAATATTTATTAAATTTAGAGCAACAGAAGCATAACGATTGAATGTGTATTTGCAGTTAATCTGAGGCAGAGGACTATATTTTAAATGATTGAGAGTAGAATTTCTGCAGGGATCCTCAATGATTTGCACATAAAAGTTGATCAATACATAATGAGTTAAAATTTTGTGAGACCTTTCTGTGCACTAGTCACAATGCAAAATGTGCACTTTTCAAAAAAAGCTAAGAATAAGGGGCAACTGAAATAAACTTTAGTTTATTAAATGGAAACTCTATGCTTTCAGTTCATCAAAAGTAAGTATCTAAACTTTGGGAGGAAAAATAACCCCTGAAAGACATCCCAGTCTTGACTAATTTCTATTACCTTATAAAGAAAGTATCCTAGTTGATGGAATTGAGGTATTACTTTGAGTTATGCTGGGAGATCATGAATGTTATCACATGTCTTCCCTACTGAATAAGAGAAACAGTTAGTTACCCACAAAGATAAGGGCAAGATGAAGAAAAGTAGGTGTTAAACAAAAAACAGAGCAAAAATAATAGCATTGCCTAGTCACTGTTTGCCAAGCTTCTACAATTTCATAGGTATGAAATAGGCTAAAACAGTATCTGATAACATATAAAACACATAGAAGAAACTTTGAAGTCAGTGTTCTAGAGAGTCAAGAAGTGAGCCCAGATACTTATTGGCAGAGAGGGCAGAGCCAGGGATCAATGCTGTGGCAACTAAAGACACTAAGAATAATTGCCAGGTGTGGAAACTCTGCAGTGTTATCTGCTGTAATCACAATTACTTGAGCCCAGCAATATCTATCTTTCTTACATTTTATTCCTTCAGAGATCCGAAAGTCCGTAACTTATCCTATGCCTGCCACATCCTTCAATCCAGGTTATGCATCATTTTCAATTGTCACCATTCTATGGAATTGGGGAGGGGGGTTTCAGAGGAAAAGTTCCACCCAAAGTCTCACCTCCATGCAATTCGCAACATTTACATATCCAGCTAAAGTCTAGATGACCACAGAGGACATCTAGGCTTGAATTGATGTGATCATGGCCTAATGTATATTGGGACAAGATGAATAGATCTTACCTGGGATGTAAACAGAAATCTCTGAGGCCTGGTGAGCAGACACTGGTGTTTAGAAACACATCCCCTACCCCTCAAATATTCATGTTTAAATATGCTTAAATATTCATGCTTAAGACAATGTTATGTCTTGATGCTGGTGAGAATCAATGTCTTTGCCCATTATAGAATTTAATTAATAACAAAGCACAATTATACAGCATTAGAGTAAGGAATAGAAACAGTAAAGGGAAAAGAAGAGGACGATAAGGCACAACAGTTCAGGGATGAGTAATGCTAAATTTCATCATGAGTCATTCTAATGAAACTCCTTTGTACAATTGATCTAAGCTACTAAAACATTATTGTAAATTTTAATCTGATAACTATTGCTTATAAGTAAATGAAATGTACATGTATTTCTGAGCATACAAAATGATATAGTTTTGAAAAACAGTATTTGTTCGAGGATTAAATGTACTATTAGAACATATAGCATGAATGAATATTTATATGTATCTACTAACAAGTCTACCATAATATAATTAATCAAAAATAAATTAAAATTAATGCAACTTGTATAATATACAAGCAGTTTAGATATAGTAATTCCAAGTTGAGAATATTCCAAATGCCAAAGACTGCAAAGGATAGAAAATGGTGTGTATCATCTTAATGGAATATAGGAGGGCATGGGAAGAATATCATCATCATCATGTTTTAAACCACAATTTTTATGAAACTCTAGGAAAGAAAAATGGATTTGGTATGTGCAGAAGCCTTTCAGTGATTGCCTGGGACCTTGAAAGATGGAACTAACTTGAGATAAACTAGAGATAAAGCAGACGTTTCACATATGTGGGTAACTTTATTGTGGAAGATATTAGCAGGTACTATATTTAGGTCAAACAGTACACATTTAGTAAATGTATTTTATTTGATATAAATAATGTCTCTATATCATTATAAAATATTCACAGTAAACATTAACACATGCATACACACACACACACACACATACATAGACATACCAAAATATATAATGTGTGAGAAGCAAAACATGTAAACTTGTTACACAACAGACAGAAAAGAATAGAAATGATGATCAAATAGTACCTTATCCACTAAAAATATGCCCTTTGTTATCATAATAGTCTGAACTGAGAAAAATCAGACATGAATAGGGAAATTCAAGTGTTTTTTGGGGGGATGAGAAGTCTCAGCATGTGAAGTGCTTGCTCTAAAATCCTAATGACCTGAGTTTGGATTTCCAGACCTCAGTTAACAACTGGATGCAATAGTAGAAATGACTGTAGTTTTAATGTGCAGACAGGACATGGCAGGTGGGCATCTAAGTTTCTCTAGAAGCTTGGAAGTCAGCCAGCCTGGCTTACCCAGCAGAGGTGAAGAAATCCAGTGTGAAACAAGGTGAAAGGCAAAAAATGACTTCTACAGTTGTCCTCTGACCTCCACATGCAACTGTAGCTCATGCATTCACATACACACATGTACTCACTCATTGCATATAGAACTAAAGAACAGTTTATGTAAATTAAAGCTATTAAGTGTTTATGAAGTGTTTCATAATGATTTCAGGGAACAAACAAAAGAAAAGTTTCCATTAGGGCTGACAGTGACTTTTCCAAAGTCATTAAGTAAATACATGACCATGAACTTGAAAGCATATTTACAAATAGGCCTCTTTTGCACATCAAGTTGTTTTGTAGACGATATTTCTCTTCAGTCAGATGGGTTCAATTATAAATCTTCTGTCTGCCACAGTATCTGAACATACATGCAACCTCTTACTGGTGCTAATTCTTCATCTATAAAACAATGACTTTAAAGTCTAACATACTACCGTGATAAAGGTTAATGTGATGTTAAAGAGTCAGCAGTGTGTTTCACAGATCCTCAAAGTTAAAGCTGTAGGGACCTATATTACAAAGTATTTACTTCAATTTCTTACTCAAGCAAGATTATATTAAGAACTTCCCACTTTTAACCAGCAGCATAGAAATAATAATAAAATAGATTAATTGTAAATATCATAAGAATTTGGAACAGATATGAAGAAACCTGTCTACCCTAGCAATAACCTATCTCAATGGAGTAAAGGACATTGCAGGAACAGCAAAACTGAAAAAAACAAATAACAAACCATAATCCAGAACATCAGAGACTCTATATCAAACACCTGGAACTAGGCAAGCCTAATCTCTCCCCATCCTGAAGCTCAGGGAAATTTGAGGAAAAGGGGGCAGTAAGATTGTAACAGCACAAGGATGGGAGGAGTAATGATATGCAAGATACTCCACACAAGTTAGGGCCGAAGCAATCATATTTGCACTTTGTATGCCCTGTGCAATGTCCAACACACTATTGACCCCACAAAGTCTAGCATTTGCTAAAGGCACTAGGATCCTTGGAGGCAAGGGATTGACAGCCACAGTAGTGTTCCTATGCTTAAGGGGAACACAGGAAAGGGTTCTAGGAAATGCCACTGGGTCCTTGCACCTCATCGGAGAGGAGGAGCCAGAGGGAAGTTGGCATGCACATTAAAGGATGCTCTGGGGATGGGAGGGGGAGGCACTGGGAGATGGGGAGGGAAGAGGGAAAGGAGGGGGGCACAAAGGGGTTAGGGGGGTGGAGGGAGGGAAGGGACCGTTGTACCTGTTAAGTTTGTATGAGTGGAAATATATATATATATATAAAGAAACACAGCAGAGTTTATATTAGAAAGTTTTACTTCTCTCTCAATTCTATAACAGACATTTTACTTAAGAATTAAAAAACATCTGATTGGAAGCAACTTCTTTCATTTTTATAGTGGGACGATTAGAATTAACTTTCTTCTTCCTTCTAGCTTTAAGTTTATAAGATAAGGAAGCATGTGGAAAGGCATTCTAAAATACGACCTGACTTCAGCACTTACTGTTGAGCAAATTTATTTACCTGCACCAATCTCCATCTTGGAGAATATGTTGCATACCCAATGATACACTTCTCTCTCTAAAATGTTTTCACATAATAATGTGAAATATCTCCAGACGTTTATGTAAATTAAAGCTATTAAGTGTTTATGAAGTGTTTCATAATGATACTTTAACTTTCTCAAATTCATAACCTAATACAAAAATCACATGCCTAGTTACCAAAAGAATATAACTTACATACTAATAATAATACATCTAAAATATGCATTGTTCTCACTTTAAAACTCTTCAAATTAAAAGCATTCTAATGATTTTTTAAATCATGATCAATATACAGTGTGAAATCTTAAAATGTTAATAATACCCAAATTGAATACTTTTACTCACTAAAATAAATGTTGAGCTTCTAACGTTTGCTGCATAAATCTTAACATAGGAAATTGATCTTTGAAAAGATATTTTTAAAGACTGGGAGAAGAGTCAGTGGGTAAAGTATTTGCTTGGCTCCTCAGTATACATGTAAAAATCCAGGCATGGTGGCATGCACCTGCAGTCTCAGCATGGAGTAGGCAGAGATAGGCGAATGTCCAGACTTTGCTGGACAATGAGTATGGATTAATCAGTAATTCTTCTTAGGTTTCACTTAGCCACCCTGTCACCAAAAAATAAGGTCAAGGTAAGAAAAGGAGACACTCAAAATCAGCTTCTGGCCTCCACATACACCAACCTACATATGTGCACACACAAACACATAAAAGCATATACATACACATGCATTTATGTGCACATGCACATGCACACAACAAAAATGTTCATTGATAACTGAAGTGAGACTTTTATATTTTATTTAACTGTGTGTTATTAATATTTTTATTTATTCAATTGTGCCTGAGTGCTATTGTGTGTGTGTGTAGAACCACAGGCCAATTCGGGAACCACCATGGACCGCCTCCACCTCCTCCTTGTTTACTCTGCCCCAAAATTCACAGGCTCTGTCC
Source organism: Typhlomys cinereus (assembly GCA_023101885.1). NCBI lineage: Eukaryota > Metazoa > Chordata > Mammalia > Rodentia > Platacanthomyidae > Typhlomys > Typhlomys cinereus. The sequence goes on along the minus strand of JALPQD010000065.1, from coordinate 7,730,063 downwards.
TTCCAGGACCAGAAACACAGGCCGCCCCGGCTTCCGCTGGCGTCTATATGTGGGTTCTAGAATCCGAACTCAGGACCTTCCAGCCGCAAGGCAGAGGCTTAACCCCTGAGCCACCTCTCCAGCCCCCTGTTATTAACATTTTGAGTGTGCTACATGTGTGCATGCATGTGTACATAGGAAGTTAGAGGTCATAGAGCAACTTTACATGTCAATCCTTGACCTACACCTTGTTAAGGCAGAATCTCTCTTGTTTTGTTTTCCACTGTTTACACCAGGCCAGGGGCCCATGAACATCTAAAGATTCTCCAGTCTCCAGCTCTCATTATGCCTTAAGACCACTGGAGTTACACGAATAGCTGCCATGTGCAGATTTTCATGAGTTCCAGTGATCTGAGCAAAAGGATTCATCCTGTGTGCTTAACCCACTGATCCATCCCTAGAGCCATTTCACCTCTGCTTCAATCCTTCTCTTCTACTTTGCTAATTTGCTAAGTCCTCACTTGATTTCCTTCACTTACATTCTGGTTGAGTTCTTTATGAGGTCAGTGAATTTGTTTTTATGCAGTAGGATTCTGAAAGCTTTTTCTGACTTTCCAGTTACTTATCTTTGGCTGCAATTGTTGAGAATCATTAGCTTTTAGTGGAATCATGAGTGATTGTTTTCCACATTTTTTGTGGGATAGATATGCTCTTCAGTTTTCAGTTTTTTATCTCACTGTCTTTGCTTGTTTGATATAACTTTATGTAAATCTTTTTTACATTGTCTTTGTCTGGGCTTCTACTTGGTACTACTATTTAAAAGTGAGAAGTAGGCTGCAGCAGCAGAAACAACTGACTTCACAAGTCTGTTATTAAGACACAGTCAAGAGTAGGTTTCAATTTAACTTTACCCCCCCCCCATAAATAATGTTTGGAAGCAGAAGAACTAGATAAATGTAATTTTAGGACTTAAAGATGAGAGTGGTGGTAATTAAGAAGTAAAAATAGATGGAAATAGGGAACAAAGAAGGACTCATAAGAAAAGTTCATGAACTAGAGAAGGAGAATTTATAGAAAAAACAAAGAATAATGATAAAAATCAGTTCTAGCTAGCTAAAGTTAAACAGAATAAAGATTGAAATGCAAAAATAAAAAATGAATAAGAATTTTTGAAAAATGTGGAGTAGAAACCATTCTATCATCAATCCACATATTTTCTTTGTTGGGGTGAATATGTCTGTACCAAATCATCTTTTGCAGATGATTCTGCTACTTTATGCAGATTAAAATGTAAGGTCATATTGTGTTCCTGGCTGGGTTGATTTCCTGCACTAGAAACATCTCTGTAGAATTGTCTTACTCATCGTGGTAGATAGCCATTCTAACTACTTACCTCTTCCCCAACTCCAGCCACAGCCTTGTATTTGTTAAGATAGATAATCATGTTTCCAAAAGGGATTTTCAATGTGTGAAGGGTCGATTTAGAGTTGCACCCTGGATTGTGTTTACCTCTGAGGTTGTTTATTCTCCTTCTAGCAGGTCCTGGCTGCATCCTCAGTGACCCACAGTTCTTGCTTGAATGTTCAGTTGTATGCCATGTTTATCTCATGTCTCATTTCCACAGATTTGTTGGGGTCACCCCTTGCTCAGTTTGTGGAGGTACTAGTCCCTTGGATTCAAGCTGCATCAGAGATGAGATTTTTTTCTTTTCCCAGGAGTGCTATTTCAACTCAGGGTGAGCAGAAGGGAGACAGTCTTGATTTGTCTCTGCTCAACCTCTGTCTCTCAAACACTGTTCAGGTCTGCTTCTTTTTTTTATTATTATTATTATTATTTATTCAACTGTGCGCATGTGCGTGTGTATGTGCCCGCGCATGTGTGTGTGTGTGTGTGTGTGTGTGTGTGTGTGTGTGTGTGTAGAACCACGGACGAATTCGCGAACCCCCACAGACGCCTCCACCTCCTTCTGCCCCGGGATTCACAGGCTCCGCCCTACCAAGACCAGAAGCGCAAGCCGCCCCCGCTTCTGCCTGGCGTCCATACGTGGGATCTGGGATCCGAACTCAGGACCTTCTGCCTGGAAGGCGGAGGCTTAACCCCTGAGCCACCTCTCCAGCCCCAGGTCTGCTTCTAAAGTTTGGTTTTAGACATTTGATTCCTTGGAACTTGCTAGTCTGTTCATTAGTCGATGTTTGAATCTACTGTTTCCTTTGCAAATGAAATGTTCAGTCTTTCTAGCTGTTACCTGTTTTTGCAAATAACATTTTTATGCTATTCATTGCAGTCTTTTCTTGAATTTTCATGAACCTCACCTCTGTGTTCATTAATGAATAAGATGTTTTTGGTTTGGACTCCTAGGGATAAAAGAAAGTATTGTTTGCTTCTGTTCTGCTGCTTCTCTGACAACCAATAAATGTTCCCAAAGTAGAGCCATAATGAGGTATAATGAAAGTAAAGCCTTTTCCATCCTAAGTGGTCCCTTGCCCAATAGCATATAGTCCTTAAGTTAAAGATACCAGAACTTTTTAATTAGAAGAAATAATTAAATGACATATCAGCATTTCATTAAATTCAGATTTTAATGTATATAATAAATGTTTCATGGAAAACATCATGTTCAGCATTCTGTATGTTTTATGGCTGAAGCTACCTTTATGTCTCAAGGCAAAATGAGTAACAACATTGTGATGACACGCAAACCCAAAGTAATGTTGTGATGACATACAAAACCCAAATTAATTATTTCCTGACTCTTTACAGCAGACTTTTGTAAGCCACACCTAAAGATGATTGGTGCAAATAGACAATTCTCCCAAACAGGAGAAATATGATCAGATAGCATAATTTTCAGGTACTTTGCAAGCATATATCCCTTTCTCGTTCCACTTTCTCCCTTCCTTACTCTCCCTTCTTTTGCTTCCTCTCTGCTCTAGATCCTTCCACACCTTTGATGAGTCACTCATGACTTCAAAGATAAGTGGTGCTTCCCAAGACTTAAGTTTGAAGTTCCACTTCAAAGCCTTAAATCTAGGTCTAATCAGACTTCCAGTTGTGATGCATACAGGCTTGACTACCTGCTCCTGACAAGTCAAGTACTACTCTACATCTGCAAAAACCAAGTTGACTTGCCAGTCTCTTTGAACTCCTCAGCACTTGTTCTTTCCATACTTTATGTAAAAATCCTTACTTTCTATGGAGTGTCTATGTTTTATCTAGGACAAACTATTCTCTTTGCTCTTCTTTTTTACAGGTTTCCTAAGTCTCTCTCTCTCTCTCTCTCTCTCTCTCTCTCTCTCTCTCTCTCTCTCTCTCTCTCTCTCTTTCTCTCTCTCTCTCTCTTTCTGTCATATTTTTATAAATTATTTCAGTATTTTCTAAATTTATACTCCAATGTCCAAATTTGAGTATATTCTTCCTGTAACTGATAGCCATCTTCTGTCTTACTTTATTTTTTTGAAAACAATGTTTTCAACCCGAAGTGTTTGATTTATTTGCAGTTGGTCTGCATTATTCTGAACCAGAAACACAGTAAGAAACCAGTGCAGATTTGAACATTGCTTAATATATGAACTAATTTAAGTTTGTAAATTTTCTTTTAAATTCATGAAAGGAGCGTGGGGGGAGAGAATACCAACAAACACCATCAAAGCCCTGATTTTGACATCTGTGTTCCAGCCTCTATCTCCTGGTCTCCACTGAATGAAATGGTAAAATCAGCGCTGAGACCATCTGTACCAATTAACTGAGTGCTAATGTTCTCGCCGCAGCTGAAGGTTGAGCTCTCTGCAGCACAATAAAGTGCCTAGAAATTCTATTTGCCATTCTGAGAATCGGGGCAGGAAATATTGATCAAGTCTGGAACATAAGAACACATTCAATTCAAAGCCACCGAGAGACATTTAGATAATGGATATTGTCAGATAAAGCAAAAAGGGGTCAGTGTCCTCTCAGATCTGCATAACTCTGAACAGTTGCTACCTTTGTAATTGAATGACAGGGAAAACCTCTTTATCAGTGATCAACCAAATGGCAGAGTTGAAAATGTACATTGTTTGCACTGATGTCTGGTGAATGGTATTCATACCCACAGTTCTATAGTATGTTGGAAAGTGCTTGCCTTCAGTCTTTCTGCAATAAATTCATGTTCTGAAGAGAAATGGAGAAGGAACACATCCACAGTAAACTAAGAAAATAAATTTCCATCACAGGTATTACAAGTTCATATCAGTTAATATGACACACCACTATTCACTTGTTATCCTCCCTAAAGCCATACATTTTTGAATTTATATTGACCAATATAGTCATACAAGAAGGCCGTGATTTTTGTTTCAACCCATTACTCATACTTTTATGAAGAATATTTTACTGAATGCAATGTGTAAGTTGTGAATAACAGTTTACTGAATGCAATGTGTAAGGATGTCAAGATATTATATGTGCTGGTAAAAATGTTCTTTGGCATCACTGAAGCATCACAGCCAATGGAGTTGCTTTTGGGAACTGAACTAAGACTAATGATTCAGAGAACAGTGGAATACTTTGGTTCTGAGGAACTGGTCTTATTTCCTCAGGAATGATATGGGTACTCCTAGTCATTTTCATACAGTCTATATAGAGCAAATACTGGTTTGATGCTCATCCATTCCACTTTATGCTTTTTCAATGAACACATTCTGTATCAAACTGAGCTGACTTTATTTACCAAAAATCCATCACACAAAGCTGGCAAAATAGTTCAGTGGATGAGAAGGTGTCTACTCCCAAATCTTCTTTCCCAAGTTTCATCCCCAGAAACTCCATGCTGGAAGGAAAAACTGACTTTTGAAAGTTGTTGTCTGACCTCCATCTTTGTTCCATGGCATGTGTATATGTAACCTTTTCTCTTCTTTCTTCTTCTTCTTGTTCTTCTTCTTGTTCTTCTTCTTCTTCTTCTTCTTCTTCTTCTTCTTCTTCTTCTTCTTCTTCTTCTTCTTCTTCTTCTTCTTCTTCTTCTTCCTCTTCTCTTTCTCTCTTTCTCTCTCTCTCTTTCCCTCTCATAGATAAATAAGTAAAGAATTTTTTAAAACATTATGTATAGTAGTAGAGAATGTAAGTCTTCAAACAAAATGAAGGAAACATTTCTTCAAATAAGTTGCTACATTGAGTACAGATTTAAAAAAACAAGTTTAAGACTTACTTTGCTTCTCATATAATACACTGTAGCAAAATTAACAGAGTATTTATATTTGCCAAGATGTAGTTACAGTGACAAATATAGATACAGAAATCTGGTTTCTTTGTAATAGGTCTGTCATTCAAAACATTTGGGCGAAAATTAATAAGAAAAAACTCATGATACTGAGGAATGGGTTAGGCTGAAGTAGGAAATAAAAAAGTGGCTTTATCCCCGAGTGGACTATTTTCTTGAATTCTTGCCTCTGTGTCGGTGAATTTCAATGTTGTGTTAAGTACAGCTATGCTGTACTAAAATAATAGCATCTTTCACAATATCACAAGCTAGAACATGAGTTGGGCCTCCATGTTTTATGAGGCTATTTCCCCAGGCAGCCTGGCTTCCTGAACCTCATCTCACTCTGCTTGAGCAATAGAAGGAAATATTAAGAATTTCATCACTGCCTAAGAGCCAAACGCATCTTCGAAGGCTCCATAAAGACAGGAATGGAAACATTATAAGGCTGTCACCAGGGAATTAAGAACACATTCCATGTTTACTTTTCAGGTTGAAGAGTAAATGGTGCAGAGTCTGTCATAGAGTCTCAGGAAAGTTCCAGTGCAGTGGCTCCCAACACAATCTAAACAATCATGCTGATTTTCCTATTCTCAGTAAATATAGTAAAACCGTGTTATGTACAAAGCAAAGTAGATAGGTTAACATGAATATGAATTTATAGAATAAATTCTATTGTTTTATATCCCATAAATAATTTTTCCTCAGACAATGTGATTACATAAACATGTTTGTGACAGTTATAGACAATAGAGCTAAATTGATTTCTGTATGTGTAAAACATTAAAAATCACTATATATATATATCAATTTCAAGCAAAAAATGTAAGTTTCAAAATTAAATAATTTTTCTGCCATGTCACATATTACATACTTGAGACATTTTTACATTTGTCACTGAAAACAAAAGCACACCAAGTAGTTCACAATATGCTCAGAAAATATGGAGATGAATGGAACAGTAATTATTTTCAAAAGTTAAAACGATTACATTTCTAGGATTCTGAGGCTGACTAGTTTATTTTTACTCTTAATAAATCAACTCACTGGTTATACTTCGAATACCATATTTCTCCTCAAATTGGTGATCTCCAGTCCCAGAATTAATTGTGCTCCCTCCAGAATCCAAAGTATGAAATCCTCACTCTGAGAAATACTGACCTCCTAACTCCAGAATCCATCAGTATCTCAAAAAGCCATCTTATTTGGAGATAAGATCTTATTAGGGGTCAAATTAAAATGAATCTATCAGAACATCAGAACACAGCCTAATAATGAAGTTTGAGTCTTTATCAAAAATGAAAATTCAAAAGATGATGCATAGGAAGGGAAGGTCACTTGAGGATAATGTAAGAGTGACATCTCCACCAGCCAAGACATATCTGGGCTTGTTCATATCTACCAAGAAACACAGGAAATGTACAAAATGAAGCTCTCTCTATTTGTCCTCACAAGAAACCAACCCTTGGTGGTGGAGCTGAAGCTTACGGATATGTGAGCTAATGAATTTCTTATTTTTTTAGACCTCCTAGTACTTGGTATTTTATTACAGAATGCCTTACACAATAATACATTTACATGAGGTTTTAAGTTGTTATTCTCAATCATGTATAACTGTTATGTAAAACATTCTGTGGATATTGTTGTTTAATTTAATCGGAGAATAGCATTTTATTTTAGAATATGCATAAGCCAAATCTTTCTTTCATATTTAATGATGAACTTCTAGCACCAGTTATACAAGGATATATTCCACTCAACTTTAGAGATATTTGATTGATAATAAAAATTTTTAGTAGTTTCTACTCTATGGAAGCTTATAAATTAAGTTAAATGTTTTTGAGAGACTGTTTGAAGGACATTTAACATCCTCTGGTTAACTTTTGAATCATATGAGGCTTTTCTTTTTCAGTTAAATTGGGCTTATTTTGGCAAGCATATGATGAAATTATTTGTAAAGTGACAAAAAATAAAAAATCTATCCAATAGTATAAATTACAAAAGTATAAATCAAATAACTAATAAATAGCGAAGGCATAGAGCACTTCCTTGCAAACACAAGAATATGATGAATTCAATCCCCAAAACTCACGTAAGAATGAGAGATGTGGTGAACACTTACAAGACCCAATCTGGGGAGCTGAATACAGAAAGATCCCTGGGATCTCTAGCCAGTCGATCAGTTTGAATCTGTGCATTCCAAGTCAGTAAGATATTCTGTGTCAAAGAAGACCGACAGCACCTGAGGATGATTCCAAAGGCTTCCACATATATGCATCCATATAACATGAGCCTGAACACATGTATTCATACATATGCATTACAAAAGTAAAATAGTTTCATCGAATATTTATAATGGACTGAAATCTATTTTCAAGTATTTGTTCAATATGGGGGAGTATATTAGACAATGTATTTGCCACTTTTACCACATCCAAATTGATCAGGTTTCTAAGCATGATAGTTGTTGTTCTGCTGCTCTGACTGGCTCACATCCTAATGCCTCACCCCAGTCCCTGCATTAAGTCCGTTGAAAGCCTCTCATTGATGCTGAAAGCTGTTCCTGCCTTTCAAAATAACTATCTTCTGTCTTTCTCATTATCTGCCACCTAGAAACTTACGATAAAACTTCTTTCTGAAACTCATTTCGTGGTTCATGAATTTCATTCTTTGAATTTGTGGAACAAGAACCCAGAGTCCCTGGCTCAGGGGAATCTTTCTGTGAGTATCTAGCACCCTAACTGTTGAGTTAAAGCCCATCCAAGACTAGAAAGCAATCTCCTTCACCCTGGAGGCTCTTTCTTTCCTCATTTCACTGGGACTGGACAAAAAGGACTTATCTTCCTCTCAAGCTTTGTTTAAATTTTAAACTCTTCAAATGAACTACCATTGGCAAATGTTTGCCTACTTTGTTCTAAGGACTTGCAGGTTCAGTACAATCTTCTTACAGCATAAACTCTTAAATTTCTTCCTTTCTGTTGCAGCTGTAAAATGCTTAGATAATATTTTTTAACCTTTTAAAATGTCTCTTTTTAAATACTCATGTTTCTGCATAAGTGTGCCAGTAATTTCAACTTAGCAATATAACACAGACTATATAAATCTGTAGCTATATTTTTACCACTAATTTAAATATCAAATCTACAGCACACAACTTATCAGAACTAAAATCTATGATCAAAATAAATGATTGTCCATTTGTAAATTTGAAGTAAACACTTAATTCCATGATTCACTGTTAGTCCTTACTATCTGTGCAATCAACTTTTATCCTTAATAGGTCTGTGAAAAATAAGAAAATGCAATAAATATGCATTGCCAAAATAATTTCTGTAAATATTTTCATTTCTATCTTTTCTTCAAGAAAGTAGAAGTCAATGCTAGGATGGTTGAGTTTTGTATATTATTATTTAATATTCCAGTGAAAAACATAATATAAATGAGAATACAATATGTAAGTAGTATATGTTATAACATAGAAACCATCTCTTATGATGAAACTTTGCAATTTTTCTCAATAAAAATGATAATAAATTCTCCAAAATAGTCTGATGCATGGTGTGATATTTTTAGTATGTCCTACAATAAATTTATGTACTAATAAAAATCCATAGATGTAGTACCCACAGGTGTTGATTCCTCCTTAATTCTGGAAATTACTTTCTCTCTTACAAAAAGATTTCAATAGCATAGGATGCTAATTACAAATGTTGGTGAGTTTTGAACTATCTACAGATAGTTCAAATGATAAATCAGCTTATATACAACATTATTTTTATGGAAATGGCTGTTGAAGAATAAACAAGTTGGCAATCAGTTGGAGACTTTGAAAAGAAATATTTTCCTCAGAACTGGGGCTTCTTTATGCTCTCTCATGTTGATTCTGACAACATTCAGATGGCAACCTCATTATGGTCTATGTTATCTTTTGGATTTGTGTGTGTGTGTGTGTGTGTGTGTGTGTGTGTTTTGTTTTTATTTTCTGGACTATATATCCAAATTACCACCAAAAGAGAGAAGAATGAAAGGAAAAATAAGAAACAGGAAACAAAGCACAATTTCTAGTTTTTAATTACCTTCTTGATATCATTTAGCAATTTCTAGATTTTAATTTTTTTCTTGATGTGATTTATGACCCTTAGGAACAAAAACCTTATTTTTAGTTTTAAATATATATATATATATATATGCATATTAGTATATGACAGACTCTAAAAGGGAATTAGAATGAGGAAGGCAATTTTTTTAAAGAACCAGTGGATACAGATACAACTTTTAGAAATAAGAAGACACTTTTAGAACATAGAAGACAAATTAGCAGATATTACAAACCAGAAACAATGTCTCAGGAGTAGCCAATTTTTCAGAGCTTTAGTGATTATACTAATTTTATCACAGTAAACAAAGAGATATTATTTGGTAAACAATAACATTTAATTGGGAGTCCTTTTTCTGTAGAAATGCTCCCACTTTGCTGTGAAAAGGAATTTCTTGACTTCTAAAAGCAATAAGGCTGTGCTTTTCAGCAATCTAGTTTCTCTCATATTAATGTTAATGAATTTGAGATTAGCTTTGCACCTGTGAAATCAATAAAAAGTAGGAATACTCTTGAATAAGAAGCCAACAAGAGCTCTCTGTGACACACAAACATTAAAGATGCCTTCTGAAGATTAAAGTGTCAACTGTTAATTTTTTCACACTGAATAAATGAAGCATTCATCATCCTTAGTTGTCTTTCCTAGTAATGTTGCTAATTACAATATTATGCTCTTTCTTTTGAATACTCTAAAAATCATCCACAAAATACACAAAGGTGACAAACTGTAAGTTGCTATTCAAAGATCAGGGCAGCTCAAGTTTATTCTCAAGAAAACAGATACTCCCTTGAGCTGAAATCCAAAGCCCTAAGATATTGCTGATGGTTATTTTCTTATCTGTGTTTCTAGGTGCAAAATAAAGTTTGGTGGCCATAATTTTCTGCTAACTTATAACGTAAAACTTGATAATTGCATGATTTAAATGATTTCCTCGGGAAATTTATCTTTTCAACTAATTCAAATGCAGGAAATAGCACATAATAACAAATTTTTGAATGACCAAGTCATTAGTCAGTTAGAGACTGCATCATTGATTACATGGAGTCTTTAATGTTCCTTGAAATTGAGTAGATTTTTAAGATACTAATCTTAATTTCAAATGTTAATATTAAGATATACTAAATTCTACTTAAGAACTAATCAATGGTGCAATAAAAATGTGGTTTGCTTGGAGCCCTTAGGGACTTATCTGTTTTCTATTTTGTTTATGAAAATAGTAGATAATAAGTAATGTTTTAAGACTCGAGGCTCTCACATTAAGCCATGAGTTCTCAGGGCTATGTTCTTCTCAAATGTAAGATAGGTGGTTTTTGTACTCACTTTGATCTTCTGATTTCAAATATTATAATTTTATTCCTCACTATTTGTAAAAGAAAAGATTTGCAATCCAGCTTTATTGACAATATAATATTTAGGTATATAAATAAATAAATATTTAAAGTAGAGAGTGAGTTTCTATTATCTTATAGTCTACATTTTTAATGAGAAGCTAAAAGTGCAATAACTTTAAATGAAATGGAATAAAGATAAGGTGTGGATTGATTTTCTCACAGGTCTGAGTGCTACCATTAAAGTTGGGTAATAGATTATTGCTGAATTTTTATTGTTGTTATGGCTTTTTGTTTTGCTTTTAATTATTTACTTTCTAAAACAAGAAACCTCTTTACCAAACAACAAAACAAACTGGGAAAGACATTCATAAGGGCATGTTCAAAGAGTACACAGATGGTATGAATTCATTTCAGACTAAGCTATTTGCTTGCAAAAGCCTGAGAATCAGATACACAGAGATAGAAAAAGAAGATGGCAACAAGAGGCACAGAGATTATCAGTGATTGTGGTTGACAAGAGATGAGCATTTAGAATTTAGGAAAGTTGAAATCCGGGCCTCAAAATATGACTCGTTCATTAGATAGTTGCACAGAAATTTCAGTGCCTTTATAGCCATTCATTTCTACACTTAGATAGAACGGAGTTAGTTAGTATGCTTCCCAGATGTGTTTAATGCACACTGAGAAGAAAGGGAAAAATAATTCTTGCTGGAAGTTTCTGTCTAACTTGCAGCACAACCCTGAAAGGAGTTTTTCCCTCGTCTGCTTGCACCTTATTAGTTTAATTAAGTTCTTTCTTTTTTTTCAGATAAGCAAAGGAACTCGGCTCTCTTTTACACCAGTGAGTTTCAGACTTCTAAGTTCTTCTTTTATTGCTTATTACATGTTTGTCAAATGAGGAGCTTCCTCAGACCTGTTAATTGGTGTGCTTTCCTATCCCCTGCCACGTTTACTTGGCCAGAAACATTGCAAAGTAAAGATCTGCTAATTAGTTGTGTGTGTCCACTACAACTGCTTTCACGGTGCAAGTGTGTACAGAAGATGTTGAAAAATCATCCTCCTCTTCTCTTTTCTCTTTAAAGCTTGGTTTTAAAACCTATGCTTAAGAATAACTAGTGATAAAAACATAGTACAAATTTTGCTGAATCTGGAAAGTGAAATTAAATACACAGAGAATGAATATTAAGAAGAATTTATACCATCTGGAATTAGTAAGGGCTTCAGATGGAATTATAAAGAAATAATAAAACCATTTAAATGGGGGACATCTTCGGGGTTAGCAATGTGGTGTCACTTGCCCATTGGTTGAAGGAGGAAGGGGACAAGGAAAACCTGAGTCCTTCTAGTCAACACTGAGTTTCATGACAGCAGTTCATCTTGCTGATACTGTTATATTAAACATCTCAACTTGGACCTACTTTTCACTAGTATAAATTAAATCGCCTTCATAATTATTAATCTGAAATATTAAACTGATCTATCTAACACAGGGCGGGGGTCTTGGAATACAATATTTACTAAATAAAAAAAGGTGAGCTTCAAAATCAATTCATTATGTGAAAAGAAAGGAAATCAAAGACATTACAAAAATCCCCACAAACAATAATAACAACAATAAGAACAATACAATATTAATTATACATCCAAATTCTAATGTTTTGGGCAGCTATAATGAAATTGATGTTAAATCAGTAACATATGGCGGGACCCAAAATTTGTTAATTTTGTTCTCCCTTCCAAGTGCTTCCACCCTTTAAGGCAAAAGTTCCAAAAATTCTGACAGAATTCTAATGTCTGAAATAGTTACAATGGCCATCTACATGTTGAAGAATGTAATTATTTAAAAAATATTTTGTCGTTATTTGAAGGAGGAATATTATCTGCAATTTCTTCCTGGTTAGAAAAAGAATATAAAATTGATGATGAATTTCTAGAAATTAAAAGTAGAAAGGAATCCAAATAAAATCAATCATTGTATACTGACTATATACCCAGATTTTCCTCTTAATATCATTGTAACTGTTATTAATTTTCTTCTATTTAAATGGTTGTTTAATTCTGCTTTTCTCCAATAATCAAGTCTTAGTTTTGTTACTCTATACCAAGTGCTTTACAGAAAACTTTATATATATTAGCAAACTATATTTAATTCATGTTTGATAGAATGCATACATTTAACATCAGTGTGGAATCTTCAAACACAATAACAGCTGCAGTGACTACAATGGGAAACAATATTTAAAAAGAAGAATTTATAGTCATTAAAGAAATTGTCTTTGAGATTTGGAGCTCTGTGTAATTTTATTGCCCAACAACACTATTGTTTAATTATATTCCTGTTTTTATAGATATCACAATCTCTCATTTAAATTTCATAACTTTACAAAATTACATTGTACTTCTATAGTATTTTTAAGAATACTCTAACTATGAGGCATCTGGAACCTTCCACATTGATTATTACATGTTGTACTGACATGGATTACAATCACACAGGTGTATGCATTTGTAAGAAATGCACAAAGCTTACAGCTAAAATTGTGTAGTTCACTATCTATACATTTAATTTCAAAATAATAAAACTATCTTTCAAAGTTTGAGCAAAAATTATTAATATACATATGCAAGCATTCCAGAGTAATTGTGTTAAATACACAATTTGCTGATTGCAAAGCATGACTTGCTGCATGTCTGCAGAAATAGATAGATGGAATGATTCATGAAGCAGCACATGTAACCATACATTCATAATAGACCCCAAGTAATAGATATGTACATGAAGACCCATATAAAATTTTACTTTGGCTAGACTTTTGAAATGTCAAAGGATTGCAGTCTTTAATGTCAAGTAACTTAACTATGCATTTCTCTACATAATAAGTTAGCAAATTTATTCTCAAATTGCCTGATTGTGTGGACAAAACTCTACATGAGTACATTTGTTCTATCTTGATGTTATCGACACAACCACCAATATTAGCATTCCTTCTTATTATTCAAACACTATTCAAGGTGTCAGAGATAAGAGGGAAAATACATCAGATATAGTCTCTCATCTCAAATTAGCTGGCAATCTAGTGACCTATAAATTTTCATACCTGATGCTAAGACAGGCACAATGAAGATGGTGTCCTAGATCACAATACCTTAATGGGGTAGCGGCAAGTAGAAGAGTACATATGTCAAAAGACTTGAGTCAGAGCTTTTAAACACTAAAGAATATAAAAGACATTGAACCTATAGTACATGCAAAATGTAGACTAGGCAAGCTATGTACATGTTAGATAAATGAAATGTAAAATAAATGTCTTTTGGGAAACTAAATTTTAGAATTATCTCTAGGATTCATTTCCAGAAATGGCATCCCAAACAAATCTTTTTCACAAATACCCTTCAACATTAGCTTAGAAGTTGTTTGTTCATGAGATAGTTTATTTAGAGAAGACTGAAGAAGATGGGATGGAGGGCCTTGGAGAAAGAGTTTGACTTTCAAGGATCCAGGATGGTGAGCCACACATTTTTCCCTAAAGTGAAATGTGACACTCTGAAATGTGCCAATAATAGAAAACAAATCTGAGGTAGTCACTGGCTGCAATCCTGAATACATCTGTAATCCTATAATTAGAGGTGAAGCAGGAGAATCTGCTTCAAGCACAGTCTGAGTCACAGACATCACGAGGCCAATTATAACTTGAGAGAGAAGGAGAGAGAGAAAGAGAGAGAGAGAGAGAGAAGAGAGTAAAGAGAGAGAGAAGAGAGAGAGAATATGGATGAAAGAGAAAAGATGCACAATAGAAAGGCAGTCTGAGACAAAGTTGAAGAGAAAAGGAAAGATTTGCATGGGTATTTTGAGCCCCAGAGGGACCTGCTCACTTGTATACCACCTCTGTTCACATTGGGTAATTAAATAAAAATGAAGCACCTCCTCTCAGAAGATAGGTTGCCAAATAAGCAGATAGTTGGACAAAAAACTTAAGTGTCACTCTTTCCAGTGGCAGTCCAATGCTAAGGTATGCACACCTGAGGGGCAGAGCACGAGTTTTGTGTGTGTGCTTGTTACTGTGTGTGTGCGTTTGCGAATGTGTATGTGTATGACTTTCATTCTTAAGTCCTAAATTAGTTCTAAATTCTAAGTTCATCTTAGTTCTATATTTCAATCTTTGCCAATGTTTAAGAACAGCAAATTTCTGAATATCCTTGAGTTCTCTGGTTACAAGAATGTGGCAGAGACTGAAAGAACAGCAGATTCTTCCTCAATCTAAACAGCTAGAGGGTGATGGCCTCTGAGTCTAATGCTCTGACAGACCCCAAGGTGGTAATTTACATGTGTGGGGCAAGTGATGTAAGGAAAGGTGTTAATCAAGCCATAACCTAAAAGGAAGGTTTAGGGCACAGATATAAGTAATAGATAACCTCAGTTAAGCAAGTCTAGAGTTCTAAAGGTATATGAGGACTGAACAGAATGTATAGGAGAACTGAAGTTATAAATGCTTGAAGCACTTGGAAAATAAGTAAATTTTAGATTCTTTTGTCACAAACCTCATAAAACAAAACAAATATTTTTATGTAAGATGAGAGACATCTTAATTTGTTTCACCATAGTAACTACTTTACTGACTATGCATGTTCCATATTATGTTGCACATTTAAATACTTGTGTATTTTCTAGGAAATAACATAAAGAAGAAACTGCATCACAACTTGTAGAACATAGGACAATATAGCTTTAAATATTTGTGGCTATAAGAAATATTGGTGAATGTGAATACTCAAGCTTAACATTTTAATAAAAGAATGTAAAGAAGATAGTGTATATCAGCCATGATGACTCATGCCTGCAAGTTAGTACTCCAATGGTTGATACAGAAATTTGTGATTTCATGGCCAGTCTCTGCCATGTTGTACTACCTTAGTGAAAAAAGAAGGAAGAAGAAAAAAGAAAGGAAGGAAGGAAGGGAGGGAGGAAGGGAGGGAGGAGGAGGAAAGAAGTTTATGGAGGCAGGAAGAGTAATGCAAAAACATGCAAACACAAAATTTTTTAAAAAAATATTTTATTTGTGTGTGTGTGTGTGTGTGTGTGTGTGTGTGTGTGTGTGTGTGTGTGTGTGTTAGAGGGCACTGTGTGTCCCTGTAGAAGACCATAGATGGCTTCTGTAATCATCCTGGTTTGCTTCTACCTTTGCCTTGCTTGGCTCTGGAATTTCCCAAACTCTGACCTTTTGGGACCTGAAATTCAGGCCACAGCTGTTTCTGCCTGGCTTTTTTATGTGGGACCTGGTATCTGAACTCAAGATCTTCTGCTTGTGAGAGACAGTCTTAACCCCTGAGCCATCTTTCCAGCCCACAAAAGATAATATTTGAGGCATCTCTCCAGCCCACAAAAGATAATTTTTAAGAGTTGTTTCTTTGCTTTAAAATGACAAATTTCTGAATGGATAATAAAAATGTTGTACACATGCACAAGGAAATACTATTCAGCTGTCAAGAAAAATGAATCGATGAAATTGGATGGTAAATGGAGGGAGCTGGAAGAAATTATACTAAGTATCCCAGTCACAGAAAGACAGATATCACATGTTCTACTTTATAAATGAGTCCCAGCATTCAACCCTCAAAATGACACACTCAAAGGAAAATGTCTATAACACCCACAAACTACAAAGTAATATAAATTGGGGGCAGAAAGGAAGATCTCAAAGGAACGTAGACAAAAGAACACAGATAAATAGATTAAGGCCATTATGGAAGAAAAATCTTAAAGAGGAGGAAAGTCAGTGCATAAGGCTTCATATGGGTAAAGGGATTGATAAAAGGCAAGTGGCTCAGAGGATAAAAGAATGATCAAGGGCCTCCTCTAGTTATGGACACTGCACAGTTGCAGGCTACTACAACTCTGCTAAGAAGAATCTAGGGGAGCAAAATGAAAAGACCCATGGCTAACCAACTACTCTCTGAGTGGGTTCTAAACCCCCTCTAATTATCAGGGAGCTCATATATGATACTTCCAATTAACAGTAGAAGGGTGTTATATTGACACTAAACAGGAGCAATTGTCTTAGTGCTAACTATAAAAACCATCTAAACACTTCTTATTAACCCTTGGTAAGAAAAGCTCTCAGAGCTCAACCAAGATATACCCCATTACAATGGGAAACTACTGAGTCAGAAAACCACAGTTGAGCAGAGTGTAGAATATCTGAGAACCTGGAATGCTCAGTCCTAATTAGTCCTATCAAAGTCTTTCCCAACACCAAGGCTTGCAGAAGAGGAGTTGGTAAGTTTGTAAGTGTTTAAAGGTGGGGTGAGTCAGGACCGGGTCTCTGCACCCAGGAATTCACTACAATGAGAACTTCTATTACCAGATCTACATAATAGTCAACTATCAAACATTTCAAGAGAAAGAGCTGCTCTCAGGAAATGTCTCAGGGGCAGGAGCTCAACAAGGGAGGAGAAAACTACCTACTTTTAACTTTGTACACTGAAGAATCATGTATCCTACAAAAGATATTTGACTTCCTTACCATCACAGGCATCCAAAAGGGAGCCCTGTAATCCAAACAAGCAGAGAGGGATAGGAAGGTATGTGGGGTATAACTACATTGAAGAAGAGAGGGAAGGTGGGATAGGAAGATGGGAGAGGAGGAGGTGGGAGTGGAAAGAGTTAGGACAACCATATGAACCCATTTTGTTGTATGGTAAATTCTGCATTAAAAAATAGAGATGGAGGTTGTAAACCAAAAAAAAAAATACTTCTCTGCTCTAAAGTCACAAATTTCATGAACTTTGAAGTCTATGAAGGTGACATCACAGAATCTTTAGCCTTGTTTGCCTGGGGTTGGTTTATGTGGTTTCACAAGCATAATAGTAAGAGGCATCCTATCTGGGCTACAGAGATCATTGGCTTCATTTAGGAAAACTAGAGGTTAAGAAACTGTCCCATGTTTAGACTTTCAGGGATTTTTTTTAGCAAATTCTTTCAAGCTTAGAAGTCATTTTAGCAATCTGAAAACCAACTAGTACCCAAGGTCTTTAATTTTGAAAATAAGAACTTTATCTTCTAATACTTGGTGATAGGGCAAGTACCTTGCCTTTTAGAAAGTTGCTACTAATACCTTGATCTGTCTAAAATGCTTGAGTTTCTCAAAATCCTCTCACAAATATGATTTTGTGCCATCTTAGCAAGAGCCTTGTGGAGACTCAGAGCCCTACTTCCTTTTATAGATTGACTCAAGTGAGAGAAGCAGTCCAGTCAGGAATTATGTTCCATATCCACGCGCTCATTTCCTTCCCAAATTCCTCAAACACAACTTGAAATAATGTTCATCCAGACATCATCGGGTTCTACATATTTAACCTTATATGTTCAAAAAGGTATTTTTTTCATACAAATGATTGACTATAAGTCCCCCTGAAATTTCCAACACAATTAATCACAATGAATTTAACTTTAATTCCTTTTTCCAGCTTCCCAGGAAAATCATAAGCTCCATTTCAATTGAAATTCTGTTCATTTCACATTCTTCCCTCTACACAGATGCAAAGACACAATCAGAGAGAGGCACACTGAGAGACAGAATACCAAGGAAGCCCACAGACAGAAAAGCCTTGTAAACGTGTTTCTTGAAAGTTCTTAGATGCAGTCAGTTGCCCAATTCTATGTGTTGTATGTGCTTTGAAAAAAAAATCTTTTCAACAGAATTCTCATGTTTTTGCAACTTTTTATCTTTTTGTGGCACTCTCATCAAGTTTATTGTAACCATCTTACCCTCCAAGCCCTTTTAAAGTAAGTAAAAGTTTAAAATGTTAGTAAAGTTATAAATTTTGCTACATTTTTCTATATGTAACAAATAGGAAACTTTTTTCCAGGATTCTACTGTGCAGGAATCTAAGGTTAGTATCAGCTAAATACCAATGCATTTCTCTCTGTGTAATAAGAATAGAAATTTTTCTAGTATTCTAATTGGGAATGAATCTTGAACTAGTTGATTTAATCAGCATCAACTAAACACTAATCAACTAAATCAACTAAAACCCCAATATTGAAGAAGAATGAAAGTCTTATTTGGGTCTCTCATATCTTTGCATGGAATCCATGCACTTACAATCTGCGTGTATTGGGGAAATAGATGACCTTGCACAGCAGACAGTAGTGACTGAAGAGAATATGTTTTAAGATATTCCTCTACCTAACATAAGTGCATGGAAGAGCCAGAGATATGCTTGCGCCCCGCAGAATGGCACTATCACTGACATCCCCTGTGTAAATACATTTACAAGTGAGGGTTAGGTTAGATTCCAAGGGGAATGTGGATGGAACAAGGGAGGAAAGCATGAAGGATGAAAAATTTCAGGTAGATGTAGGGGGTGAAAGCTCCATTTTCAGAGAAGAAAAGCTATTGAGCAAGGAATCATTTCCAGTAGTTAAGGCAAAAATGATAGATCATGAAGGCACTGCAATGTTATGCAATAACACATCAGCAGGGACTGGCAAAATTAGAACCATCATTTATGAAATTTTTTTAAGTGGGAAAGTGTATGGTAGGCAAGAGAGATAAGACAGAGAGGAAAGCCAGCTATGAAGTTACAGTAATAATGATACTAAGAGTTAATGAGGCCAGAATCTAGGGCAATTGCCACAAGACTGGAAAGACAAAGTTAAGTGTGAGAAATGTGCAAGAAATGGACCCCAGCAGTTTTGCAACAACTCCAGATAATTATAATGAAACTCTCTTGAAATAACAGGGAAAGAGTTCTACTTTCTACTTTAAAGATATGAATAGTCTTCATTATCAATCAGTCAATTTTGGTGAGATGTCAAAATCAATGCCTCCTACATTCTAAATTCAGCAAGCCCTTGATCTAATATTTTCAAGAACATATTAAAGAATTTACTTATTAATTCATTAATATGCATTTGGTTTTGTTAGATTTCATGCATACTGCCAGGTTCTGGGGATCATCAGTGAATAATATAGACTTAACTTATTCTACCACATAGGAACATCAAGGGGAGAAATACAAGGAATGCATAAATGCATAAATAAAATACACTGTGTGCTAGATGATGAGAAAGACAGAAAAGGTGGGCTGGAAAGATAACTCAGCTGTTAAGACCTGTCTCACAAGCAGAAGGTGCTGAGTTCGGATCCCATGTCCCACATAATGGCAGTACACTTCTGGCCCTGATTGGTGGTGCCTGGGAAATCTCAGAATGAAGGAAAAAGGAGGTAAAAGCAATTCAGGATGATTCCCAAAGTCAACCTTGGTCCTTCACAGGGACATACAATGCCCTCTGACACATACACACACACACACACACACATATAAAATAAATAAAATATTAAAAAAGAAAGATAGAAAAGTAAATCAAGGAGAAGAAACAGTGAGTTTCAGAGCAAAAGAAGCTACAATTTCACAGCAGGCATTTGGGGGAAGATCTCTTGGCAGTTCAACTTACAAGGAGCAAGGAAATGGATCATGCAGTTGGAAGTGACAAAGAACCAAGTCCCAAAACAGAAGTGAGAATATCACCTTCAGACAAGGCAGAGAGGACAACATGGCTGAAACAGGGAAGGTAGGATAACCATTAGCCTCATCGGTTATGTCTAAGCTGGGGATTTAGGCAGTTAAGTACAGATGGAACTCGACAACTAAAGGCTGATTCCTAGCCATATTTGTGAAGAATTGGTAGTTAAACAAGCTGAACAAGGCTTCAAGAGATTCTCTGTCTGACGAAGGAAGACCCACCCATAGTGTGTTCCCTGGGCAAGTGGATAAGATAAAAGGAGCTGGTTAAGTCGTTTGGAATTCCTCAACATACTTAAGAAGAATAGCAGTAGGGGAAGTGAGGAGGTTTACCCCTCTCTCAGCAGTTCTTATAAATATCGTGTGGCCAGTTCCCTTGACTTCTGGCATTGGTTGAGCTTCTCTGTTAAACTAGACTAAGAACTGTAACCAGAATCATAAGCAAGAATATGTTGTAGGTTGATCCTCAGTGTTGCAGGAATACTCTCTAGGAGTCTATATGTAGCCAGGTTCTTATGTTTGGAGTCAAAGATTGAAACCGGAACACGTGCAGAGATTAAGGTAGAGTCAAAGATTGAAACCGGAACACATGCAGAGATTAAGGTAGAGTTTATTAGAAGAGAGAAAGACCAGAACTCATGGACTTCATATGTGGAATGTCATGAGGAACAAAGAAGTCCTGGAGAACCCATGGACTCCAGGCATGGAGTGCCATGAGGAACAGGCGCCAAAGATGGCTGCGGAAGTTAGGTATACTTTGGTAAGCACGGGAGGCTTTTCCTCATTGGTTAGCTCACATTGGAGCCTAACTGAGGTGATCTTGTGCCCACATCAAGGTGTGGCCTATCTGTAAAGGAGAACTAATCTCTATATCCTTTCATAAGCAATCTTTGTGGCAGATTAGTCATTTCCTTCCTAGCTGCTGGGGGTGTTCCTGCAAGGTAAACCCAGCTCTGAGTGAAGACCTTCTAAGACCTTCAGAGACGGTCCCAGCATGGCTTTTCTAAGACTGCCTAAAATAGATCCTGGTTCTGCTAAGTTGTTTGGCTATGAGTGCAACCATGAAGACAACTCTTGACAGGAACTATTGTAATGACTTGGTGCTCAACTTTTGCTGTACTTAAGAAGAAATGGCACAGCATGGTTTTAAACAGAGGAGGGACATGGTGTGACATAGCCTTAGAGGAGGCCCCACTCCTCTGGAGTGAAGAACAGCTCAGTGGGAGACAACTGAACATGGTGCCCATAATGCTCAGAGTGGTCACAAGTGGTTAAGCCGTATCTCTGTATGATAAAGAAATAAAGCTTTGGTTATTTACAAAGATAGCTGTAGGTATAAGAGTAAATATTTGAGCCATGAATTTAATTCAAAATAATATTAAGCCACATTTCTCTGGACAATGGTTCAGTCTCTAGAGACACAGTCTAACCCTGACTCCATTGGCCCCATTCTTGTGGACATATCTATCTGGAAACCATCTCCTTTCCTCGGACACATTCAAACATTTACATGCATATTCAGAGATTTCCCAGCTACCTGTACTTTTAAAAAGTCTTCAGCCCATCTTTCACATTTACTATAAGCACATTTAATTGAATTATGTAAAAAATGATGACAGACTCTCTGGCATCTAGAGGGATAGTGTCTGTTCTAAAGCTTTTCAAAATGCAGAGCTAACTTCTTTTTAATTTAAGATAGAGCTTGCCAGTGTCATTGAAATGAACTGTGGGTTTGGTGAAGGAACCCGCAGGTCAGCATACTTGAAGAGGCAGTCAGTGCTCAGCCACTCTGAGCTAACCATGAGAAAAGATGGAGATGGAGGAATCACCATGAGACTATGTAAAGTAGAAATGAAGCCGTATGTACATTTTCATTGACCATAATCCTGTATTCAAAGCAGAGGCTGAAGGGCTACACTTTTGTTGTTAAAAAGAAGAGGGCTTGTAGCAAATCTATTAACAAGAAAATATTTATTTGGATTCCACATTCAGGAATTAAACCATGCACCCTTCATCCCATCTCTCCTTGGAAATGCAGCTCTGCAATGTGGACATAATCCACCCTAAGCTGTTAGGTGAGACACAAATGAATGTTAAACAGGAGCTGGTTAATGGGGCAAAAATGGCATTGTCAAGAAACCAGTAGTGAGTTGAACAACTTTTCTCTATCATTGAAGTCTAAAATCAATGTAGTTTAAGACTTGAAAGAAGTTTCAGGGGGAAGAGTGCAGGCAGAAAATTCTAGTAGGTTTGCTTTAGTTCTAGACCCAAGCAATCCTGGGGTGTGGCAGTACCACCTACAAAGTGACCCTCTGGAGCCAAGTTCACTAAGAATAAGAGTCTCCTTGTCCAATAAATGGAGTTGTGTTTTCAGAAGTTTGAGGAGGTATTGCTCTGGGTTTGATCTTCTCTCTTGAGCCCCAGAAGTAGGTTCCACATGTAGCAAAGCTCTTGCTTTATGGCTAAAGGACAAACTTAGGACTTCCAAGAGAATCCGAATATGCATAAGTAATTGTACAGAAGGAATAGCAAAACCCAAAGTACGTGTGAAATCCTGGATTCCTTTCACAAAGCTGTGCCTACATGTGACAGATGTTTGCTAGCAAACTAAATAAGACTTTCACCAAAGGATTGGAATTATCTGGGACTATAGAAGCCAATGAGGAATACTCTCATGCACCAAACACCAATACCATGGTGTGATAGTTACTCCTGAGTGTCAACATGACACACCTGGCATTAATTAAAATTAGCTGAGACCACCTAAAGAGATTATCTGTATAATACAAAGACCATCCCTAGATACCAATGGAACCCTCCAGTAGTGGAGCAGATATGAACCTCAGAACAGAAGACTGCAAAGAACAGAGACACTCCAGAAATCTCCCAGCCTTCAGTCACATGGATGGGTATAAGTCACATGCTGTGAAAGACTGTATCTCCCCTCTGAAATCCTAAAGTGAATAAACTCCTTTTCTCTCTTAAGTTGTTTGACTTTGAATGTTTTCTCACAGCAATAGTTATGAGTAACTGTCACACATGGCAAAGTTGCAAAGATAAATGGCCGTTAAAGCCACCCAGGCATTGTAAGCTGTCATCCACTTCATGTGTGCAGTGCCCTCTTTGCGATATGCTTTAAGAGGAATTGCCACATAATGTAGCAGCTCAGTTACTCTCTAACAACAAAATCATTTGCTGTGACTTTTTCAGTAAATACAATTGTTCACAGAGTCTACCTCCAATTTACTCTTAAAATGGATATTTTAAATGCATATGTATTGAAGGAATTTTCAATAGAGGGAAATTTCTGTAAAGAGTTTATGTTTTGTTCCAGTCATTTTTCCTGGTCTCTGTATGTGTGTGTGTGTGTGTGTGTGTGTGTGTACACTGTATGCTCTGAATGACTGCTTGTTCAAAGGTACTTTGTAGATATTTTCTGTTTGCTTGTTTTTTAGATGCAAGGACACAGCAGAACACTTATACACTGTTGTTATTTCAAATGATAATGCAAGGAATATTCATTAGCCAATTTTTTCACATTTTTACATTTGTATAATATATTTAAATAAGGAATTATGATTAACATGTAATGAAATAAACATGAAGAATTACAGGGGTATTCCAGTTTTGGTACCTACAACCATCTCAACAATAAGGAAGTTGAACACATCAACCCCTAAAGTTGTCTCTTTATAATGCTGAAATCCCTCCCTTCCTCTATCTCCAGGCACCACTAGCCTGAGTGTAGGATTAATTGTCATTTCTGCAGGGGATTTTGAAATAAATTACTATATTGCAATTACTGGGATAGATACTACCCTATTGTCAGTTGAGTTCACATAATGTCAATTTGTTTTTAGATGGTTTATGTTGATTTGCTTCTTCTGCAACCAGTACAGGAATATTTGTACATGCCCTTGCCAAACTGGATTTTATTATACTTGGTGATCTTTGCTGTTGTTTCACTGGCTTTTACTGAGTGGAAAGAGGAAAATGTATTTTGTTTTGTCTTTACTGGTAATGAATGTCTATCCTTGTTGAAAAATTCTTGCTCACATAGTTTGGCTTAGTTTACTATTACATTGCATTTTTATTAATATGAACACATTTATTTTACAAAATTAAGTTACATGTGACACTGAACTACCCTTTAACAATTAATTTGCCTTTTACTCTGACATAAAGCAGTGTCAGAAATCAGACTCGAGAATTACAGAAATTAAGTATTTAAGGAAGCTGTCCCCATCACATCACTAGGAATAAAAATATGTTTCCCAAAGGTCAGTTGAGTGTAACACACACATTTTAAAGTAGATACCCAAGTAAACATCGAATATTAATTTCATAAGTTTTTACTATTATATATATCAAGTGTAGTCTAATCAAAAATTGAAAATAAAATCATAGAATACTGGGAAACCATCAGAAAATGTGTGGAAATAAATACAGATGGTTTTGTAAATAAATGTTCTCAAAACAAAGAGTCATAAAGTACAGCATATACTTCTGTAGCTATTGAAAAATTCTTGTTTATCCATTTATTTATTTATGAGGCCAGAGAAGAAAACAAAAGAGATGAAGAGAGGGAGAGGGAAAAAGATATACATAGAGAGAAACAGACATACATACATACAGACAGAAGTAATTGAGCATGTCATGGCATACAGATGAAGGTCAAAAGAATTTTCAGATTTCAATTGTCTCCTTCTTAGGCAGTTTTAGACCAGCCATGATGAGATGGTCTCTGAAGGTCTTGGAAAGCCATTTGCCACCCTGGGAATACCTTGGAGGAACATTCCCTATTGATACGGAGGAACTGACTCCAATTGTCCACAGAGATAAGGTGTTCAACTTCCTAAACCCTCTGCTTATGAAACTATATGGAGATAAGTTCTCCATAACAAATAAGTTAAATCCAGCAAAAAAAAAAAAAAAAGCCGCATTACCAGGTTGACACAAGATCAACTGGATTGGGCCTCAGAATGGACAGACCCATGAGGAAAAGCCATTTTTCCTGGGATAGCCTAAGTATATAAATATAGCTGACCCTCACAGCCATCTTTGGTGCCTGCTCCTGATGGCATTCCATGGAGCCTGGAGTCTGCGAATTCTTTTCCAGCTCCTTGCCCCTCGTGGATTCCATGCCTGGAGTCCATGAGTTCCCCTGCATGCCTGCCCTGCATGGTACTCCATGCCTGGAGTCTATGAGTTCTGTTATTTCCTCTAATAAACTTTGCTTGATCCTTTATGTGTGTTCTGGTTTCAATCTTGAAACCAAATACAAGAACCTTGATACTAACTCCTAGAGGGTGATTCTACAACACTTCCATCATAGGAATTTCTGGGAATCAAAGTCAGGCTATCATATTTCTGAGCAGGTGCCTTGTCCACGTGTTATACTGTCAGCCCAATGTTAGAAATTGCAGTTTACAAAATATTTATTCCACCTCAGTGATAAGAATCTACACTGTTTATGAATTTGTCTCAATATACAGAAGTTTGCATGCATGCATTCACACATACATATATCCATTAATTAATATGAACACATTAATTAATATGAAAACTTGGGGAATAAGCTGGATGAATGATGGGAAAAGCTCCTATCAGTGGGGTGGTGCAGGGGGTAAGATGCATTCAAGCAAATATACATGCATGCATACATTCATATATTCATATGTACACATATAAATTTGTTTATGTTTTAGACTCCATATCTTTTGTTCATATTTTAAATAGGTCCTAAAAGCAATAATTACAGTAATATATTTGTGAGTAAATTAATATTGACAAAATAGTGCTTCTTTTAATAAGAATAAATTATGTGCTGTGAAATATCTCATAATTTTAATCAGAGAAAAGATGATTCCTCATATGTCATCAAAAATACTTACACAGCCTTTTTTACAGTAAAGCAATTTTTCAAGGAAGAAATTATTCAATAAATTAAGAGGTGAGAAAGTTCAGCTAATATTTAAACAAACAAGATACATCAGCAAATATATTCAGTACATTTTAAACATTCCAGCAACCAGGTTTTATCTTTAAATACCTTCATAAGCAAAACATTAGTCATTTTTAAATTAGAATACTGCATTAAAATTTTATTTATCATTTTAATATAACTAAGAGCATGAGTTTGATTAAAAATTGTCCATGTCAAGGCAGGACTGCTGCATCTAGGAACTCACTGCAGTGAGACTTGTCTTTACCAGAACTGCATAATGACTGACACACCAACAAGCCACCATAGACTGCCTAGAAACTCAAGAAAGATAAGAACATACAGTGGAAAACTTGGGGAATAAGCTGGATGAATGACGGGAAAAGCTCCTATCAGTGGGGTGGTGCAGGGGGTAAGATGGGCCTGCACCAGTGCGATGGAGGGATTCTGGTCCAGCCAAATATCCCTTGGGGTTGGGTGGGTGATGAGTGTCGCGGCCCGGACCCCTCTCACCACCGGGGAGAAACACACCAGGCCGGGAGACTTGTCGAAGCAGGATCTCAACTTTATTGAATAGCATCTGAGTTTATATAGGGTCCTGCTGGGGGGAGGAGAGCTATGTGGCATGAAGGGTGGTGAAGGAGAAAGGCAGCTAAAGGGATGTGTCCAGGTCAGTGAGGGGAGGTTACAGCAACACTGCATTAGAGAGGGGAAGAGGGGGTCAGAGATAAGTTTCAGAACTCAAGGACAGGTCCTGAAACTCCAGCCAGGCTTAGGAATTTCCAGCAGGCCTCAGGCTTGGAGGCTCAACGGAGTGGCCTGAAGAAAGGCAACTTGGTATGCCACAGGGGCCTGGACCCCCACAAGAGTAAACAAACCAGAGGGAGCCCTGGGGTCCATAGAAATATACAAGCAGGAGGGTGGGAGGGAGTGAGAGGGATTGATGAAGGGATGAGAGGGAGGAACCATGGGAAGAAGCAGGGATAAGTGCTCAATATGCTTGTAAAAGTATAATAATAATAATAATAATAATAATAATAATAATAATAATAATTAATTGCCCATGTCTTAAACACCTGGTTGGAAGTAACTTATGCATATTTATAGACCTATGTGTATATCATGTATCTCACATAAAATCCAAAAAGATCAAAACTTTGGGCATATGCCAAGGCAGGCATTAGCTAATGAATCTAATGCTCTTTTGATTGCCTCTTTTAAATTCCAACATCTTATTTGTGTGTGTAGGGTTGAAAAGTACTAAAATTGTTTAACAGATATTATTAGCACTATTGTAATTTTTATCAATATTTGATTAACACTGAGCCAAATATATTCTGCACCTTATTGATGTGACTTTTTTTTGGACATTCTGTGGACAAACCAGAAGAATAATTTTATAATTTTATAAGAATTTTATAATTCTGCTACAAGGAGAGAATAAGGAAAGGATTCTAAAGGAGAGAGAAAAGAAGGGATCAGAAGGCAGAGTTACAGACACTGGCATTCAGAGAGTTGGAATATCTCTGTGCTTCAGTTTGAGATGAAAGAGAGACAGTTGAGTGTGAGCAAGTCTGGATGGTGGAGAGACCAACATCAAGGTTTTATTAAAAATACTAAACAAAAAAAGCTAATCTTTTGTGAATTCTATATTTGTAAACTTTTATAAATCGAGTCCCTTTTCTATATATCTACTGAAAATAGATTTTTGTGGGTCTATTTGCTGAACATGCTATTTTCTCTCACTCTCTACCTCTCTCTCTTTCTCTTTCTCTCTCCCTTCCACCCTCTCTTTCCCCACACGTGCAGTAACAGATGTGTGGAGGACAACTTTGTAGAGTTGTTTCTCTTTCTTTCTCCACAATGTGGATTCTGGGGATTGATCTCGTGTTACTAGATCAGGTTTAGCAGCAAATGCCTTTACCTGCTGCATCATCCTGCCTCTATTTATGTTCTGTGTTCTACTGAGCCCACCTTCTCAAGGTTCGACAATTCTGCTACAAGTCTCAGGGAGCTCCTTACTAGTGGGATAGATGGGAATCACTGACATCACTCAGCACAGAAGAGAGATATGAATAGATGTGTTACAAGCCTTATGAAATGAGAACACAGCTACATTACTTTGGTTTAGCTATTGCCCTCATCCATTTTTCTCCTACAAAAGGCAGGTACACAAGCATAATATTCATAATCTTGGAAAAAATTATCGCCATCAGCCTAAGTCACACAGGTAAATTAAGGTTAAGAATTGTTAAAATGGATCTGTAAGTTCTTTGGATTTACCTCTGTGTAACTTAGGATGTTCTCATTTCAGACATCTGTGATTTATAGAAATATGCTCAACTTGGTTTATGTATATAATATGATAGAAATGACATTTCAGTTCCCAAAGATACAGAAAGAACATTAAAAATAAATGATGTCAACATTAAGATTTTGCATAGGACATAAATCTATTTTTAGTAAAAAAAATTTATCACATTTAAAGATAATGTTCTGCTAATATAAACATTTTAATCCGGTAGAATTTTATTCACTGACAACTTCATATATGTTTATAATATATCTAGCTCGAAGCCAGTAACCCCTGTCATTCCCCCATCCATCCCCCTTTAAGGTACATTTGTGCCTCTCTCTCTTCCTATCTCTCACAGTCACTTAGTTTCACTCTCTCTCCCTGTCTGTCTTTTTTTCACAATCTAGTTAGTCAGATTAGTGTTTCACACATCATAAAGCTATAATAGGACATCTTAGATTATGAATCTACAAAAATTTACCTTAATTTTCTAATAAACATGGTGTGAAATGTATCACATTTCATGATGTTCATTTCATTCATAAAATCTTAGTTTGTATGTAGTCATCCAGTGGAGCATGGGTAATCTGCCATAAACCACACTCCCAAGGAAAGATAGTTCTCCACCAAGGAGCCAGCTCCTTGGTAACAGATGGAACTGCCTTGCTTTGCACTGAAATGCTGAATAGCTTGCTCTTGTGCAGTATTTGTATAGGTAGCTAAAGCTATTTTGTGTTTGTGAATGTTCTGTCCAGGAGACAGTGTTTCTCTCATCCCAATCTTCTGGCTCTTAAACTCTTTTTTACTCCTTAGTCCCTGAGGATTCCTGAGCCTTGGAGGTGTGACTGTGAGTTCCACTCCACAGGAGGGAAGCTGCCTTCCAAGTTTTTGTGTTCATATTCATGGGCAAACAGGAACTTGCAATTGCCAATAACAGGATCACCATGCATGAGAATGATTTGTTTTCCTCCTTCTGTTCAGTCCTACTGTGAAGGATGGAAGCCCTCACAGCTGCTATGACGACTGTGAGTTTTCTGCATTCAAACTTCTGGTTCTAAGACCTTAATAGCCTTGCATCATAAACAGAAACTGCTATCAGTCTATTATTTTGTTGTGTGGTAGTCCAATATTGTGTCTTCACATGGAGATCAAAGAGGACATAAGCTAAAATTTAATGAAATGTGAAACAATGTTCCGCACATTATTTGAAAACAGGCAAATTTTTGTAAGATACAGTTTTGATTTACAAACTAAGATGTCATATTACAGTTTTATTCATTTATTTTTATTTACTATTTAAAAATAATTAAAATAGGAGTACACTTCACAACATTATATAGGAAATAAAACTCCTAAGCCACAAACAAAAATGTAGCATCACAGAGCATTCCAAAACACACAATTTTATGAAAACTAGTAACATTAGGATGAAAACAAAATAATGTTCCTTAAGAATGACCACAATTACTAATACTGCTTAAAAGACATGTGCTATAACCCAATGTATAAGTAGCAATTTTTTTTTGTGGAAACAACCAGAAGCCCTTTTCACAGCACATTGCAGAGATTTGCAACCTGTGACCGAAGCTATTTTGAGGATCCTTTATAGTCAGCTTTCAAATTATGGCACCTGAAAATGTTGAGGTACACATTCAAGGAGAGTTCAGCTCTTCTCTCATCATCATAATGACTTCTGAACAGCACAGAGTTTACTGGACACTTCAGCCAGCAAATCAACGTGGAGAGAAAGGAAAACAGAAATAAGTGGTAGGGTTTGGGGGTTAAGGGTTTCCCCCAAAAAATGTCTTTTCCATTTATTGCTCTGATACAGTGTTGCTCTGATTTTGACTGACTGCGTAACCAGCCAGATTGCCAACATTTCAAACTATCCAGCCATGAGAGTGAGAGAGAGAGAGAGAGAGAGAGAGAGAGAGAGAGAGAGAGAGAGAGAGAGAGAGAGAGAGAGAGAGAGAGAGAGAGAGAGAGAGAGAGAGAGAGAGAGAGAGAGAGAGAGAGAGAGAAGCTTATCCACTTTGGGAGAACTTCCTTCTTATAGGTTAATAAGGCATGTTCCCCTGCAAGGTACCTGGGTATCTTGTCTCTATTGAGAGGAAGAGAACATCTCATTATCTCTATTTTAAATACCGTAAGTGAAAATGACTCTCTGGTCAATATGTTTCCAGAGCTGTTGTAGTGTGTCCCTCATAGAATATCTGTGAGAATTAAAAGGCATATAAGGGAGGGCTGGGTGATTATAAAATAACATAAAAATAAAAGAAATTCTCTGTAAGAAGAAAAGTATGTTATTAAAAATTCACCATATATCCTTTCAAATATTATTTCTTCATCAATAAGCTAAAAATAGGGAACCAATATATTTTAAATAAAATTCCAAAATTAGGAGCCCAAAGAGTTATGTATTTGTTTATATATGTATGAATGTATGTAAGTATGTATGTATGTATTTGTGTGTGTGTGTGTTTGTGTGTGTGTGTGTGTGTGTGTGTGTGTGTGTGTAAAAGGGTATTTGAATATATGGACCTGTGAATGTACAAAGATTGCTCTTACAATTTATTGATTTGTTCTAGGATTTCCCAGACTCTGCCCTCAGAGACAGAATTATAGGCTACCTCCATATCTGCCTAACATTTGTATATGGGATCTGGGGTATGGATTCAGGTCATTTGCTTGTGAGTCAAAAGTCCATGAGCCGTATTTCCAGTTCAAGCCTTAAGATTTTAAATAGCTTACAAAGGATGACATAAATATTGTGCAAAACCTAAATTGTGAATCTTCACAATGAAGAAAAGTGAAACTCTTTGATAACATTTTTGGCTACAGCTAACTGCAGCAAAATCTGTAAGTAAAGGAAAGAACTTTACTGCCTCTTTGGAGATAGTTCTTCTTTAATTTCTCTGTTTTGTTTTGTTCTAATGTTTCGGATTATGCTAATATTTCAGAGATGTTATCTTGCCCCAGAAGCACAATTTCCTGAGTGCTGTGGGACTTCTCAGGCTCCCAGTATACAGCTACACTCCCTTCTAATCAGCATGTACCAGCTACCAAGGGTGAACTTCATCAAGAGCCCAAGGCCTTGCTTTACCCTTCTTAGGTTGGCTTTCTTATGTCCATCGGAGAAAACAAACTGGATGCGCAATTTGTCTCAACAAATGCTAACCTTTAAGAAAATTAGATTTTTAGGCTGTAAAGACTTCAAAATAATCAAGGAAAGATTTAATGATGTAATGAGGTTTATTTTTAATTTATGTCTGGACTTTTCATTGAGACAGTCACCAGCTTAAATTGGCTTTTTCTCTTTCCTTCCTATGTCCTAGTTGGCTTGAAGCGAGCAAATTCTAATGACTAATTTAGTGCTCCATGATATGCAAAGATCATGGCAATACAAATTGCAGGCTCTCCTGCAGTTTTAGGTCTGACACTGTCTTGCCTAATAGCAATTTTTATCTCACTTGTGTTAGAAATTTTGCCACTCAAAAAGAATCTAAAGAATAAAAGAATCTAAAGAAGAAAAGGCGTATCTCAGATTTTCAGAAATTTCAGCATATGGTCATTTGCTTACATTGCTTTAGAAAGAAGAAGCCATCACGGTAGAAAAGTGCAGGAGAGCTTCTTGCCTCATGGAATGATAGGAGGCAGAGAGCTAGACAGAAAGAAATCAAGAACATTCATTCAGTCAAGGTACATTTATCACTGACCTACTTCTTTCTACTGAGCTTCAACTTGTAACAGTAAATAATGTGTGAACTTACCAATCACCAACTGATGATATTAAAGCCACATGCTCTAATCATCACCTAATCCTATAATATATATTACATGTGAATCATATATGTATATATTATGTAGAGCAAGATATATAATGATCTTGCTGTATCTGATGATCAAGCCCTCAGCACATGAGAATTTGGGGGAGATAATTGCTATGTAAACCACCAACTAGCTATAGACAACTGCTTTCCAGCAAAACAGTTGTTCATCTTCTTTTCTTCTAATGAGTGTTTCAGCAGATCTGAGATTCCTGTTTCAGCAGGAATATGCTGGAATGTATACAAATTGTATACATGTATGTATTTCATTATTATTATTATTATTATTTATTCAACTATGTGTATGTGCGCGTGTGTGTCTGTGTGTATATGTGTGTGTCTGTGTATGTGTAGAACCACGGACGAATTCGCGAACCACCATGGACGCCTCCACCTCCTTCTGCCCTGGGATTCACAGGCTCCGCCCTACCAGGACCAGAAGCGCAGGCCGCCCCCGCTTCCGCCTGGCGTCTATATGTGGGATCTGGGATCCAAACTCAGGACCTTCTGCCTGCAAGGCGGAGGCTTAACCCCTGAGCCACCTCTCCAGCCCACATGTATGTATTTCAATATGTCAGTGATTATCTTACTGAAAGTAAACTTATCAGAATAAAAAATTCTTAAAATGTATTGTTCACATCATTAATTTCAACCTTTAGCCAATAACAAAAAAACAAATCAAATAAAATGATAAGGAAAGTTTTGGAAGCTAGACTTGTTTTAGAAAGAAATGATGACTTAAATTTTACTCTAAGTAATCAAGGTATACAAGGGTACATGTATCACCCCTCTTTTGTTCAGCAGCTCTTTATAGAATAGAAAACACTGTCATCAAAGATTCTCCAACAAGGCTGTTTCTCAAGTGCACACACTGTTCTTCAACATTTATAGTTTCTCTTGTGTAAGGAGTCAGGGAGGAAAAAAATTATTCTTGCTTTCATACCCTGACTAGATTTCACTGACAGAACAGAATGCACCAGTGTCCAGGGAGCAGTCACCGCTTCAGGTTCATCTCAGGGGAATAAGATTCATTAAATTTTATGTACCCTATATCTCTCTCCACAAAAACCTTTTCAAGTACTCCCTATTTCACCTCCTTCACAGCCAGAAATGAGACATGAGATCTAGAGTGATGGTGAGCTCATTGCTAGCCATTCCTTGGGCTCTTCTCATCACAAGGATGTACAGAGATTTGATACACCAACCAGGCAGTATTAGGAAACTCTCTTTTTGCACTGTGGTGATAAGTAGATGACAGTGGGTACAAAGACCCTTCAAGCAGACCCCTTATCTCAATAAGGACAGAAATCAAAGACTTTTTTTTTCATTATTAAAAATTTAATTATACATTTTAAAAATTTTTTACCAGTTCCCTCCCTCCCCCCTCCTCCCCCCGAACCCCTTCCTCCCCTTCCCCATCTCCCAGTGCCTCCCCCCCAATTCCCAGAGAGTCCTTTATTGTGTACGCCTAACTCTCCACTGGGTCCTCCTCTCCGATGACATATAAGGACCCAGTGGCATTTCCATAAGCCCTTTCTCTTGTTCCCCTTAAGCATAAGATCACTACTATGGCTGTCAATCCCTTGCCTCCAGGGGTCTCGGTGCCCTTAACAGATGCTAGACTTTATGAGGGCAACAGTGTGCTGGATATTGCGCAGGGCATGCAAAGTCCCATTATGATTGCTTTGGCCCCAACTATTGTTGAGAATCTTGCAAATCGTTGCTCCTCCCATCCTTTTGCTCTTACAATCTTACCGCCCCCTCTTCCGCAAATGTCCCTGAGCTCCAGGATGGGGAGAGATTAGGCTGTCCTAGTTCTATGTGATTGATACAGAAATCAAAGACTTAAGAAGGTTCACACAGGGAGATTAAAAGGAAGTGAGAGAGGGAGAAGGAAAAATAGAGAAACATGAACATATTCATCATTGCCCAACTCCTACAAACTCATCACAATTTCAAACAATACACATGACTTACCCAGTTTGCCATTCATTTGACTGTGGCAGGAAAGAAATTACCATGATAAATCATTAGATCTAAAACTTTATGTTTGGTTCTATGAAGATGTAACTACAGATATGACTAGTCCAGTGGCTTCTAAACAGTGGCATCTACATTACCTATTTTTTTTTTTCGGTGCTGGGGACCGAACCCAGGGCCTCGCGCTTGCTAGGCAAGCGCTCTAACACTGAGCTAAATCCCCAACCTATTTTTTTTAATTTTTATAAGTAGATGTTGTTTAAAAAGTAAGGCAAAATTAAAAATAGCATACTCTAGAAATTCTAAAGATGTTGATCTCTAAGAGGATGCTCAGTTTGCCTTTTTTTCATTTTAAAAACTTTTTCTAACATATGTAATTAGGACACCTAGAGTTTATTGTTAAAAATTTAATTAAAAGCTGGGTCTCATAAACCATGTGAATGATAATAAATGTGGCTCTAATACTACTTTACCATAATTTATCAGATTATAGAAATAAGCCAGTAAATTTAGAATGAAGCAATCACATAGACAGAGGTAAATCCTGAGAGAATGAACAAGTTCTAATGCCCATTGATGGATACTCTACTTTGGTATGTGAATAACAGGGAATAAAAATGGACTGTTGAGAGCATAAAATGTGCCTTGGATTGCATTCCTAGTTTCTGTAGCCATATAGTTGAGCTGCCATCCACAAACAACCCTCTCCATTCTTTATCCTCACTGTAGGCCTGAGGTCAGCTCAGACATAGGGTGAAACTGATAATGAAAACTGAAAACTGTATGGTTTCTCTTACAAGTCATGTCAAACACAACCTTGCATCAAAGTTGCACATAAAATGACATGCCAAAAATTTGGTGGCATTAAACTGCTTTTCACCAAGAAGTTTCATGGATCAAAGAATCACATAAAAATGTCTTGTCTTCATCAAACTCTTCACATCCAAATCAAAAAAAAGACCTGGACAGCCCCAGAGAGAAATAGAAAGTAAATAGTTCCTTTGGTAGAAACAAATGTAGAAATCTGGAAACCAAACTGAATAATGCCTTAATCAACATTGACCTTAGTTGATAGAAAACAATATGTTTAAGTATTTCTTTTGTCACAACCTCTGTCTTTGTCTTTTCAAAGGGCAGTTTTAGTCACTGGTAGTACAGCACGAATGTTCCCAGCTATCTTAAAATGTGGCTTCCCCCCAAAGTGGCAATCCAAATGCTTTTCAAGCATAGAAATAAAGTGCTTGAGAAGGATGAAATGCAATGCAATTTTCTGCAAAAGACAAAAATCCATTTTAAGAAAATCTTAATGGTCAGAGGGATAATTTTTTTTCAAAAAATAATATATTTTGCAAGTGGTTCAATTTGAAGTAAGGATAACCAAGGGCATAATTTTCTTGTCAGAAATAAAATACACTAGAATATCTGACAGACCTTTTATTCATTTATAATTTTAATAGGTTTTAACTGAAGAAAAACCCTACTTATGACTTAGAGCTTAACTTTATTTTTTATTTGATCATTACTAGAATGACATAATTCTTTATGTGAAGGTTGAAATATAACTCAGAGAAATAAAGTACCTTATTTAGTTTACACAAAAGGGATGATGACCTTTTGATATAGTAACTACTATGTCAATAAGAAGTAATTAGAGTTGTTGCATGTGGAATACTTAGAAGATATTTAGG
Source organism: Typhlomys cinereus (assembly GCA_023101885.1). Taxonomy (NCBI): domain Eukaryota; kingdom Metazoa; phylum Chordata; class Mammalia; order Rodentia; family Platacanthomyidae; genus Typhlomys; species Typhlomys cinereus. The sequence continues at coordinate 7,694,166 of JALPQD010000065.1, read as the reverse complement.
TAACTTCATTAATGTCAGTATATAAACTACTTTTCAATATGTATGCAGTCCTACAATGTGCATAAGATGCCCATATTTCCTTGTGAATTTATTATGTAGATTTCTTTGGTGTTTCCACATTAGATTTCAGCATGAAAAGACTCTGTCTTCATCTTCAAGGTTATCTAAATTCCTTTCTTACATCACTGGCAGCAAAAGTCCTCAAAGCAGGACAGTAAATATTGCCAAGGTTATATTTCTGGAGGTTGTACTTTTTACTTTGTGTTTCTTATATTTTTAACTCAATTCTTCATTTTTAATACTTACTTATTTTAGAATTGGTTCTGGTTGTTCTGGGACAACAGCTTACATTCAAGGTCATGGACAAAAGAACTGTGCAGCCAAGAGAGTGACTGTATGTATTTGGGGTATTCACTACCACAGCCTTTCTTTAAATTCTTGACAAGGCCTTCTTCTTAGCTATAACAAGTGTGCTGGATAAGAGTTCTCTAATAAAACTGTTAAACTGCAATATACTCTTGCCAAGAGCAAATGGACAGTAAAGTTATGAGTGTCTGGACAGTAACCATTTCAATATGAGAAAAATGAAGCAGCTGAAACCTGATGTCTTAGCAAATCGTCTATTATGACAGAAAAAAGATGCATCTTTGTATTTATTTTGTAAGTCTTTAGACAAGCAATACATTCACAAGAAAATCAGCCTACTTTTTATACACCCAAGATATTGCAAAAGAACTTGAGACTGTTGTTAAGTGGTAGAGGGCTTCCCTGCCAATCATCAGGCTATGGATTTAATCTCTAGCACTAAAGAACAGGAGAGTAATTTTTTCTTAATTTGCAATCTGTTCAAGAAATCAGTTATCAACTTTGCATCACTTTCTGTTTTCTACATTTTGCCTTATAATCAGCTTTTCTTTTTATTATTATATCTGTACTTATCATTCAAACTAGAGAAGCTGAGAAAGAAGAATAATAGACACTCATTATAAAAATCGGTGATAGCAACATCAATAATCTATGTCTCTTTTTAAGGTAGAGTGGAAAGACTCAGGAAACAATGAGAAAATTGGTCCATTTATCTGTATTTCCTGAGCCTACACATAAGTAATAGTGACAACTTTGTATATATTTGTCTCAGATGAGGTATCCAATATTGAAGAAAATAATTGAGTGCCACAATATGACACATGCTTTTACTTAGAGTGTTTCCTTTGAAATATTTAACTGAATGAACCAAACATACTAATAATCACCAGTAGGACGGGAATTGAGATGCCCACACCCCAAATAAAAATGCCAGGCAAGTATGGTGGCAGACCATGAAGCCTAAGAATCCCCAGAGTAAACTGGCTAGCCAAACTGTCCCTATAGATAATCTCTGAGTTTAGAGACCCAACCTTAAAAGAATGATCATAAAGAACAATGAAAGATGATTCCTAATAACACCTCTGCTTCCATATGTACATGCACACATATGTTCACATATTTGCACACACACACATTCACATAGATGAAAATACACACAAAAGAAACCCAAGTTATTAATGATGCTGAAATAAGGATGCCTAACATTGCTGAGAACATTATGATAGACTACAGAAGCAAATCAAACTCATCAAATATGCCATCATACACAACCTACAGCATATGTGTCCTTCTCTTTACAAATACCACACATGGAAGCATGTATTCACCTTCATGTATCACCTATCCCAACACAAATACCCATTCATAAAGTTTTGCAGAGTTGTAAAAGAATATATTATAAAATAATATCAATGACTAACACAAAAATAGATGATTTATGTAAAGAGTTCATATTAACATTTATAGAGTCTCTTTCATTTTCCTTTTTCACCTTTTGAAAAGATTCTGTCACAGTTAGATACATGTGTCAACTTGAACATTAAGGGTGTAATTTCTGGGCATATTTGTAGAGAATTAGTAGTTGAGTTAAGCCCATTGTGAGCCTTCAAGAGATTGTTTATTGATGGGAAAGGTCCAGCCCTGATGGGTGGGACTAGTTTCTGGGCAGGTGAATAAAATGGAGGGAACTGTTTGAAGAAGTTGGCATTCTTCTATATACTTGTCCAAACATGCTAGTTTGGCAAGTAAAGGATTGTCCCTCTCTCAGATGTTAGGTGGATATAGTGTGGCCAGTTCCCTGGGCCCTTTGTGTTGGCGTAGACTCTCCTGTCAATCTGGATAAGCAATGTTAACTAGACTTCAGTCAAAACTAAACCCCTTGTTCCCTTAAGCTGTTTAGTCATGATTTTATTAGCAAGCATGCAGAGTAACTGCAAAAGATGCTTGACTCTCTAATTCAGTGTAACCTGGAATTTAGTCATCTAAGCTGGAAATCCTCTTACCAAGTGTTGTTTTGCTTGGGTTTCTTATAAAAGCAAGTTTGTTTATATTTATTATCTCAAGAATATGGAAAGTACTATCCTAATTAAATTGGGTCATTCAGTTGTGTTTGACTATTTTTAATTTTCAAATACTTGATTAAGTTTTTCTCCTTATTTTATAAATGCAGTAAATAAGCCCAAAGATGTTCAGTAGATTTTGAGCAGTAACCAGAAAGATCACAAGTAAAATAGTCAGGAATCCACAGTGCCATCCATTCACTAGAATCCTTTCTCTCCTCAATATTCCCTCATAAGCTCCTGTCTCTGATCTGTCACTTTTCTAATGACATGATTTAATAAGGATGAGATCTTCTCTTCTTTAATTTCCAACTGAAACTTTTTTAAATTAGATAATTATCCATATCCATGGAAAGTGAGTACTTTAAGCACCATTAAGTTGACCATAAGTTTTAGTGTGTGGACATCAGTTTCACTTAGATATTAAGAGATAAGGACACTTCTGTGTAAACCCTTTTCTATTCAGTTTTTGATAGTATCCCTAAGACCAGTTGTACTATGTTTATACAGATACTTGGTGTATTGCATCACATGACTAATAAAATCTTTCGAATTATTGTAGGCCATAAAGTAAATAAAGACTAAACTTCCAATGTTAAAAGGTTTCTGGAATTTGGCTTAAAACTAATTCTCAAATTAACGCTATACCATATAAAAGGAGTCATTGCTATACTGTATAAATGGCTGCTCACTTTTCTTCTTGCACATACTGTGTACTTTCATGTTTACGACATTGTTTAGAATAATCGTTTCTACTGGAGTAAGAGCCATACTTTTGAATGTGTTCTATAAGTTCGATGCAGTGATAAGAACTTTAGAAATGTTACCTCTGTAGTGGAACTAGAGATTTGATTTGAGAACTTTGGGGAATCAAACGTGAGAATTGATATGAAAGTGTGTATTATGCCCAAAAGGAAAGTGTTGTGCATTGCTAAAAACACAAATAGAAAAGGAAAATGATAATTAATTAGTTTAACCTGTAATTTTTGTCAGTAAACTTGCTTCTTAATGAGTAAGGATTTGTCTTCTTAATATTTGTCTGGTAACACTCATAATTTTTTGGATGAAATACTTATTCCTTGGAAGAGAAGTGATCAAAGAAGAAAAGGATATTTTTAAATTTTTAGAGAAATTTTTCAAAGAAAATTTAAAAGTTAGATGTTTTAAAATTGAAATAGGTCCATAAATTCCAGCACTTTCATTAAGAACAATACTATATGATCTTTCAGATAGATACACAATTTGACATATATCCTAAGTTTTACCATCAATAAAACTGATTGTGGTTTGGTATCCATAGTGAGATATCATAATTCATTCTGATTTATCTGCTGATATTGTTCACATAACACATATTATAAACCCGAATCAGACTGAACATTGATGTGATATCTACATATCTATAATTCCTATTTCTCAGTAGGTGAGCTGTTTATGCAGAAATGTGCATGAGTTGCATCAAAGTAAATTCAAAATTTTCATATCTTGCTGATTCAAGGTAACTAACACTGTTGAAGGTGAAATTAATATACAAGATCAGACAAAACTGTATATTTTATGTGGGGAAAAATTAACTATTGTCAGAAAAAATTGACATGAAACCATAAGAATTCCTGATGAGTCAATAAGACCATATTAAAAAATACCAGAAAAAATTATCAATAAAGACACTGTTGAGATTATATATTATAACACAGGGAGATGAGAACTCCTTGGCTAGGGGTTTCCACATGGACTTGATAATCTCTAATGTGCTTGCTCAAGACTTGTTTTAACTACAAATTCTTCACAAATACCAAACTCCTCAGCTCTCAAATGACAAATTAACGTAATTATACTTAACTGGCACATTATCTATTTATCTATCTATCTATCTATCTATCTATCTATCTATCTATCTACCTATTTCTATTTATCTTTCTTTCGTCTTTATCTTCCCTAACTCATCTACCTGTCATTTATCATCTATATTTATCTATCATCTATTTATGTGCCTCTATCCCTTTATCTTCACCATCTTTGCATGAGTGTGGGCGTATCCATGTAGGATTAAGTATATGTATGAGTATATGTGTGCTGAGTTTATGGAGGCTGAAGGTCAAACTCTGGTTACATTTCTTAGGAGTTGACAACCTTGTATTCTGAGTTAGGATCTCTCACTGGGACTTGGGGCTCATATATTAGGCTTGTTTAGCTAGCCAGGGATCCCCAGTAAATTATCTACCACTACCTCCCCAAATCTCGGGTTACAAATGTGTACTACCATACTGGGCTTTCCATATGGAGGTTCTGTGCATCATACTGAAGACCTCATGTTTTCACAATAAATGTTTCTTTGGCAGAATCCTCGATCGTTCTGACATCCATTTTTATAAAGGAGCTGAACAAAACTACTAACCAAGAATGGGGGTGGGAGGGGTGGTAAAGCAACTGAAAACTCACTGAATTTCAGAATATTTCAGTAGTTCCTAAAATGTCTGGGTATTTCAGCTAAGGATTGACACCTTAAATCCTAGAAATAGCTCTTCAGTCTTTCCTTTTTACATATGTCAAAGCAAATGGAATCAAAAGTATGGCCTCTTATGTCACATGGACAATTGTTTTTCAGCGTGATCATCAGGAGGATATGCGATGCCTCTTTAATACTTCTAAAATAAAATAAAAAGAACAAAGTAATCTTTATCCTCTGTCATCTCAGAACAAATCCGTATTTATTTATTAATTTTCACCCAGACTTTTTATTAAGAATTTTTCATATACAGATACTATTTATTTATTTGTGTGTTTTCTTCCTGATCCCCTCTACTCTCCTTTCTCATTTTATCCTCTCTTCACAAATCCAGCCACATCCTTTCAACCCTTACATCCCTTTGCATTTGTGGACCATTGAAATCCCTTTAGAACACCTGTATTAGTAAGGGAGCAGACTTCTGTGATAGTATAAGTGGCTCTTTAGTGGGCAAACCCACAGGTGAGGAAGCTCCTCTTCCATTGTCTAGCACCTGCCCCCCCAAATTCTCTCTGAATGTGGTTGTTTCTCCTGAGATCCTTGCTCATCCATGAGGGAGTGTTGATATGTCAGCCACTGTGTAGTTCTGTAAGAAGCAGATAACATTGCATTGAAATCTTGTATGCAGTACTCCTGTCATAACTGAAGTGTCAAGGCTTCAATAAGATGTTCCCAGCTTTAGCCAGTCACGTCCTTACTGCTTCCCATCTTCTACTAAGTTCCCTGAACTTTAGGATAGGGAGAAATTTTGATGACCTCATTATGGCCAAGCATTCCATTGTCACCATTCCTCTGCTCTCTGGCCAGTTTTGATTTTCTACCCCACTAAATCGTTCTTTGAGATGAAAGAACAGATCCATATTTAGACAAGAATAGATTAGATGATTCTAAATTAAACTTTTAGTTTATTGCTTAATATCAATCTATGATGTATGCCATTTTGCTCAAATTTCACAAATAAAGATCTGCAAGCAAAAAATTAATCCATAGGTGTCAAAATAATTTCTTCATTAGTTTATTATTGAGAAGATGACACATTTGGACACAATTTTGGCTTTCTGGGGGGGATAAATGTAAACAAATGAAAGAAAAACAGAGTAAAGTATGTATAAATGAAAAAGTGCCTGAAAGTATCAATTATAATGTATGATAATGTGTATTCTCACTTGTTTTACTTTCTAATTCTGCACCTGCTGAATTTTCAATTTTGTCAATATGTAAAACAAAAATTTTCAATTCATGGAAAGATTTGAGATGTTTTCAACTTTTATGCCATTTACCTAATCTTTGTTTCAGGTATCTCAGGAAATTTATGTGTGTTTTATTAAGAAAAAAATTATTGGTCACAAAAACAAACTGAAGCATTCTAGTCCCAAAGTAAAACAGGTAGTACAGTCTACCAAATTTACCCAAGGACATATTTATACAGATATCATTATTTAAAAAACTATAATTTCACTTTGAAAAAAATTGTTACTAAGTACACAATAGCAAATATATTAGTAAGGATAGAATGTAACGTCTGAAGCTCTGCTTTACCCAGCTGTTTGAAAGATTCAAACTCTTTACTAGATTGCTTTGAACTTAAGAAAAGGAAGGAGAGCAGAAATTTATAATCCAAGCTTCCACATAGATACATTCATAATCTTAATCATATTTCCTCTGACTGTGCATTGACCTACTTCGACCTTACTGCTAAAAATGTGTCAGCTGCATTTCTTACTTTCTCAAATCATTGACAGTTTTATGAGTTCATTGTCATAATCCCTAAAGACTGCAGGGGTGCCAAAGTTCCTTTGCTGATTTTAACAACCTTGTTAGCTTGTCTGAACCTATTCCTATTTCTGAACTACATCTTGATTATACCTTATAGTCTCTCCATTTTTTAAAATCCCCTGTGCTCACCACATGCCTTGAAGAAATATATGCAATAGTTTTGATTTCTAATAATATCCATATAGCTTTACAAACTATGTTTAAAATTATGGACCTTTCAATGCTAATGAAAAAGAATATATGTATTGGATGTGAGAAGAGGACTCCATGTCCAAAGTGCAAGCAAGGCTGTGATATTTCATATTCCAAGGTCCCATGTAAGATATGGGGTAAGGGGTGACCTACCTGTAATTCCTGCCCTGGAAAACAGAGTCTGTTGAACTTCAGAGTCAGCTGTCTAGACAGATTAGCATTAACAGTAAGTTATGTGCACATGTTCTATAGGCAATATCATTGAGTTCAAAACATAACAAGTTCATATAAATCATTGGACTTCAAAATTCCAGTGTGTTGTTATTAATTCTGTGCAGAGATAAAAAATTGGGACTTAAAATGTTTTAGTATTTTGCTCAAGTAATAAATGGCAGAACAGTGAACATCTCTGATTCCAATGTCCTTCCTACAATAATATTATATGCTTGGATCTACAATTCCTTATGAATTTGGGGAAATTTTATACTGAATATTGGTTTTCAGTATACATGATGATATTGCTTCCTAACATTATGGCTTTTCTTCAAGAACTAATTATCTCATTTCTTCCATAATTGTTACTTAAGGTTATTTTACTTTATCCCATGTCTTGACATTATAGATTTGCCAGTTAAAATTGCTTTAATTTCCTTTCCTACTAAGTGTAAGATGTGGAGCAGTTTGGGCTAGATTTCAATTGATTAACTATTATTCTCAGCATGTTACGTTTATCTGCTCTTTTGCACACCTGGAATCATTGACTAATACGAGGAGTTTGTGAAACTTGATTTTAAGGTTCTGAGGAGCTTTCTGTTTAAAAATATTCATGAGCTTTATTCTAAAATGGAGTTAGGTTATTTGGGCACAGCTAGACTCTTGCAAATCTTGTGTTTTTGGTACATTAGATGGGTTTCATGTGGACTTAGCCTGGAGTTGATTATCCCCAGCACTTCAAATACAACTCTCTCCAAGTCTTGAAATGGTTCTTTTCTGGTCTTCTAAAAAAAAAAATAAATAAATAAATAGATAGATAGATAGATAGATAGATAAATGAATGAATGAATGAATGAATGAACGAACGAACAAATAAATAGATAGATAGATAGATAGATAGATAGATAGATAGATAGATAGATAGATAGATAGATAGATAGATAGATAGATAGATAGATAGATAGTGTCAATGCTGACAACCTGCCTGGCAAATGTCATAATTCATAGCATAGTTTACAGTCCTCAGAAAAGAGTTTCTTCATGCAGAAAGATAATTTGCTATAGTAAGTGCTGATCTGCTCCAAGCAATGTTTCAATGGTTTATGTCTAACTATTCAGCAATTAATACTAAATTCTATAGATGTCACACCTTTCTCTCAACAATTTTCCTTTTTATCTATTATCAAACTTGTTTCCTCATCTGCAAAATGAAAGAAATGTATGTGTCAATTTCTGTAGTTTTGAGCTAAATAATAGTTCATATATAAAAGACTTTGGGACTGACATTACTGTGTAGTAATAGTAAGACCATTTAGAACTAGAGTGATATGTGGGAACTTTGGTCACTGGGGACATGTGCTCAAAGAAGAAAGAGGGATTATCTCCTTCCCTCTTGCTTTTCAGTCCCTAGCATGAGATGAATGCCTTTGTTTTATGACAATCTCACTTCATGACCCCATACCCAGCCAGGTCTTTATGACACATTAGTACTACCACGCAGTACTGTAGACACTTTTGGTTCATTTTCCATATATTTTCCCCATTTATCACCAACACATCTTTAATCTCTGCCTTCTGTCTTTCATTACTTTTGGGAAGCAAAGAGACTTTTTATTTCCATGATTTTCTCACTGAGATCATTGTGATTTGGTTTCAATCTAGTTCAGTTAATTGACCACAAAGTCATGTTTCCTGGCTTCATTGACTCCTTCCTCTTCCAAATTCTTGTATCATGTGGAGTTTAATAGAGTACCTAATAAAGTATCGATAGACATGGTCTAAGAAATTGCAAGTAATTTTCACTGTTACCTTTTCACTTAGATACTTTTCTCCAGACAAATATTTAGTGCTGTCAGTTTTTCAACATTTCCCCTATTAATATGATAATACTTCCCATAATTAATTATTGATGCCTTTAATGATTTGTACTTGCTGAGATTTTATAAAGAATTTTGAAATTACTTTGGGTTTATTCTGCTTTTTAAAACAAACATGGAAAATTTCCAGTGAGCAGACAGTTTTTCATATTTTCAAACTATGCAGGTAATACTGGTCATTTTTCACGCATAGAAAATATTTTACAACAAACTTCACAGTTTAATACAATTTACATGCATCTTTGACTTACAGTAAAGTTGTTCTTCATTGTTCATAAGCCCAGAAAGTGAGATTTGGGGGCTGGAGAGGTGACTCAGGGGTTAAGCCCCTGCCTTGCAGGCAGAAGGTCCCGAGTTTGTATCCTAGACCCCACGTATAGACGCCGGGCAGAAGCGGGGGCGGCCTATGTTTCTGGTACTGGTGGGCGGAGCCTGTGAATCCCGGGACAGAGTAAACAAGGAGGTGGAGGCGTCCATGGTGGTTCCAGAATTCGCCCGTGGTTCTACACACACACAGACACACACACAAAGACACGCACACACAGTACACGTACACACACACATCCATTATTATTGAATAAATAATAAATAATAAAAAAAATTTTAAAAAAGGAAAGTGAGATTTTGCCTGCTAAGTAATGTTTACTTGAAAGCTCTAAATCAATGTTAGGTTTCTGCAAGCCTCTCATATCACCTTCATCAGTCCATCAGTGCATAACTTTGCTTTTCATGTGTTTCTGTTTAAAGGCATCTTCTTTAATGTATACCACTCTTTCATTAAAGAACCCAACTAACGACCAAAGTTAATAAGATGACCTATGTTTTCTGAGAGTGGGCATCACAACTTTATGGAGATAAAAAATGCTAGATAGTACACAACACCGTATTTAAGATGCAATTCTAATGACAAAATTTTTCTGAAAGTACAAAAAGTCAAAAGCTGTAGCAAATAAATATATAAAAAATTTTCCTTATGAAGAGCAGAAAGAAGGTAGTTCCTTTTTCTTTGGCATCAGTTGGGATTGTGAAATCCATTGGCTCAAAAGTCTTCCCTGCCCTACAGTGGTCCACCGATGACTAAAGAGTTTTCTGAGCATTGATTTGGAGCTTGCAAGTAAATGTTACTGACATCATGACATCATATTATCTCTCTCTCTCTCTCAGTATGTCTTCCCTTCCATTTAAACCTCTCTGGAAACACCTTCACTAGAACTCTCATTATGAAGTCACAATGGTCATAAATATAAATATAAATATTTATAGATATGCATATTTACCTCTACCTACATATGTATTCAAAATGAACTTGTGTTCAATTAAGAGAGCTTGATATAGCCATCGGAAATACACAATCCAGATCTTGTTATCTAATACATAAATAATTCAGAATTCTTGAATAAATGGATGGTTGTGAATAATTCTTTTTTTGGTATAAAAATACATAGCTTAAGTCCAGAGGAAGTAATTAAAAACATAACAAAACAAAGGTTAAAGACTGTCTATCTAATGGACATGGGAAATGATTGAAAGAGGTCTCAGTCACCAAAATTTAGAAATGGTTTCAGCAAAAAAAAAAAAAACCTTCAAAACTTAAATATTGCAGTAAGAGATTATAATAGTAAGCACAAACTAAACACACTGATTTATGCATTTGTCAAATAAATAAATCAAAGAGGAGGAGATGTACACTTACTTTGAATAATAATTCAGATATGCTGCAATAGCCTCCTTCAAAAAATCATTTTGAAAATTGGAGTAGAAGAGTATTTTAGAGCAGAGCTACCCAGTGATCAGTTGTCAACTGCTCAATGCTAGCAGAGACCCAGCACTGTACCCAGGATATAATTAAACATACCCAGGATATAATTAAAGTGGATATTTATCCCTATGGTTTCCCTCTCATATCTCAGAGCACTGATTTGGTCACAAACATATCAGCAAAGTTCCAGTGAAACTGTATCACTGAACATCCTTTACCAGTGCTCCTGGAATTGTCAAGATTCTCAAAACAAGGGAAGCTCTAGAAACTATCTCAGCTGCAAGAAATTTGAAAGAACATGATGGGTAAAGTAATATGTCATCTGCAGCAGGTTTCTGAAATGGGAAATGATGTTAGCTAAACACTGCAGTAACCCAATGTCTTTATTTTGTACTAATAGTGCCTTAGCATTGTTTAGTTACTAATAGCAAGCATCCCTTGTTAACACTGAAGAATAGTAGGAAGAAAAAACTTGTAGAGGAGATAATACAGATATCCTTTTTCAACTTTCCTGCAAATATTTTACTTCCTTTTAAAGTCTACTTAAAAATAAATAAGATTTAGACAAGTAAAAATGTGTTGGACAAGAATGGTGGGTAGACAGAAGAATAGGGAATTGAGTCAGAGATGGAAGCAAGAAACAAGAATGGCTAAAGATTTTGAGAACTTCAGGGCAAGCAGCATAGAAAACAGGCATGAATGAGAGCTCAAAGAGAAACAAAATAAAGTTTGACTCAGTGTAGTGGAGTTGAACTATGATCTTAGCACCAGGGAGACTGAGGCAGGAGGATTTGTAAATTCAAAGTAAGGGGGGTAGTGGGGAAGGGGAAGTGGGAGGGTGGGAGGAGGAGTCTTGATTTGACTTACAAAAGGAGAGGCTGGCATTTGATGGTTCTCACAAGAATGCAATTCTATCTGAAATAAACAGAGATACCGCTTCATAAAACAGGAAACTCTTTAGGGATATTTGTTTCTCCAGATCAAACGGATAGGGAATATGCTGGTATTATCCTCTATCAACCTGGCATATAATATGTTCAGTACTTAATTCAGGGTAGGTGAATTAGTTTAGTTGGTAAATGTTATTACATATTGTACTGGTTACTCTTTTCTGTTGCTATGAGAAAATACCCAAACTCAAGTGTAATGATTTACTCTTAACTACTGCTATGAGAGAGTACCCAAAGTCAAGCAACTTAAGGGAGAAAGAAATTTGTTCATCTTATGGTTTCAAAGGAGATACAGTCTTCCAAGGCAGTGGCAGCATAGCTACCTGGCCAAAGCTGGAGAAGGCTAGGTCACTGCAGTCATCTTGAGAGCTATAAGACTGCTTGCTGCAAAGGCAGATTTCTTTAGGAGGTAGGGTGGGACAAATCCACCTCAAAGCCCACCTCTTATGACTGCCTTCCTCCAGCAAGACTCCACCTCTCAAGATGCCATGACTTTGCCAAACACATGCGACTGTGGGGGATGCATTTTAAACCATGACATCTAGGAACTTAAGGAAAAAGGAGATTTACAGCTTACAATTCAGACGGAAGATACAGTCTTTCATAGCAGAAGCATCATGGCTGGTGACAGAAGATAAGTCATATCCATCCACAAGACAGAGAACTTCTGGACTGCCAATTGCAAGAGCAAACCACTCCTGGAAGTAGAGTGGGATTAATCCACCTCAAGGCCCACACCCTGTGACTGCCTTCTTCTAACAAGGCTCCATCTCCTAAAGATGCCATGATCTTCCCAAACATATGAGACTGTGGGGGACACATTTCAAACCATGACACAGATACAAAAATAAACCTCTGTATACCAATAGGCACAAGAATGAACCATAGCTTGAAAGTCAATGGGTCGCTGTAGCAATTAAGCAATCAGGTAAAGGTAAATTAGTGTGTGCTTTTGAAAAAGTTCATTCTCACCATGACTGTGAGACAGATAATACACAGGGAACGGGTTCTCTGTGAAGACAAAGGATATTTATGTTTCTGGATTTTCACAGAGGACAACAAAATCTCATTCATATTTGTAATTGGATGATGAATACATAGCATGCAAGATTAAGTATGGATATGAAAGCACAGTATTACCAATTGGAATGTTTCATGTTACTGTTCCATCTCACTCAGAGCTTGTCTGGTCTTTATAAAGTGATTTCTAGATCAGACAAATTCAAAGTGAAGAATGAGACAACTCATAGCAAATCATAGGCAGCCAAGAGAAAATGGACAATGCATCAAGGTTTTTTTTCTTTAACTTTTAACTACCTACCTACCTAACTAGCTAATTAACTAGGTTACCAACAGTTAAAGACCCCAAACTGGGCTAAGTTTGCAGAGAAATAAATTCTTCATCAAGGTAAAATATAAACACTATTTTTTGTGTGAGTTGTTCTCTATATCCAACTTAAAAGCTGAATAAATTAATTACACCATTCCCCTCTAATGTGAATCATCTTAAATAAACTTAAGAGTAAAAATATGAGATGAAGTGAAGCCAAAGATGTTATTAGTGTAAATTGGTCATCAGAGACCTAGAACGTAAGGCCTCTGGGCACACATGAGAGAGTTTCTCTGGATTAAGATTGTCCTCTGGGACTGCCTGTGAGGAAATGTCTTGATGTGGGATGCAGCAACCATTGTGAGTGGCACAATTCTCTAGAAACTCTATGAGAATGATCGCTGAGCATAGACAAGTGTCCATTTGCTGATTCATTGCTCTCTTCTTTTACTGCAGCTGTGATATGTCCAGCTGCTGTAAGTTCCCCCAAATGATAGACTGTAACGAAGAATCATGAGTCAATGAAACTCTTTCTCCCTTAAATTTCTTAGGGCAGATATTTTGTGGTAGCAATGTGTACTGAAATTAAAACATAAATCAATACCATCTAAGTGAGGACATTGCTATGTTGAATCTGTCCCTGTGTCTTTTAAGATTTGGAGTTGTTTTGTAGGAGGAATTTGGAACTTTCAGCTAGAAAATCCAATCAAGGTTGGAATTGGATCTCCATGGGCTGTTTGTAAAGAAGCAGAAGAACTGAGAAAAACATGGGCAGCAGAGGACCAGCTTTTGTGGTTTCATTTGGGAACAAGATTCTCCCATTAAGAGGATAAGGGGCCTTTTCTAGGGTATTTTTTGCCAAGAATTTGGCTTCAGACTGCTTGTGTCTCCAGGACAGAATGAAGTTGAATTTGAAGATATTATGTGACAAGTTTGTTTGGTTATGGAAATGTCAAGGGCATTACCTGATCCTGAGAGATGCCGACCTGTGACTCTGAAAGAGTGCAGTACCACAAAGTCAGAGCTCCTGTGGGACAGTGTATGGGGCATTTTGAGGGCAAAAACCTCACTTAAGGAGATTCCATTTTGTGGAGATCCGAATTCATTCAGAAAAACAAAGCCTATGGCAAAAGGATTCACCGCTCCTCAAAATGGGTGTGCTTCTCAAGAATCACTATTCAATAGCAGATGCATAGGGTGCCACTTGGAGAAAAGGAGGGGTGCACTGGAATGCCATCTTGACAATGGGAATTATCTGAGGAATTCTGCCCAAGGCTGATTTCTCCTCATGTCACAGTCTGGTGGTGTAAACATGCACTGTTATCTGGGAGGACTGCCATTTCCCCAACTCTCTCCACTAATCACAGTCCTTCACCTGATTTTGCAACCTGATCCCCAGTTCCTATTTACATTCCTGTATAAAATAATGTTTCAAGAAGCAGGTGATGGGAGAGACCTCACTAAGACCCTTATATCCCCCATCTGCCTGGCTTGCTGATCTTCTTATATGTATGTCTCCGGTGAATTATTTCTTCATTGTCCATGTTTCCAACTGCTCTGGAACTTAATCTGCAAGTACAAAAAAAAAAAAAAAATCCCTGGAGATTAATTTTATATTGACTAAAAACAGACTAGACGAGCATTTCTTTTCTTCTTTATATACAAAAATTACACAGATGCAGGTGGGGCTCAGGTGAGCCAGGCTCCATCCTGAACTAACAGATACTGGCAATGTTGTCCAGGTGGTACTGGTTTTGAAGACAAAATGCAAGATTGGGCCATGGAGAGAAACTAAGACTTGTTGTGCCTGGCAAGGTGAGAGTCCTTCCAAAGAGGCCTCAGGTACACTGAGCAAGGTATGAAAATGAAAGTTAAGCTTCTAGTGGAAAGCCAAGGATATTGGAGATTCCAGAATCATGGGATGTGTGCTTGGAAATGCTGTAGTTATGAAATGGAACCAGTCCAGAAAGATTATGATCACATTACAAGTGTCAGATGCTGGACACTGAGCTGTAGGACTTGGTATTTTTCCCTGCTGGACATTGGTCTTGCTTTGGTTTTGATCCTTTCTTACTGTATTCTCACTCTTCACTTTGAAATAGGATCATTTACTCTGTGCTATTGTTGTAACTTTTCTTGTTATTTGTAACTTTTTCTTAGGCAATCACAGTTAGAAGACTTTGAAATTTTAAAGTGTTGGATGTGTTAATTACTATAGGACAGTTTAAAGTCAAACGACAGAAACCTTAAAATTGGACTACACGAATTTACAAGATGCACAGAGAGACCTTGGAGATAAGAGGTGGAAGATTATAATTTTAAAACTGGCTATATTTGGTGTCAGGTTAACAACGTGCAGAATCGGGATGGTTAGGATGAATCTTCAGCCTAGGAGTAAGGCGGGGTTTCTTCCTTGCCTTCTCTTTAATGAAACCTCCCATGTGCCTCTTTTCATTTCTTCAGTTGAGCATTAGAACAATTATCTATGTAACTTCTTTGATATTCTTTGAACCTTGTTTATGAAGCAAGATTAGAATAGAACAATTGGATTCCAAAAAGTTAGCTACATTGAAGCTTAATGAGCTTGGAGATAATTATAAAGCTCTGGCATTTAGAGAAAATTTCAGTATAACCAGTTGAATGTGTTTTGCTTAACAAAGTGTTTTCTATTTTTTAATTTGGCAAGATATTGTATTCTCATTAAGACAACATTTGTCAAACTTCATATCCATGGCTTCTTCCAAATTAAACCAAAGCTGCTTTCCCAAGCTTAACGTTATCAAACACTGTTAATTAACAATTTTCCATATTTTTACATTTATTTAATGATTAGGAATAAGTCAGTTAAGGCAATTTAACAATAGGAAAAAAAACTCCCTCAATAAATTTGTTAACTTATTCCTTTCTGCTCAATGGACATGGGTGATCAAGTATGAAAGCTGACATTTCCCTGATGTCATGCATAAATCAGAATCATCTAATGATGCTAAACATCTGAAGAAGCCCTTCATTAGAGAGCTGATCTTTGGAACAGCCAACAAGAGTTTGACAAGCCATTTTGAGCGACGAGGAACACTTACTGATTGTATGGTCAAGAGAGATTCAAAGCTAAGCACCCCATGGCTTTGAGCTTGTAATTTTTTACAATTGTGTAGAAGGTGAGTACAGTAATGAATGCAAGGCCATTTGAGGTAGATGAAAGAACTGTGAAACCTAAGAGCCATCAAGAGAAGGTACTTGCCTAGAGCCCTTTCTTGTGCTCCCCTTTAGAATGGAAGCACTATTGTGCCTCTTAATCCCTTGTGTCTAAGGATCCTAATACCTGTGATCCATGTTAGACTTTGGGGGCAATGCCACTGAGTCCTTTCACCTCAATAGAGTGGAGGATGCAGAGGGAAGTTTGACATTCACACTAAAGGATGCTCCAGGGAATGGGGGTGGGGGAGAGAAGAGCGGGCACTGAGAAAAAGGGAGGGAAAGGGATGAAATAGGGGTAGGGAGCAAGGGGGTCTAGAAAGGGATGGAGGGAGGGAGGGGACCAGGGTACTTATTAAGTTTGTATGAGTGGAAAAAAAAATAATAATAATAAAGAGAAAAAAAAGAGAGAAAGTTCTTGAAAACCAAATATTGTGAAGACAAGCTGTGCTGGTAGTGTTAAAGAAGACTCTGAAGAGCTTCATCTAAGGGTTTTACTGAACAGGATAGAAAACTGACACGTCTCATGAAATCAAAACTGACCGAGGCAGGGCAGAGAAGAGAGATTTTGCTTTCGTCATCTTTGTGACCACAAATCAATGAATTAGATCATCATTTAACATCATCACACTGTGAATGATCACAACCTCGAGGTCAGGAAAACCCTGTGGAAGCAAGAGATGGCTGGCTCTTCACCTAGCCAAGGAGGTCTCGGAGCCATTCGGCAAATGCTCATGTTCTTTCTGAAGATAGTTTTTCAGTCAATTTTGTTCATGTAGAAAATTTCAATGACCTTATAGTCCTTCTTGCAGCTATGGTGGTGATGGTGGTGGATATATTGGTAATGGGAATGGTTATGGTAGATATGGCAAAGTCAAGGAAGCCATTTTGGAAGTGATGGAAGCTACAATGCTTTAGGCAGTTAGAACAATCTTTCAAATTGGCATGGTATATATGCTTGCTTTCTCTCTCTCTTTCTCCCTCTCTCTCTCTCTTTCTCTCTCTCTTTCTCTTTCTCTCTTTCCCTCTGAAAAGAAATTAATATAAATATTTCAAAACACCAGCAATTAAAAATATGTAAATTCAAGGACATTGCTTTCATAACAATGTAGATTATGTCAGTGTAATTCTGTTTATGTCAACATACTACTGTTTTCTAATAGTCTTAAAGATGGTCTTTCAAATGTTATTGACTACTATCATAATCAATCTTAACCTTTTAATGTGTAATTATTAATTTTTATACATTTTAGTTTATATGTCAATCTTGTTCCCCAATGCTGTTATTTGTATGTATCAAGCACAACAAATTTCTATGAATTACAATGAAGTCCTTATTGCTCCTCAGTAATGAAGCTGCTCAAAGGTCCTGATCTCTCAAGAAATTAACCAAATCAGTGATCCCTGAGCAGGTGTTAGTTTTGTCTGAGCCATCAGGAGATAGTCAATGACAATCTTAATCAGATTCTCTTTGACATTCTTAACCTAAAAGTTCCTCAAGACAAACTTAATCTTATCACCATTCTGGGCCCCTTGCCACATCTGTCAATTGCCATAACTTCTATGAATTATTCTCTCAATCTTTATTTTTTAACTTCATGTAACCCTTTCTCTCTTTCTGATATTTTTCATTACTAGAGTAAAACGTTCTCAGATCACTTCAAATTTTATTAATAAAGGGAACACATTTCCTCACATTTTCTAGTTTCTTCACAAAATTGTCTCATTCCTTTGTCTCTAGCAGGAAATGATATCTGTTTTCCAGAACCATTGCACTTTCTGGCCCTTGTTGCTCTCTCTCATCTTGTCACAAGAAACAAGATAATTCTCTTATAACAATCTCATGGAAAATACTTCTCTATTTTTTGGAATTTATTTTTAATTTTTAAAAATATTTATTTACTTATGTGTATGTGTGTTAATTTGTGCACATGGATGTGTGATATGTGCACAATATGCACATGGAGATACATCAAGACCTGAGAAGGAAGTCAGGTATCTTGCTCTACCAATGTCTGCATTATTCCCTTGAGACAGAGTCTCCCACCCTAAAGCTAGACTGGTGAGCACTAAGGTCCCACGATCATTCTGTCTCCACCTCACCACCTCCTCCAGAGCTGAAGTTATAGACATGGGCCTGAACATATCTGGGGATTTGAACTCAAATCCACATGTGGATTTGAATTCAGATTCTCATACTTGCATAGCAGACTCTCTTATTGCTCATCTCTCCAAACCCCCTTCCATTGCTTATCCATGTTATGCAGATATATCAGACTTAGCAGCATTAGAAGGCCAGGTCAATAATTCTACAATATTTGCTGAGACCTTTCACTCCTGGCTCCAGGACTTTGTTTATATCTTGACCATGTCTGTTGTCATTGGTGATTCATCTTTAGTGACTTAAAGAAAACGTGGGAAAACCTATGGAAAATTTCTGTGTCCTTAAAGACAAAAAGAAATAAGGATGTTGTCTAATTATTCACACAGTTGCATTATTATTTTTGATCAATTTATTTATCTCGACAGTTAAAAGGATTTTTTTAACATTGTACATTTTGCTTACATTCCTATATAGTGTGGTGGGATAAATTAAATCAGATGCACAAGATTTCCATTCCTTATTTCTTCCTCTTTCTTTCTTCCTATTCTTTCTTTCTTCCTATTCTTTCTTTCTCTTTCTTTCTTTCTTTCTTCCTTTCTCTGTCTTTCTCTTGTATTCTTTCCTGCTTTCTTATCTCTCTTCTTCCTTCCCCCTTTCTTTCCCTTTTCTTTTTTCTTCCCTTTTCTTTCTTCTTTCTTTTCTTTCTTCCTTCCTTCCTTCCTTCCTTCCTTCCTTCCTTCCTTCTTTCCTTCGTTCTTTACTTCCTTAAACCACTGAAAAAAAAGAAACTGAAATGTCTGATAATAGGTGCCATTAAGTACTCACTTCAGCAACACAAACTAAAATTGGAATGACACAGAGAAGAATGGCATGGCCCCTGTGCAAGGATGGCATGAGTATTTGTAAATTGTTCCATAAATAAAAAAAAGTAGGTGCCATGAAATGTACTGACAGTTTTGCAGTGGAACAAGAAAAACAAGGAGATGTCAGTCAAGAAGCAAGAAGAGTAGCAGAGCAAAGGTTTCTGGATAAGTATTTGATCTTGAATTAAAATATAGTCATAATCTCCTTATGTTAAAATCAACTGAAAGTCAGTGAAAATTTTGAGCATAATGCACATATTGATCATTTGGTTCCACTTTCTATAAACTGTCAATATACTTACAATTGCTACTATTTATCTTTCCATTGACCTTAATTCAATTATAGAATTGTCATAGTTTCTAAATTGCAAACCTCACTGTTTCCCCTTGAGAAACAATTTCCTCTACTTGCTTCTATTCCTGTAAATAGATCAGTATTTTCCTTCATAACCTGTCTATTTTTTCTTTTTATTTATTTACTTTCATTAAGAAATATCTTGTTATACAAAAATAATGAGTGGTTGAAAGCCAAACTTAGATATTGTAATACATGAAATATCAACAAATGTAGACAAAATGTGTCATGATCACTCCGTTTTAAGTTATTTAATCTCTTAATCAGTAGATTTAACTAAAAATAAAGATGGATGTAAAAGAAACTTAATAGTCTGATGAGAGGCATAGATATTTTATCTGGGATAGAAACACATTCTTGCTATAGAAATGTAATACTATCCTACTCAAAATTTCAGTTGAAACACATTAGAAAGTTTATTCTTCCTGATGCATAGATAATCTACTTGATATCAATGTAACACTGAAAACACAAACCAATACAAATTGTAGATGGTTTAGTATTTTGGCATCAGAAGAAAGAGGTCACATCCCACATGGAGAAAATTATTCTTAAATATAATATTACACAAAGATGAAATACATGTGAATTTAATGTATGAAGCATTTGTGGGGAAAAAATAGACAAAGAACATCATGGAAATGAATGGATAGATTTACTTTCAAGGCTTTAAGAAAAAAATCTAGTGAAATATTTACTGCATGAAAATTGGAAATCTCTATTTAATTATATAGTTAAATTCTAGCATCTAAAACTGATAAGACTAACATCTAAAACATAGCCCTTTACCCTGTACCAAATTTTAAAAAAAGAATTAAAAAAGATTCAGTAGAAATTAGGAATAAGAAAGATAAACAGAAATTTCACAAAGAAATTTACAGACTTGGTCAGACTCATCTGTGATCACTAGACAAATTCAAACAACAGAATTTGTGCCTATGTAAACTGGTAGCCTTCCCCACTGTTGGAAGCAACAGCACCAGTCTAGAATGCCATGCAGAAGTTGAGAGTATGAATTAGCACAGCTACTTTGCAAGACAATCTGGAGGATACTGATGCTGATGTACATGTGCATCATAAGTTATAAGGAATGCCTTATGAGTACATAATGGAAAAGTTCACAAAATTTAGGATGGGATGTGTGTCAGCAAAGTGTCTCCCAGCCCATGTGATTTAACCTGAAATATTTTACTGTATTTCCTTCATATTATTGACCCCAACCTAGTCAAGGAATGAATATTATTGCTAATAGTTTGTCTTAATAGTCATTAATAGTCTAATATTGCTAATAGGAACTAGAGATTATTATTCAAGAAGTTTGCTGTCTTAATGCTGCTATAATAGTGAGTTTTAATTATTAGAACTCTAATATAGAGCTTATTTATATTCCATTTTACTCTCGAGCTGTGCATTTTGAGGCTGGTTAGTTTCACACTTTATCTCTTATTTGTTGATTTATATAATCATAGTTTATACTTTTGTTCATTTCAAAGGAAATTTAAGAGTTGCATATTTCTTGAATGTATATTTATTTAGATATACGTCTGAGATTCAAAGCATTTTTTAAAGCTGTTCCATTGCTTTCACATAGTGAACTATTGTAAATATTCTCTTTTGTATATATAATGGATTTTCTTTTGATTGACATAATGCCCTAGAAGTCTTAAAGTACAAATATATCCAAAGTATGGATTAGCCTTGTATATGAGTGGATCAACTCATTATAATACGTACTGTGAGGATTTTCTAAAACTCTTGACATACTTTCATCTCTCCTTCAAAGACTTTGTTTCCTTAAATTCTCATTTTTCTTACATGTCTACTTTTTTCATTTGGCTTCCTTGATGTTCCCATTAATGAACTGTATGTTTCTGTTGTCAGACTTGTCTTTCTTCATTCAAGGTCTGAAGAAATCAGGAAATAAATGCATCCTCTGTTCCCTACAAGATGATGAGCTCTGTGACTGCCAGCATCTCCTCACCTTTCACATTTGGCTGTATTGTCCATCTCCATTGCTTCATATGAAAATTACCCTCATGCATGTCTTTCATCACTGTTTCATTTGTTATGTTCATTTCCTTCTTGTGTTCTGCTATGACATTTCTTAGACTCCTTGTTAGTTATTTTGTGGCTGGTACACATTTTTAAATGACATCTTTTCTGCATAAGCCATTTTCCTGATGAAGAAATTAGGGAGAGATCAGAAATGTTTCAGATAATCCACTAAGCCACTGGAGTCCCAAGCTTTTCCACTGAAGATATAGTTGTCCTTATTCCTGTATGAGTTATTATAAACTAACTTGGTTATCAGTGACAGCCTGTGAATTTACGTGTCACATGCCATAATTTCTTACCTTTTAAATGACAAAAACCATTAGCAATAGAACTGGTTGGTATCTGTCGATGCCTTCACCTTGTCAAGAACATGTGAAATACAAATCCATCCTCTCCTCGTTTCTGTGATATAAAATTGCCACCTGGGAAATTCCATTGACTGTTTACCTACCATGAAAGATGCAGAGACTAAACTCTGTCCACATGGTTTACTTTCACACTATTTCTTATACATATTTTAATATCAAACATCTCTCCCTGAATAAGAAGAGTGAGACTCCCTTTGGCAATTTCTGTTTGTTGTGCCTGTCTAACGTCTAGGATAATGAATTAGAGGTTGAATTGAGCTCACTGAAAACATACATAAAAATTCTAAAATCCCATACTGATTGCTGTGATAAATGTGATTCTATTTGGAAAACAAATCTGTAGATATAGCCAAGTTAGAATGGAGTCAGAGGGCCACAGAGCCAAGCTTAAATCCAACTTGAGCTATGTGTGTGTGTATATATATTCTATAAAATGAGAATCCAAGTCACAACATGTGACAACAGAGACAGGTCATGTGTCTACAGCACAAGGAGTCTCAAGGATGATGAGCAGCTCTACAAGCTAAAAGAAAGGCAGGGGATACATTCTTCATGGGAATATCTGAGAGAGACTGTGGAATTCTGGCCTCTAGAGTTATGAGGGATCTATGTTATGTTAACACTTTCAGTTCAGCAAATTTGTATCCCTCTCAGGAACCTAGAGAGAGGATAGATGACATGATACCTTATGGAGAACTGTAAGACTGTTATTACATACAGTTTATACATTACTATTTATGATTTTTTTAAAACTTTTTTTTAATTTTTTTTATTATTATTATTACTTATTCAACTGCATATGCGTGTGTATGTGCGCGCGTCTGTGTGTCTGTGTATGTGTAGAAACACGGACGAATTCGCGAACCACCATGGACGCCTCCAGCTCCTTCTGCCCCGGGATTCACAGGCTCCGCCCTACCAGGACCAGAAGCGCAGGCCGCCCCCCCGCTTCCGCCTGGCGTCTATACGTGGGATCTGGGATCCGAACTTAGGACCTTCCGCCTACAAGGCGGAGGCTTAACCCCTGAGCCACCTCTCCAGCCCACTATTTATGATTTAACAAAGGTTATCGACATGATTTTGATTAGTAATAAGGCCTCAGGAAAAAAATAAATTCATGAATTGTATTACAAATGACAAATAAAAAGTTATTTATATCATAGACTCCTCCAGATTTTTACGTTGTTAATAAATGTACAGTCAAATTAAATAAGGGAATAACAGTTTTTATTCTTGCCTACCATAGTAGGTACAGTTCATAGTCTAGAACCAAGGGAACTGCCACACTGCACTGACAGGCATTACTGAGAGAGATTCAATCATTATCATTTGCCACTCTGTGAGTCTGCCTAAGAATGCCAAAGTATGCCAAAGTACTGAAGCGGCTCCACTGCCCAGAAAATGGTCCCACCCAATGGACTAACTAGCTCTTCTTAATTACTCAATCTCACTCTCCAAAAAATTTGCTCAGGGCTTTCCTTAACTACAAGTTTCTCACAGATGTTTCTCCAAACCTGGACTTCAAATATTTTATTGACCCCTCTATCTAACAGGAGCATAGACTAAAAATATTCAGCAAAATGTTTAAAATAAACTCAGTACAGATGCAAACCTGCATTTCTCTATTTATTAATAGGCGACTTTATAAAATATATCACAACCACTTGTTTACACTATTTAAATGAAAAGTTGACTACATAGTCCATTTCATTGAGGTTATGAGATATATTTTTCTTAAAGAATATCTTCTTCCAGAGTTCTATTCCCACTAAAGAAAGATTCATGGAGGGACCCATGAAATTGGGCCAAGATAATATCTTGGAATGTACAATTATCCTGTAGGTCCTGCTTTTCTGATTATCTTTGCTTCTGGGCTTGAAGAGTCTGGTGTGCATGTGTGTGTGCATGTGCGTGTGCGTGTGTGTGTGTGTGTGTGTGTGTGTGTGTGTGTGTGTGTGTGTTTTATTTTCTTCTCTTCTGACCTTCCTTATTTTTTCCAGGCAGAGTTTCAAGTTGATTCAGCCAGTGCACAGTGATCATAGCTATCCCAAAATTGCTATCTAAGGTACTGGAACTACATGACCAGAAAAGCCCCTGCTGAGTTTGGAGCTCAGTCTATTCTCAAAGAAAAATCTTGGTAGAGAGAAATTGATGTGCATTGCTCAAGTTAGACTTTGATTTTTAATCCTAGAAACTCTAAATTTAAGTTTATACCAAAGATGTATAATACAAAGGATAAAGTCTTTTCAAATAAATAGTGAGAGAAAAAGGAAATACTCAGTATTTGTAGCATAAACTACTAAATTTCTATTGTTTTTTTAATTTTTGTTGTCTTTATAAACATTTTAATATTTGAATTTATACTTGATTAAATTAGTGCTATATATATTGCTTCATGACTGATTAAACATTTTTTGCTAACATTCTATGAGGTATAGTGGGATAATTTAATGAGAGTTGATATTAGAATATACAGAGATGAAATTGATCCTCAGTGAGCTAGTCATATGTTCCTGGGTTGTTCATAGAACCTACTTTACCTTCTTATTCACCATCTGTAAAGTTTGACTACAACTATAAATACATGCCTTAAATAGATATGGTTAAAACAAACAGAGAAATATATGGAACATGCCTCAGATACCACAAAGTACTGTCAATGCTGAAAATCAATGTCATTTTCCATTATTGTAAACTCTATTATATTCTAAAGTCAATATATCCCAAGTGCTTTATTGTCAGCTGCACATTGAGAAATGCCCATTGGTATTGTAAATTCTGTCCCATTAATCTTAAATACAAACTTAGATATATTTCTTTTACTTCCATATGGCAAAAAAGGTGCTGAGCTAAATTATAGAGTCCAAATAACTGCTACTTTGGATCAGATGGTCAGGCACCAATCTAAAGTTGACTAATGACTCCAATAAGTTAGAGAATAGTCAATGAAGGATATTATTATTGAATTATGACCACATATCTTCTAACTCTTACTCAGCTCAAATAATCCCAAATTTTCTCAAGAGATATGATATTTATCTAGCATAATTAGTATGTATAACTCTGATTCTGTTAGAAGTGCATACTTATATACTTCCTAAAGTCCAACACAGGTGTTGGTAGAAGGTTCAAGAAGATATAATCACTATGACACAGGGAATCATCCTGCGCTTCTGGTCCTGGTAGGGCGAGCCTGTGAATCCCAGGACAGAGTAAATAAGGAGGAGGTGGAGGTGGTCCATGGTGGTTCCAGAATTTGTCCATGGTTCTACACACACACACACACACACTCACATACATACGTACACATGCATATACCCACAATGAATAAATTATAAATAATAATTTTTTTAAAAAATCTCTATCTCTTTTATTATAATTACATTAAAATATATGTATGATGTCAATGGCTTTCTTTATTCTTTCTCCTTCTTCTCCAATAAAGAGAGAATGGAGGAACAGAGGAAAGAAAGGAAACAAAGGCAAGAGAGGATAATACAGGGGAGATATTCATGCTATGAATCCATTATAGTAAAATACATTGTTGTAGCCTTTAATCTTTTCAAGATTATGAAAATACTTACACAGAGATTGAAGGCTGATGACAGGAATCTTATGTGATCAAAGTTGTCTCAAAGCCAGTCCCTGGACTGAGCATTGCTTTTTCACCTCTTTCATGAAGAGTCCATATGCTGAATGTGCAAGAAGGAACAAGTCTCACCCGTCCCTTCCCCGGAAATCCTTCCCTTAAGCAAAGAAATAATAATACTTTATCTCCTGTAAGCAGACCTTTAGGCAGATCCTTTTTCCTCTGAGTGCTTCAGAGTACAGGGGACTGCATGATGGCCCCTAATGAATGGAGCACTCAGAAGACCAGAATGCAGGATAGGAAGAGCTGCAATTATCTAAAGACTGAAACATTAGGCTGAAAAATAGAGCCAAGACCTAACTTTACTGCAAAGTTTTCATAACAAAAAAGTACAGTGATTATGAAACTCTTTGATCAATTGAACTTAGTAACTCTCTGTGCACTGATAAATGAGAGTCAAACACTAAACAGTGGAGATAAAATTAGGCAGGTATTAAGAAACATTCCCCTTACCCATACACAGCAAGTTTTTCTCCTACTTCTGATTTTAGGTCTATGAATAAGGAATGATTTAAAAAATTAATTTAAGTTTAAATCTAATAATATACAAACATTGAAGTGAGGTTTATCATCCTACATGTCAAATGTGAGAGGGGCATAAGAAATTTTCAAAGAACCAAATTTTCTAACCCCAGATCACAATATGGTATGTAAGAACTTTTGTGATTTACCTTTGACTTCCTCAGCAACCACATTTCCAATTAAAATACAAATGCATTTATGGAAAATAAGTGTTTTTAAGGAAAATGTTTTATCAAAGAAATGTCATTACTATGAGAAAAGGAGATTTATGAAACTTTTTCCTCAAGTTAATTAAAAGAAATATATTGCACTAAAACCAGACTGAGGTGGTATTGCCAGAAATTTACTATGTCATTTGAAAGTCCTTATTTCCCAAAAGAGAGCGACAGCTTTCAATTTGTTCTATTTCCACGTTTACATGTTGTATAAATGATATGAAGATAATAAGTCATGTAAGGCTTTTTCTACATAAGGTTGAGGAGATAACATCTTAGTAAAGTTCAAAATATTATTAGAACACTGTTTCATAAGCAGGGAAAATGATTCTACTTTGGTCATACATTTTTGCATGCTAGGAGAACATATATACAGAAAAGATGAAACTCTATAACAAATGAACTCAAGAGGGCTTATAAAATGCTTTAAATATTTCTCTTTGAAACATGTACAATTGGAAATGTAAAGGAGAGAAACTTTAGAAATCACTTTGAAACAATAGCATACTATGATGGACTGCATAAACTCTTATTATACAATTGTTGAATACAACTGTTGAAAAGAATCAAAAATGAGAGATTTGCAGATATCTGTAAATTCATTTATAGGCTTGTGAATAATTATTAAGAATACTATGATAATAGTTTCACTATTAAACTAAAATATCAATTTTATGTGTACTGTACATGGCTGAAAATCTTTCCCAAAGCAATACCATTTTCTGCAAAAATTTTTCCCATATGCTCATACAGACAGAAAGTCAGTAGTAGGAAACTTAATTAAATCACTTTGTTATATTTTAATCCTGGAACTTGTGGCCTGGCAAGAGAACTGCACTGCTCCAGGGAACTAAAGCTTCCCTACAAGCCTAGAAATTAGTTTTTGTCCAACATTTATAAGCTAAAAGTCACAAAGAACACTTAAATGTATGTTAGATAGCAGGCCAGGAAGAAAACCTAGGCAGTCTACATATAATCACTAGCTAACTTGTTTTGATCAAAACCTTTATTTTTGGAAAACAATCACCTACACAAGAAGAATAAAATAACAACCATGGAGCGATGAAATGAACAGTTGTTAACATTGACCTAGAGAAGGGGTGGGAAAGCAGAGGAAAAAATAAAAAGAAAAATTTAAGCTGGAGCACAAAAAGCAATCAGAATAATTGTGTTCATATAATTGAAGAGTTTGACAAACAGCAATGAACTTAGAAAGCCACATCCTCCACAACTAGAGTCAAAGAAAGCTATCATTCCCAGGAGCATACTTTCACAAGAACATTTCATGACAGTGTTTTTACAGATGGAATCATCAAAGGCATTTTTCAGCCATACCTCTAGAATACACATAGAGTTTGGAAAGAACAATGAAAATTAAAGGGAGAAAAACTGCATAAAAGAAATAACACTTCCATAATTACATCTGGCTAAAAGAGAATACAGGAAACAAAACAAAAAGCAAAGCTTTAATATTATGATGATGATACTATCTCTTGGAAATGTGTGGAATGAGTGATTCATGTTTGTCAACACGTTTCTGAGCTCCTGTTAAAAGCCAGTCAAAGTGGACAGCATTGCATGTTCCTGCCTTCAGGCACTTTTAGAAGCTAAAGGACATCAAGTCACACAAGGCATCCATGACTTCAGTCTCAAGTGTGAAGCTCACCATGAGGATGCGTTTCATACTCTCACTGTGTATTATATAAGCCTAGAAAGACTGTTTAAGAGCACATGCGCACAGTTGAATAAATAATAAAAAAAAAAGAGCATTTCTGAAGGGATACCAACAAGTCCTTAATGACTTGTTGGCAACACATCCTCCCTACACACAACTCACATGGAAAATGTGACTTTCCTGAGGTGGTGGTGAGAAGAATTGGTGACAGTGTTTCTGTACATGTTTCATGGAGATGCCACATTCAAAGAATACCAGATGAAATAATTGGGGTCTATTGGGATCTCTGGTGCCTATTTGCTCACACTTGTCTATTGCCATTTTAATCTAAACACAGTAATCAACAGTGCAGAATTCTCACTTTCTCCTACAGTCCTTATGACATACTTCATAAGTTCCATGATAGAATTAAAATCCAATGAGCCTCCATGCAATATAAGTCACTGCTACACCTGTTACTAGTGACCATATCATGGTGTATACTTATGCTGGGAATAATTTGAAGAAATTGAACAGAGAAATCTTTGTGATTCTTTGTATATGGCAAAAAGGGCATCATATTCTGGTTTAAACAGGGGAAGGGAGAGGGGAGAGAGAAGGGGGTACCTATTGAGCTTGTATAACTAGGCAAAAAATGTAATAGTAAAAAGATATAAAGCATGAATAAAATTAAATTATATGTCAGAATCCATTTAAGTTCAGCACAGGGATAAATGAGTTGTTTCCTGCCTTTTCCATGAATGAGACCAGGACTCATCTTCTGATGTTATAACACTTCCCTTATAGTGAGGATAAATCTTATGGGCAGGCAAATTTGTATTTCCATTTTTAAATGCCAATCTCATGAATAGGATTGATTCCACATCATGATAGGAAGACAATGAAGTACTTTCAGTGTCTTTATTGGGTACCACAGTTTCCTAAGGATCTTATATTTGATTATGTTAATTTTCCAGTGATGTGGGCATATAGTTTCTTTCATAATCTTGATATATATGTTCTAGACTAAGGTTTTTGCAGGAATTGCAATGCTCAGGGTTAAAGGGAATCTCTCTCTCTCTCTCTCTCTCTCTCTCTCTCTCTCTCTCTCTCTCTCTCTCTTTCTCTATCTCATTGTCTCTCTTCTAAAAAGCATCTCCTAAGCAGGAATGTCAAATTTACCCTTATTGAGTCAGCCTAGGACCCCATCAGGCTGCCTGACATGAGGAAGATAGCTCATCTGTCAAGCCTCCTCACATGCCTGGGAATAATTTAACATATTTAACAAATGCTTATATCTTTTCCTCAACTTCTATGTTATCATTTATTTTATTAGCATGCCTTTCAGATGCTGGGTTTGTTGTTGAAAGCCCCTCCCCTAGGTGTTTCTAATTTGGCCAGAATTGAATATTATTGATCCCTGTGAATAAAATGAAAGTATAGTATTTCTTTGCTGTACGCTTAATCTATCATAGAGGTAAGATGCTATGTCTACACTGCAAATATTTAGTTTGTTATGCACTTCTGTAATTCTGCTTTTATACACTGCATCTGTTACTTACAAATCAAGTTAGAATTGTATTTCGGTCATTATTTTACTATTGTTTAGTTATCTCCAGCTTAATTTCCAAAGATTAAAATGAAATATTTTATGTTAAAAATTGAAGATAGATTTTGTTTCATGGATCACAGGAAATGCAAATCTATACAGTTTACTAAAATGAGCAGACAGATTTTTTTAAATGGCAATTTCAGCAAGCTTTACTCTGCTTTGAAGGTGGCAAAGAGAAAAGAAGAAAAAAGAAAGAATAGCAAAACAACAAAGACTCCAACTGCATATGATGGCAAATCTGCATCAATGACAGTCATTTCAGCTGTGTGTTGTGGGGTCAGGAAAGAAGTGTTCAGAGGAGCAAAGTTGCACTGGCTAGGTTGATAGGCCCAGACTCTGCACCTTGCATGGATGAACAGAATAGAAATGAGTCTCTGTGAAGCAAATGGAAATAATGAGAAAAAGAAATGAGTCAAGTGGTCAGGTGTAGAGCAAATACAAAAATGCCAGTCAATTATTTCTGAGCACAAAATATTAAGCAGGCTGTTAGCTCCCTTCCATCCATGGAAAAGAGCATGAGATACTTATTAATGAGGTTTGTGCTTCCTTTGTCTCCTGCTTTTTTGTGTATACCTACAAAATAATGATAATTTACTCATTAATCAAGCTACAAAGAATGCTACTTAATCGACATTCGTTTTTCAAACAATAGTAAAACAAGTGCTTGTTTTTCTGGTCTCCATGTCTGACTGTGCTTCTGGGAGTAATTCACTAAATGAGAAATTAAAGAAGGTGGAATAATTAATAAAGCTATTCCAATTTACCTCAAATCCATGGACACAGTTGTGAAGCAGCTGAAATTGTGACATATGCTTTGAGTTTTGCTTTTTAACCTATCATGTTTTTCTGATCTAAGAAGGCTTTCTTCTGTAACCATCATTTGACCTTTTCCTTTGGGTGACCTCCCCGAGGTAGAATTTCCACTGCTCAAATTCAACCTTACATAGATCAGATTTTCTGTTTCTTTCGGCTATGTCATGCTCTGAAACAGAACACTGATCTAACTTTCCAATCACAAACATTACGTATTCTTTTTATTCAAGTTGACTCCAGGTTTGTTGTTTTATAAATTGGAAAATAAGACAGAGAAAAATGTGCAGTATGTGGGAAATAAATCTTATTTATCAAGTTAATGCTCATCAATGCAAACAAATTCAGAACGTATACATTAGGTTTCTGTCACATGTTGCATGTTATATAGACTCAATGGGTATCTACTTATAGTGTATGTTGAAATCACTTGGAAAGATAGTTAAAACAAAGTGTTGGCCTTCATTCCCACAGTTTCTGTAGCAACAAGTTTGAAAAGGGCTTGAAAGTTTGTATCGAATATGGTTTTAAAATGGTTCAACAACACATTCTCTTGCCTATGAACATCATTTAATTGTCATTCATTTCTCAGTGAAAGTCATCCCAGTCAGTAAAGGTATTCAGGCCCCAGAAATTCACAATTACTGAAAATGAAAAATTCTCTAGTCTTTTGTAAACAAACGAGTGGGGACAATATTAGCATTTTTAAGTGTCCCTCTGTGCTTCAAACAGTAGCTGGAAAAACAAGGGAGAGAACAGAAGCACGGATGACTGACACTCCTTAGGGGCTATTAGGAAATAAATAGTGGAAGAAGCTTGATTTGAGCATGATTTTCCGCTCTGTAGGAGTTAGGATGGAATGCAGACAAAGTGTGGAGGTACCCAAATAGATGTCCCACATGGAGGAGGACTGAAGACATTCTTGCTGGGTGGGCACATTAACCATCAAAGTCAATATGTAATATTGCAATTATGGTGCTGCAGTTAGCCTGCATGGATGCAGATAAATCACCATCGAATGGTTTAAGGGAACAAGGGGTTTATTTTCACTTACGATTGCCTGGTTACAGTTCTTAGTCCAGCTTCATAGGAGAGCTCACACCAACACCAGGCCCGAGGGAACTGGCCACACCATCACCACATAACATCTAAGAGAGGGGTGATGCTTCCTTGCCAGACCAGTATGTCTGGCCAAGTGTACACAAGGATGCCAACTTTGTCAACCAGTTCTCTATATTTTATTCCAAGGTTTAGTCCCACACACCATGGGCTGGGCCTTTCCCATCAGCTAGACAATCTCCTATAGGTTTGCTCCGGGCTTAATTCAACCACTAATTCTCTACAAATGTGCCCAGAGCTCAAACCCTCAACTGTCAAGTTGACATATGTACCTAACTATGAAATATGGTGCCTGCTGAACACTTCCTTTGCTAAGCAATAGGCTCCATGAAAATGAAGATTTCCTGCCATGATATAGCAACTCCTTGCTACAATATAAACAGATGCACTATTAACAGATATAGATGAATTAATTATAGATCTCCAAAAGTGACAAGAGTGAGGTAATTAAAGGGACGTTCACAGGAGCCAGACCATGGTATTGAGTTAGTACCTAAACCTTTTTAGATGGTTTAGATCCCCACTAGCATATGATGCTACTCTATATGCAGCTGCTTGAAGAAAAGACTGAAAGAGCATGTGTTGGCAAAAGATAGGAAACATGGTTTAAGATTTAAATACTATAAAATCTCAACAGTTCGTGATGAAACTTTTAGGAAAGGACCAATAAAATAATCTTCCCATTTTAGAAAATTGTTTTGCAATGTTATAAGGTCTGTTTTACTGGCAATCAAGTTTTAAAAATATACAGTTCACTTCTTTACAATATTAAGTCCTTTATAGAAGCAGAATTCATGTAATTCTAGAATTGCTGCACAAATAACGAAAAGGTGAATATTTTCTGACATCATTGGTTCCTGAAAGTTAAACTTCATCAAACATGGTTTTGAACCTTTTTGAAAATAGTCATGATGGATATGTAATTTAGTTCAGGAGTGGAAACATCATACCTTAGTACGAAATTTTAAGCATGAATTGGTCTCTAATGATTTTGATTCAAATTATGCTTTAAAAGTAGATACTTATTTTTCAAATTAATAAAATTATGGATGTTATTTGAGCTTTGGGGTCAATACATAAGTTAGTACCCCACATTTGACTTAGAAAGATGTTTCCATAAAATTGACTTATGTCATGTATGATCATAAATTCTATTTTAAGTAGAAAATATTTTTATTGCTTGTTTATATATTCAGTTCAGTCATAGGCCAATATCTAGAGACCATTGAAATCTCAAAGGTAAAACTCAGAATAAACTATGATATATCACCCAAGAATTATAGTTATAAATATTGTATTTTATGATCTCTTCTTCCTAAAGTCAAGATACTAGACTTAAATTTTGAAAAGACCAGTCAAACTCTGGAAGTTAAGAAGATATAATATTCTATTGACTGTATTATGAAATTAATGATATGGATATTTCCCAAATACTTAAATATTAAGTAATGTCCCAGTAAGCAACACATAGATTAATGAAAAAATCTGAAGAATTTTTAAATTAGCCTATATTTAAAGAAAACTTCAAAAGAATGACACTAAATATTAATGAAACAATTACATTACTTTCAAAAATTACTATACAGTGAAAGTAGTCAATATAGCATGGTATTACTGAAAGAATAGAAGAAGAGATCAATGGAATAGAACAAATAAACAGACACATGTAAAAATAGAAAGCTAATCTTTGCCACAATACATAAAGACAATGTATTATTTATGTGTTTTCACCACTTTCTACCAAATCCCATGACCTTTTTATCTCCTATTTATTCTTTCCAGTCTTCCTTCTTTTTTTTTTTTCTTTATGTGTGTGATCCACTGGGTTTCATCTGGACTATTTGCAGTGGGAAATGCCTGAGTATTTGCTGAGATATGGAAGACTTATCGATGAGAAAGTTGCTGAGGAAAGACACTCCCTTTGCCAGATTTCTTTGACATTTCTTTGTAAACTCTATTCTAGAGACCTTGCTACTCTTCCACAGTTATTGATATATCTGGATAGAATGTGGTACGATTCTACAAAAATTCTTTTTAGACAATAGACTACAGAAATTGACAAAATGAGAAAATAGTAAAATGGCACTTAAGTCTATGGAAACAATCTGTGACTTTATTTTCTGCTAAATAATCAGTTGTTTAGGGGAAAAAACTATTCCTGAGAAAATATTTTACATAAGCACATTAAGCTAACTTCATATTACTTTAGTTATTAATTTTCACGACAAACTCTGATAAACATTTTAGGTTTTCCTAGGGAAGGAACCAGTCCTGTAATTTGTTCTAAACCTAGTTTATTGAAAGAAATAGGCATTTGAAAATCGTGGTTGAAAATTGATTAATGATAAATAATTTTAAACATAAATTTGAAAGAAAGAAAGGAAGAAAGAAAGGAGGAAGGAAGAAAGGGAACGAAGGAGGGGGAGAGGGAGGGAGGGAGGGAAGGAAAGGAAGGAAGGGAAGGAAGAGAAAGTAAAGAAAGAAAGAAAAAGAAAGGGAGAGAGAAAGGAAGGAAGGAAGGAAGGAGGGAGGGACGGAGGGAGGGAGGGACGGAGGGAGGGAGGGACGGAGGGAGGGAGGGTCCTAAGGCCAAGTCTTACTGGGAGAAGAATACCAGACAGAAATTCTAAGTGTCATTTAGCCCAAATGTAAAGAAATGACAAGTAGAAACCTAAGGAGTTCCCTTCAAATGGAGAAAGGAGTATGTTCTGGCAACAAGAATAGAAACATGGATGCAGAATGAAACAGCACCCAAGTCAGACAGAAGTTGGTGACAGAATAGATACATGTCAATAACCCTCCAAAGTCTAGCATAGCTCACTGGGAAGAAGGATTCAGGCAGTAGGATCCTTAGAGACAAGGGGTAAAACAGTCACAATAGAGTTCCCATGGTAGCAAGCAGTCCAATAAGGGACCTCAAGTTATGCCCACTGAGTCCTGAACCCTCACTAGAGTAGAGGACTCACAGGAAGGTTTACCGCCCACATAAAGGGATGCTTTGGGGTATGGGGGAAAGGAAGTGGTAAGCTCCTGGAGAGGGGGAGAGAGGAAGGAGGGAGAGTTCAATGAGGGACTAAAAAGGAGAGGGAAGAGGGAGAGGAAGGGGTTACCTATTGAGCTTGTATGATTAGGCAAAAATAAAATGTGTAATAAGAAAAGAATAGAGACAGTGAAGGAATTAATTTTAGTACACTTCCTTGTTATAAATATTATTAACATTTTCAACAGAAATATGGAAGTCCTAAGAAACTGTTTTTGAAAAAGAATGTGAAATGATGAATTTTCCTTTACATACAAATAAAGGTTTATCTAAGTATCTGTTTTCTTTTCTTCTCCTTATAGGAATGCTTTGCTATGTTTTCTATACAGAGTATGATATTGATGAAATGTTGATATTATGTAGTTGATATCTGAGAACATGCTAATGGCTATTTCCAATTTGTCCTTAAATTTTTCCTAAGTTTCAGTAATGATTGTTGGTTATTAAATGTCAGCTATCTTAACAAGCAATAATTTATAGTGTTTACACATTTAGTAGTTCTAAACTGTCTAGAAAAACCAATATGTTGATATATATTTATAATAAGAACCTAGAGAAAATAATGATGATATTTGAATTCAATACAATTCCATTCCCCTAATATGCCTAAATGTGCAAGAGTTTAAATGACAAATAGTTTTTAAGCATCTACTACACTCTATAAACTGAACCCACATTGGATTGAGTACTGAATTTGTAATAGCTATACACTTATGTGATAATATTAAAATTGTCAAAGCTCACATACTAATGAGCTTTAGCATTGCTTTATTTTTACATATAAATAATATTCTGCAGCTTTTGATATCTCATAACTTTCATTTATTTGAAATATATACTGACAACATTTCAAGCTAAATTTATTCTTTGTTTCCTCAATTGTCTGTTTTAATTTTAAAGAAAGTGAAATGTGGGAAATAAAAAGGCAACCTTTTCTTTGATAAATCTTTCACTTCTAAGAAAATGATCTCATGCTAAATGGAAGGATACGGAGCCAGCAGGTAATCTCTCAAACATTCCAAAATGCTTGCAAATGAGAATATTGTTGTGATTGCTTTAATATATTACTTTATATTTGTCTGGCCCCTGGGGTGGCCATTTACTTGAATACAGAACAAGAGGCATCATTGTGAATTAAAGCGCCCTTCTCAGCAGGGAGAAGAAATCAAAACCTTTCTTTTCCTTAATAATTAATTTCTAGTTGAATTCTGCTGATGCAATTTATCTATGTGAAGATCTGAAAACAGAAAACAGCACTGGTATTTTAATATTGTTCATTAACTGAATGTTGCCAAAATGGATTGCAAATATACTCCTAGCATCTCTAATAACTCTGATTCGTGTTCTCTTTAATGATAGTCAAATGGTTGAGTACATATAATGCTATTTAAATTTGAAGGTGCAATTATGGAGGGTGATTGGCTGCATTTATAGGTCAGTGCTATGTGGGAAAAAGTGAGAAGATACTTCTTAATTCATTCACCTCAATTATATATTAAATTTCAGTATGTACAGCTATAGCTGTGCAGCATGTGTTATTGAAAACTAAGATGAAGTTTTATTATTTGGTCATATTTTTAATTTTGAGTCATTTAAAGTCAGAAAGTCATAAAATAATTCCATATTACTTATGCACTATAAACATGATGGTTTGTTCAGTTTCTTATTATGGAAAATTTTGCTTGAATCCCTGTTTGAGAACACAGGACTGATCATTTCCTAGAAATCTAGTGTCTGCTCTTAGCCTACACAGAGCATCTTAAGGTCATAGCTCTGCTACTTGTGTATAAAGACATTTAGCATGCTATGAGGCCATAGTTGCTCCAGGAAAAACAGAGCTTTCAACCTATTAGAATGAGGGCTTAAAGTACTCACAGTCTAAATGGCCTTAGTTGTAATTTACATTTAGACTCAAGCTGAGCTCTTCTTCACACTAAAGTAGCAAATAAAGGGCATAAGATTCCAATGGATGCATATTATATAACTGTAAAAACATTTTTAAATGTTTATTTAACTTATAATTACCAATTCAGATGTATCAAAAGTTTTGACATTTTACATAATACTTGACCCAACCTATGCACTTCTCGAAATTTCTACTGAAAACATAAGCATATAACTGACAAAAAAAATTGCCAAAGAGGTTTTTTCCAAAAGCTATTCAGTGAATAACCAGAAAACAATCAAATATACACTTCTAACATGTTGATTAAAATAGATTATGTCCACAAAATAATGACATTCTGTTCAGAATGAAAAATGTTATATCACAGGAACTATTTTACATATTTTAAGAAGGTATAAAGAAGACTTTTATGTGGCATATTTTTTTCCTTAATAGAAAAAGAGACACAGGAAGACAAATCAGCATAAATGTTATAAAAATGTGACAATTAATATTGACAGATAATCATTGTCATAGAAATATAATTTCTTTTTCTTCTTCTTTACTTTCTGTCGTATTGGAAATTTCAAGGAATACTATCAAAAGAACAGATTTCATTCTTATTAAGGAAAATCTTATTCTTTCATTTTTATTAAGGAAAATCTTTTCCTTAAAAACACTGTAAACAAGAAATGCTGGACACAATTTGGGAGCTTGAGGTAGGAGGACCCAGGGTTCAAAGTCAGCTTGGACTGCATGATACTATGTCTCAGAAACATACGCACACATGAAGGGTAAGCATGAGTACATATGATGGGAGGATTACATTGCTATCCTTGGCATTATACTAATATACCATATATGATAATTATTTGTATATTAATAGTTTGAAAAGTTTTATTATAGGTTTCTTTGATTAAAATGATATCATTAGTTTATTTTTGCATAAAAACATGACCTTTGAAGAATCATTATTACCTAAATATTAAAAAAGCAGTTGGAAACACATTGTAAGAGGGTGAAATTCTGGTGCAAAATGGCAGAGATGGAAAAGTCACAAGTTTGATCAGCAAATAATCAATGAATTAATGATGGAGCTCAGGTACACAGATTGTGGGCAAACGTCAAAGAGACATACACTACTGTGCTACTACATTTTAAAAACTGAAAAGTTCTTACACGTCACTTGATTTTTCTACTATGTCTTAAGATGTACCTCCTTTCATGTAGAAACTTTGGCACTTATTCACCACTGTATCCTCAGGTCCTAAAAAAATGTCTATCCTAGATCAACTGACTGAAGACATCACTAACTAAATACTGAAGTGATCTCACCAGACAAGGAGGACATAGAATCTGAGAGATAGAAGGTAACCATCCTGCAAATGGGAGACCGATCCCCCTCACCATGGTCTCCTATTCTTATTCCATCTTCCTTTGAATCTACTTATAATAAGACTCTTTTAACAGCATTTTATCTCTGGCTAGGAGGTGACATCCACTACCATCAAGACGAAGCCAAGGGCAGTGCAGGAAGAGCACAACTTGAATAAAAACAACATAATTCAGAACATCAGAGACCCTACATTATTTACCAGGAACCAGGCCAGCCTAATTTCTCTCCATCCCAAAACTCAGGGAAATTTGTGTAGAGAGGGTGGTAAAATTGTAAGAGCCTATCCCTAAAAGGTGGCTTCTAGTAACAAACCCACCCAGCCCACCTTGAGACACTCAAAGATGAATCTATGTAATACCTACAGTAATTCCAAGGATTATGAACAGGAGGGATGGGGTTGGAGGGCCACACCAGAAACAAGGAGAGAGGGGACCATGTTACAGCAGAGAAAATAGGCCTCCATCAAGGACTGCAAGTAAATAATGAGACACCTGGTTAAGTTCTCAGACCTTCATTCTTGATCATTTACAACTGAGGGGGTATGATCTCATCTGAAGGGGAGGGCATATAGTCTGGCAGATAAAAAGGAACCATTTTGCAAATGGGCGATTGACCCCTCCCTCACTGTAGTTTCCTACTTTTATTACATCTATCCTTGAATGTGCTCTTATAACAAGACTCCAGTTTAACAGCTTTTTGTCTCTGGCCAAGGGGTGACATACAATGCCCATCAGGATGGAGTGAAGGGCATTGCAGGAGCAACAAAACTGCAAAAGAAAATCAACAAACCACAATCCAGAACTTCAGAGACTCTATATCAACCACTTAGAACTAGGCCAGACTAATCTCTCCCCATCCTGAAGCTCAGGGAAATTTGTGGAAGAGGGGGCGGTAAGATTATAAGAGCAAAAGGATCGGAGGAGCAATGATTTGCAAGATACTCCACACAAGTTAGGGCTGAAGCAATCATAATTGGACTTTGCATGCCCTGCGCAATGCCCAACACACTATTGACCTCACAAAGTCTAGCATCTGCTAAAGGCACCAAGATCCTTGGAGACAAGGGTTTGACAGCCACAGTAGTGTTCCTATGCTTAAGGGTAGCACAGGAAAGGGTTCAGGGAAATACAACTGGGTCCTTGTATGTCATCCGAGAGGAGGGCCCAGAGGAGAGTCTGGCATGCACATTAAAGGATTCTCTGGGGATTGAGGGGGAGGCACTGGGAGATGGGGAGGGAGGGTTGAGGGAAGGGGGAGCAGGGGGTTCGGGGGGGGGAGGAGAAGGGAGGGAGGGAAGTAGTGTACCTATTAAGTTTGTATGAGCAGAAATAATAATAAAAAATGTTAAAAAATTGTAAGAGCCTAAAGATGAGGAAGAGCAACAATATGCAAGATATTCCACATAAATTAGGGCCGAAGTAAGCATAATAGGACTTTGCATGACCTGAGCAATCACCAACATATCATTGAACTCCCAAAGTCTAGCATGGATCACAGGCACTAGGATCCTTAGAGGCAAGGGATTAACAGCCCAAATAATGTTCCTATACTAATGGGGAACACAAAAAGGAGCTCTAGGCAATACTACTGAGTCCTTACACCTCATCAGAGAGGAGGACCCAGAGGGAAGTTTGACATGCACAGTAAAGGAATGGGGGGAAGGGGAAAAGGAAGGGAAACAGGGGGAAGGGAACAAGGGGATCCAGGGAGGGGTGGAAGGAGGGAGGGGAAGGGGCTACCTATTAAGTTTGTATGAGTGAAAAAAAAAAGATGGAATTGAGAGATTCTTTGGCAGGGGAAAGAGACTTTTTTTTCCAGAAAAGGAAGCTAGGCAATTGTTTTTTTTACTAAGAGACACAGGACATTAGAAGGGGGGTGATCAATCATGTGTGACTTATCTATAAGCCTGAAAAATATATTTCAAGATCGTGTTTTATAACTTACACATGTAAAAATTCACAGATGAAAAGTCATTAATTTTCAGAGAAATTCAAAAAGCAATTATAACTATAATAAGTGAATTTCAAATCTTATCTGAGTGAATTTTGAGGGTTATTTATAAGTCTAGCTAGAATTGTTATTGTCATTATCAAAGCCATTTACTTTCTTACAAAGTATAAACTTTACACTCTTGCTGGAGACTTCTGAGCTATAAACCACCAGTTATGATCTTTGTGTACCATATTTATTCACTGCCTGACAAAAGCAAAAGTCACACCACTGAAGAGTTATACTTTCATGGAAAGATTTCCATAAAGTATTCATTCTGGTACTGCTACTATATCTTATTTTGCAAAACCGCAATTACAATTCTTCCATTTCTATACAGGCGTCCTGAAATATATTTTTCTGATGTGTTATTAAGCCAAGATTTAAAAATTCACTTCTTATTTATTACATGTATGTGTGTGTATGTATGTGTGTGTGTGTGTGTGTGTGCAGCTGTGTGTGCATAGTTGTGTACATAGGTGTGTGTGGGCTTGTGCTCCTGCTGTTCAGAAATCGGTACTCTTCTACCATCTTAGGGATGTGGGGACAGAACACAGGTTTCCAGGCTCAAGCACAAGGTCTTTTACAGATAAAGGCATCTTTCTGGTCCTAGACATAGATCTAAAAGTTAACAATCCAAGGAAATATCTAACTTGTTATTTAGACATATATTAAAATTATCCTCTATTATTGTATTTAAGATAATAAGATTTCTCACAAATTAATTGGAAATTGACTTGAATTCATTATTAAAATGATGCTAAATAACCTCTATAACTTTTGCTGATTTTGTACTGGAATTTGTACAGCACCTTATTTATATGTTCTTATGTACATGAAGACAAAATGTTACAGAAATTGGAGTGCTCGGGAACATTAAAATTAACTCATAAAAACGTACATTACTATTTATTTCCATATTCTATGTACCTCATTCCCTCAAATAAAAATTGTGATAGATATTACTGCAACTAGAGGAAGTTGCAAAGAGGAATTTTTATCTAGTTGGAATTAAGTTTTTGTTTGGAATAATAAAAAAGTCTACAAATTGTTGGTGATGATTGATGAATATTGGTGCTGCACTTTAATTCACTCAGTTGTAAGCTTGAAAGTGACAAAAATGGTAATGCTTCTGCTAGACATATTAAAGCAAAATAAATAATTGAAAAATTTCGGCAATGAAATAGTACATTTTAGTGCTGAGTAAATTCTAGAAAAGTGGATAGGCAAACTTTTAGAGCAGAAGAGACTGTGCATTTACTAGATAAGAACAAAAGGTTCAAGTTGGTTTTCTGTAATTCAGTCAGCAGCAAAATTGAGTCCAATTCAATTACATTTTAGTTCAACTTCTCTCCAATGAATCTAAATTATCAGCCAACTGGGTATCCCAGCAACACCACAAATGGAACATTAAAATCTAAACAAAAACATTTCTCTAAATCAACTTTTACTTTCCATTTTCTGCACCTCAACTAATAGTATTTTGTCTTTGTAGCACATAGAGATTCAAACAGATGTTGGTTGACAGGTCAGATCCTATCAATTTGCCCCAAGTTTTTTTTTTAACTTTTGCCACTTTTTTCTGTTGCCTTAACTGCTTAAAACTACAAGATACTGTTTACCACAAGATGCCATACAATGTTCTTCATGAAAACTTATTCTGCCTTTTTATCCTAGAGTCTAGATCATTGTATGCTTCCTGATTTCCTTGCTTGTTCTCTGAACCCAGCTCAAATATCCCTTGCACTAATTTCTTCTCATATTTTCACAGAAGCCTTATCAGGTTTCAGAGGATTCCTTTGTAATCAGGAGCAGCTTCTAGTCCTACCATGATGCAGTATATAGTCATCACAGCAAACTACTTCAGCACCTTTTCCTTCCAAATAAGGCCATGACAGTGAAGATGTTGAAGGGAAAAATTCATCATGAGGATATCAAAAATTCTGAAATGTGGCAAGAAAAGTGGAAACCAATGTGACTATGAAAAGCTCTAGAACCAATACATGCTTATCATCTACAGATGTGTCAGAGAACATGGTCTCTTCTCAGCAATGACTAGGCAATATTCCTAGGTATAGTAGCTGAGCACAGAAACACATTTCCTGTATCTACTAATGGGAAAAGCACTGAATGGAACAGATTAAAGTACAAAGACAGAGAAGAAACATGCATTAGATTTGTATATTTCATAATAGAAAACTCTAAATCTGATGGTGCACTAGTTATTTGTTTATTTTATTTGGTCCCCCAAATGAGAAAACACATGAACTATGTGTTCCTTCTTGATAACTTGAATCCATTACTTAACAGAATGCAATGATACTCCTTCATAGAATTGTATGTCATATAATTTAAGAGAAAGCTGATAAGCAAAGTATATTCATGACAATAGTGTCAGAATGGTGCTTAATATAAAAAACTTGAACA
Organism: Typhlomys cinereus; assembly: GCA_023101885.1. Taxonomy (NCBI): domain Eukaryota; kingdom Metazoa; phylum Chordata; class Mammalia; order Rodentia; family Platacanthomyidae; genus Typhlomys; species Typhlomys cinereus. The sequence goes on along the minus strand of JALPQD010000065.1, from coordinate 7,651,876 downwards.
TCAAGGTATTAATTTGAATAACTCATTCAAATCGTTTTGGAGGATGTGTTTCAGTTAATAATTTTTCATTAAATCTTTAAGTTGTATGTTGATTTAAATTAACCTTATTTCATTTGTTATAGATGGCATAATTAAATACATTTTGTTTATTTTTTCTAATTTAAGACACAAAACAGAACAATTAGAATACTAATAAAAGATATTGAAAAAATTCTGCCCTCTCATCAGGAAGGATCATAGTGGGAAGACAGTGAAAAGAAGTTAAAAAGCTGAACAAGAGGTTCACATCACAGGAAAACATTTGGATCTCTTAAAATTTAGAAAGATTCCTTTGATTTCTGTTCTTACACATGGCAACTAGATTGAAAAACTCATAAATTCTAAAATTAGAAGAAATCTGAGTGAGCCAGACAATGAGAATCAACCTACACACCAGCCATTCTGTCTCTATTTTCCAGACCAGGTCTCAGTGCCTTTCAATTGAATTCCCCACATGTACATCCCTCCTAGCTGTCCATGCAAATCCTCCAACAAAAAATATGGTTGGAGAGCTGGGACAGGATCAATGTAGGCATTTCTTATTTTAGAAGTGGTTGCCTGTGAATGTTAAGTTGTAAAAGACATTCATTGGCCTTGACACCAGGATAGATGACCAATCCAGTGACAGCCAGGCCAGCAGGTGACAGGACATCCTCAAAGGATAGAGATCACTGTAGTAAGGCCATCCTATGACTAGGACTGTAGACTCCCTGCTTTTATGCCCTGGATCAGGTGCAGCAATTCCAACAGCAGCCCTGACAGCAACATAGCTCTAGGAATCCCAATCACACATGGACTGCCAACTCTAGATATTTACCATCACTACCATATGCTTTGCTTTAATAACTAATCCCCTTGAGAGATTCTGAATCTACCTATGCCTTTCACTTTCCTAGTACTTTGACTCAGCTTACTTGTATCTGCTGCTAGAAGTGGCTGCAGCAATTATTGGATATTTGCCCCAGACCAGGACTCAATAACAAATTATACCACATGAGCTTCTGGTGTCTTATAGTACAATGGAAGGATCCAAGGAGATCAGGAGACCTTAATGTCTAAACATATAAATGTAATATATGCATCCTGCCCACCCAATTGGGGAATCACATTAAGAGGGAAGGATTCTTGTGCCCTGGAAAAATTCACAGCTGTCTCTACAGAGCACTGGCAAGGTCCAGGTAGAAATACTGTCATTGACTTGAGAACTTCAGAGCTGCAAAGATCGCATTGCATCTCCTCAGGACTCAGTTACCTGACCATGAACACAACTTCTCTAACAAGGACAGAACCACAGAACACTCAAGATGTCACTCAGTGACAACGTTGATGAAGGCTACTTCATCACTAGAAATAAAACAGAGCATCCATCTTCTAAATAGTTTGTCAATAAATAATCATAGGGGCATGAGATAGCTAGGAGGTAAGGCACCTGCTCACAAGCCTGGATAACTGATATTCCATATCGTGGAAGGAGGGAAGGAGGAAACTTGTTCCAAAAGTTGTACTTTGATATTTCTACATTTTATTATATCACGACTGTTTTTTTCTCTCTCTCTCAATAAATAAATAAAATATTTTTAAAACTGACTTTAGGACTTTGAAGCAGAAATATAATTTCAATCACCATAATGGAGAATCTCATCCTCTCACTAATAATTTAGAATGTTCCAGAGGTAGAACATAGTTCCAGACCCTTTGAAAATTTCAGTTACACACACATATACAAATGCACAAACGCACAGCACCTTGCCAAGAAAGTTTTGTAAGTTTGTATGCTTTCCTTGGAGTCCACTAATGTGAAAATAGATCTATTATGCAATTTATCAATACATCTTGATGCCCACTGGAAAAAGGAAAGAGCACACATCATTAATGATAGTGGGATAAGTATGAGTATTGAGGTGATACATCACTGAGTATGAAAATATTATTGGGTTCAGTAGATTTGGACCAGAGCTTAGGTTTATGGACATCATCTGATAAATGCATTTAAAATCTCTCAGTGGACTCTGAATTAGTCTACCCATTCTAAGGCAATTTCCTGAGTATTGAAAGCAGAGATTCAGTTAACATGTCTGCATAAATTCTTCACACATTTTCTCCCTACCAAAATTCAAAATAGGCAAAAGAATGAAAATAAGAGGGTGGAGTTACAAGAAGGTAGGTGAAAAGTCATGAGAGAGAGAATTGTTTATTCATTCTGCTATCAAAATATAAGACTAAATTCCAGTCAGTAAAACATTGATATTCTTACATAGAAAGTAGCATAGGCTAAATGAGTGTCATCTGCAAGAGCAAAGGAAAGCTCATATCATTGGAGAGATCAAGAAGTAAGCCCACAGCTGAAAGTCAAAAATGCGAGGTATCCCCCCAAGCCACCTACTTTCTCATTAATTTTTAACATGCTCTCCTTATTCAACACCCAAAAACAGCCTTAACATAGCTTGACAAAAGTGATATTTATTTTACCAAAAGGCTTTCCGGACAATATTTTATTTCCATTACCAGCCTGTCAATTTCCCCCTGTTTTTCCTCAAGCTTCATTTAATTTTCTTGAATAAACTCCTTGTGGTCACTGTAAAGACAATCCCATGACATTCACAGATGAAAATGGTATAAAAGGACATATGTCTTGTTAGTACTGTTCCCTAGAAAGACTTCAGAGCCTAAGACAGAGCCTGGAGTATTATTGTGATTAAATGAAAACAGCTCAGAGGAAGGGAACAATTTTAACATGTCGCTCAAGACATCCCTGCTGGTTTCCAGTTGCCCAGAAATCAGCCCTATGAAACTGAAGCATATGGTTTTGCATCCCACAGTGCTGGGATCATAAGCATGTCAAGACGTTAGCTTGTCAAATAAAGCACAACATGCTTATTCCAATGGTATCGATAAATACTATGAAAGAAAAGATTGTATCCACAGTGTGACATTTAGTTATAACATGCTGTCTGGATTGTACCAGATTCAAGATATTTATTGATTATTTTAATGCAAGTAAATCATACATATCACATGATTTTCATAGTAAATCATTAGCTGCATTCTACTAAAAATTGAAAACAAATTCCCTGTTACATTTCTACAGAATTCTCAAGGAATGAAATATGCAAATAAAAACTAGAAAAATAATCTTTGATTCAGCAAGTCACATAAAATATCACTCCATCAGGCATGGTAAGGCACACCTGAAATCTCTGGGAAATTGAGGCAGGAGGATAGCTTTGATTTCTAGGCTGACCTGAGCTACAGAGTGAAATCCTGCCTCAGAGCAAGAATAATCATGGAAAATAACAACAGGTAACCTCCTTAGTGAAGTTTATGAATCATTCCCAGAAGCCTCAATAACTGCATATGCATATTATATCTGCATCTGTATATCTAAGTATTCATATGTATATACATACCTACTCTATTGTTGCTGAAGTGTAAGTTTGGTTAAAACTGAAACACATACTATAGAAAATATTTAGCCTATTGAAAATAATGAATGTTCAATGTATCATTAAAAATAACCTATAGAGTCACAGGCAGGAAAACCATGTGCTTGAGGCTAGACTTGTCTACCCAGTGAGATGTCTCTCAAATAAACAAGACCTAGAGAAAGAACTCATTGTTAACATACTTGACTAACATGAAAGGCCTTGGTTTGACTCCTAGCACTTCATTACTAATATATAGGGGCCAGATATGTCTCAATTTGTACAGCACTTCCCTAACATGTGTGAAACCATAAATTCAAACCCAGAAACACAAAAATAAAAATAAGTGAATATAATTTTTAATATATATAATATATTCATATATATACTAGTCATAATTGAATCTCAGGTGTCTTCTAGGAAGATTGTTTAACATGTATATGTGTGTATATGTGTACATGAGCATGTAGATATGTATATAATAGTGCACATGAGTGTGTGCACTCGATTATATCAGGAATCACCCTGTATTTCTCTACAACTTTGTTCAGAATTTTCTCAGCATCTGAGGTTTTTACAGGTTCTGCCTTCCAGGATCCATAATTACATGCTGCCATCATATCTGCAAAGCATTTTTATTTGGGAATCTGGGGGTCTCAACTCAGGTCATTTTGCTTTGAGGCAGACTTTAACCCCTGAGCTATCTCCCCAGTCCATAAGGAGTTCTGTATATAATAATGTCACTGATCTTAATAAACCTATAAGACAAATATTATATTGAACTTTATAATTGATTAGGTGAAATCAAGACCAATGTATGTGCTTAAGTAATTTTTGTGAGAAATATCAGTATGCGAACTGTGTCCATAAGGCAAGACCAACTATGTGTCCATGGGGCAATGTGACCCTCTTGACTGTGGATTTCTCCTTACTCCCCATTATTTCCCTCTAAATGAGTCATTGTAGAATCTCATTGCTCACCTTTCCATTCTACTACATCTTCTGGAGTATAAACATAATGAAATCGGTTAAATGGTAAACCAACTCACCCCAAGCTGAGCCTGTTGGGAAATAGAAGATGCTATTATTTAATAAGAACAAATGCTAGACCAATTGGAAAAACTTCCCTAAAACTCTACAAGGAGATTTTTTAAAAGTTCATGTGTCTCTCCCTGTTCTTTCCAGACACTGTTATGCCCTGCCATGGGGCAAGATTTTAAAATCTGTTAAAGTATTCAGTGCCTGGCACCACTAGTGTGGGCAGATCCAGGTACTCAGAGAACTAAGGCAGGAGGGTTACAAGTTCAGTTTTCACAATCTGGGCTCCAGAATGAGTTCAAAGTTAAAAGCAACTAGGCATGCTGCTTTGTCATGAGTGAGGCCTTAGTTTCAACTCTGAGCTCTACAGAAAGTAAATCTCTTAAAGGGGGCCTTATAAGAAGTTATCCTTAATTTAAAAGATGCTCAAAATTGTAGGAACTGTACCTATCATACAAAGTAATATTATTTTCCCAGAATTATACATGAAAACTATTAAGCCACTATCATGATAAGTTTACCACATTGAGTTTGCTGCCTTGTTATGCACAAACTGCTATTGTCTTGCTTTGATAACATTTCTGAAGATGCTTTTCACATCAGCCATAATAATAAGTGTCTTTAGTTCTTGCTATTAGGTTACAATAATCATTACAGCTCATGAATCCCGGAGATTTCCTAGTTATCAGTGTGTAGTCCCTAGTCACCAGAGGACACGTCTACACTTCACCATGGTGGCAGTTTCAAAGCTAGCATCCTCAGTGGGCCTCTTGATTTCAGGGACCCCTGGGATTCATGGCAGGAACATGTTTCCAGCACCATGACAGAGAATAAAAGGTCAGTGGGTCCAGACCCACCCTTGGTGCTTGTCAGCCACTTATTTTAATATAGGGTGCTCTGCTTCAGGCATTGAGTGTCACATGGCCTTGGAGAACATAACTAATGAAAAAAATCAATGTCCAGTTGTTTCTGAAATGCCATGGAGAACTAAGGAAATATCTGAAATGTCAAAACTCACTAAAAATAGGATAGAGTGATCCAACAGTGCAGAAGTAATTTAGGGACCCACATAAAGGCACAGGAGCAGTGCGAAAGTCCTTCAGCAATCTCTGAGGCTGTCATATACTGACTGCCATATTTTGTTCATTCTTAAAGAAATGAAAAGCCTTCAAGAGGAGAGGTGGGACGATGGGCTTTTTATAATGAAATAATAAAGTCCTATCAATCCTCCAACTCTTCTAGCCAGAACTCAGAAATAAAAGTAATTGAAGCACTCTAAGTCAGCTTCATGGGACAGGTTTTCATAAGACGGCCGGAGCTATCAGAAACAGTTGGAATAATTATGTAGAGATCCAAGGACAGGAAAGCTGCCATTGCTGTACTCAGCATGTGTTATCTAGCAATAATATGTGAAGAGATAAAGTCTAGAGTAAATTTACATCCAGCGTTGCCAACTTGAGTATAATTTTGACAGTAGATACACACTAACAGAGAAGAAGATATGTATGTGGAGAATCAGTCTGACATCTTGGCTGAGATCACATGGCTGTGTCTTAATCCTGGCTTGGATTGGATGATTGATTAGATGTGAAGTGCAAAACTCTGTCTCATTGCCCTCATGGGTAAAATAGAAAAAGCACATCTTTCCTCAAGTTATTATGAAGATCAGCAAGTTAATGTCCCTAATATAAAACTTGTGTGGATTGATTGATATATAAATATTGATTGCATACATATATTTGGATTTTCAGTATGCATACCCCTGGCCTATTAAGGTAAGTAAGGAGAGTGCCGATAGATGTTTGCCTACTCCTGGGCTACTTCTTTATTAGAGTTGTTATGATTGCATTTTGGTGTCAACTTGACAGTTGCAGATTGTTTGGGGTGCAGCTGTGGAGGGTTAATTGTTGGAACAGCCCCTGAACAAGTCTGCAGGTACTTGATTGATTGCTGTGAAAACCCAACCCATAGTGGGTGGTACTTTTCAGTGATAGACCAGATAGATAATAGGAAGTATAAGGAGGAGGGACTTGTTCTTCTCTTATCTTGTGCCAACTTGTTTTGGAGTCCACTCTGTGGAGCATCATGCACTTTTAAAGGATTGTGGTCTTCTTTGTTGCTGCTGCTGCTGCCACCTCTATCCTTGGCTGACTTGGAGCTTCATCTTTTCTACCACGTTGTCGATTTTCCCACTGCTTTTGGAGCCCGGCCTCTATGCCTTGCAGCTGTTTCATTGTTCATCGCTGACATCAGAGTTTCACTGAGGTTGGCAGAGAATTAAAGGCTTAAGACCTTCTTGTAGTCTTTTGGCTTTGTGGAACATTCCGATCAAGAATGAAGCAGCTATGAGTGGCTACTTTGAATGACACTATTTTTTATTATGAGTTATTCAAATAAACTTATTTATACATGTTACATTCTATAGATTCTGTTTCTTCAGAGAACCCTGGCTCATACAGATTTGTTTATTAACCTCACTAAGAAACAGCTCAGTCTGAAGCAGAGCCAAAGTCTGGTGAAAGAATGCATCACAGGATACATTGTGGTCCTGCATCCAACTGTGGCATATACATGATTTTAATGCTTTCTATAGAGAGAAGCAAATTGATTTCTCTTTTACTATTTTCTCTCAGCAAAGCTATTTTACTTGAGATTCTATGATTTTTCATTGAAATATTTTAAAAATAAAGTTTTAAATATTATAAATGTTTAATTACACATTAAGGATTCTACCTAAACCCTATGTAGAGTTATCTTAAAACTGAATGAGGTGATGTGCATATATAATCCTTGCCTCTTATGAGAATAAGACATGAAGTTTTACTGCACTTTGGCAATTCAAATTCAGCCTGAGGGGGGGAGAGAGAGAGAGAGACAGAGACAGAGACAGAGACAGAGACAGGACAGAGACAGAGACAGAGACAGAAACATAGAGAATATTTTTACTTCAGAAAATCATTTGCTTTTCTCTAGCTGGGCAAATCAATCCCCTTCCAATGTATTACTAAGCATTGTGCATTTCATTTGGCAGAACATCAAACCATTGCAGTTTTATCAGAGAAAAGTTTTATTTTCTCTTAAATATTTATTGAGCCAGAATCAATTTCATCCTGTTAATTAGCTTGCTACCATGTCTTCTTGTCACCATCGCTCAATTCACAATATGTTACAGTAAAGAGGTGTTAATTGTCTGAAGCAATTAGTAGAAGTTGTGCACAGTAAAATACCAAGAAAAGGAGTGATTTGACTAGGCTACATAAAATGTGTGTAAAATAATTTTAAGCAATTGTCAGTAACAGGAATATGATTTTATATAACAATATTACTTTGGAAAACAATATGAAATAATAATGATGATGACATTTAAAAGAAAATTTGTCTATAGTAGATGAAGCTGTTTATAGGAAGCTTGACTTTACAGTTAAAGGATTTTAAGTTTGAAAAGAGAACATTTGGAATCTGACTCATAACTTACTAAGATTTCTGTTTTTTGTTGTTGTTTTATCTTTTCTAAAACAATGACAATTTGGCTATGATTCAGGTCTATGGTGGAAACCACATGGTTTATATAATCACAGAGCATCATTGTAGGCATGAAACCCCACAAATAATAACAGCAATAAAAGCTTGGGAAGAAGCATAAGCATAGTGGATACCTCAGCAAAGTGTCTGTTTACAACCACAGCCACCTGAATTCCATCCACTGAAGTTCTAATGGTTGAAGCAGAGAACCAACTTCTGACCTTTACCTATGCATGTGCCCTCTCCCATCTTTCTCTCTCTCTCTCTCTCTCTCTCTCTCTCTCTCTCTCTCTCTCTCTCTCTCCCTCTCTCTGTTGAATGTGGTCCTATACCTGTTTGTCCTTTATTCTTGGGAAATTATTCACTTCTTTTGTTTCATAAGTTTGCTGATATGGAAGAATCTGTGTCACTGGGAAGATATATTGAGCCTCTGATGTAGATGAATTTATTAGTTGAATAAGCTGTGATTTGAATGAGTGAGTGAGTGAGTGAGTGAGTGGGTTAGTTAGTTAGCTAGTTAGTTAGTTAGTTAGCTTTTTGCTGGTGGTAGGAGGTAAAGACTTTGCACATCAACAAGCATCATGAGTTAACTATGATACAGAATTATTTTTTCTTGTTTTCCTCATTGTCACAGAATGAGCTTCCTCTCAGAATCTTTGCATTTTCATCATCATTTCATGACTAACTACAGACAGTCCTACCTAGCTCCTGAAAATAACTGTTTCTCTTTCCTTCACTGAGCTAGAACATTCAATATTCCAAACTCTTCTTGTATTCTCCTAACTCACATTTGTATGCAAGTTCAGATACACAATCTAGAAAATCCTTGGTAGTTACATCGAGACTAGAATATCCCAAGGAGGGGGAAACGGAGGCAGCTTCACATAAGTTATGCATTCTTTTGAAATTTTACCTGAACATTGGTTTTAAAAAAAGTTTTCTAAAGACCTGCAAGGTTTCAAGATAAAAGTACTTGTTGTTCAAGCCTGATGAGTTTATCTCCATCCGTGGAAGGAACAAGATAGAAGAACAGAGCTGATGTTAAAAAAGACCTCCTTAACCTCCACACATATGTGTGGTTTATGAATGTCCAATTCTCTCCTCCTCTAACTCCTTTCTTCTTTCTTTTTCTTTTCTTCCTTCCTTCCTTCCTTCCTTCCTTCCTTCCTTCCTTCCTTCCTTCCTTCCTTTCTTTCTTTCTTTCTTTCTTTCTTTCTTCCACAAAATATGTGCTCACACCCACACATGCACATATACACACACTTGCAAGTGTATATGGACCATATACACACAATAAAAAATACAAATTTTAGAAGACCTCAAGAAGGACTGAAACTACAATAAACAATACTTTAACAGCAAATATGTTGCTAAGACAATTGTCAATAACAATGAAAACAATTATTTTCTTTTCCAATACAAAGTATGACTTAAAATTTAATTTTTACACTTAATCTATGCCAATAAAAATTCTAAAAGGTTTTTTCTCCCACATCTTATTTTTTTTCCCAATCGTACAAGCTCAATAGATACCCCAGTCCTCTCCCTACCGCCATCTCTCCCCAACCCCCCCTTGCACTCTCCTCCCCTTTTGCCTTTCTTTTCACCCTCCCTCCCCTTCTCCCAGTACTTCCTCCATCCCCTCTCCCATCCCCTAGAGCATCCTTTTGTGTGAATGCTAAACCTCCCTCTGAGTCCTCCACCCTAATGAAGTGTAGACTCAATGGTGTAGCCTGGAGCCCCTTCTTGGGCTCCCCATTAGTATAGGAACTCTATATGACTGTTAATCCCTTGCATTTAAGGATCCTAGTGCCTATGATCCATGCTAGACTTTGGGGGGGATTGTTGACATGTCAGTCATTGTGCAGGTCATGCAAAGTCCAATTACAGGCTACTGCAGCCCTAAGTTGTATGGAGTATCATAAATTATGTAAATATTAGACAAAATATTGAAGGGTTAGGAAAAATGAGATTCTAAGAGCAAGGAGCAACATAGTTCTACCTGATATTAAAATGTAATTTGAAGTTTCCATTTCAAAGATAAACAAAAGAAAAATAGAATTAGAGAAAGTAAGCGCTAGAGAAGTATGTATATGCATATGTAAACAAGAAAGAGAGAAAGCAAAGAAGGAAAAGTGACAATACATTTATGGAATTGGCATCTTATGAAGACACAACTTTAAATTGGATTTCAATTAAAAAAATACAAGGTTTTGGAGCAAGAACGCTTAATTAATAGAGAATTACTAGTTAAGTGGAAATGTTCTCTGTTTATGGCAAGGATGGATATACTTTTGAAAACCCACACACTTTGACACCTAAGACCTATGAATACCACTGTATGTTAAGTTTGGTCTCAAAAGGAAATAACTTCTGAAAGTCTTTAGCCACTAATCCTCAAAATCCCTCTCTATACATGTGTGTATATATGTAGGTAGTTTTTTATTATGAGTAGTTTTAGTTTTTAAGATTTAATTTTGAAAATGTTATCTATATGTGTGTGTTTGTACATGTACTGGTGTATGTGTGTGTACATATACTGAGGTATGTCTATGTGTGTGTGACTGTACATACTGGGATATGTCTATATGTGTGTGTATGTGTGTATGTGTGTGTTCATGTGTGTATGTATGTACTATGATGCCTGTGTGTGTGTAGACATACTGGTGTGTGTATACACATAGTGGAGTGTGCCTATATGCGTGTACATACTGGGGTATGCCTGTGCGTGTACATATTTGGATATGTCTTTGTATGTGTTTATGTGTGTGTGTATAAGCACATACTGGGATGCATCTATGTGCTTGTATGCACATACTGGGGTGTGTCTATGTATGTGTGTGTACATACTGAGGTGTGTCTATGTGTGTGTTTATGTATGTGTGTACATACTTGGTTGTGTGTGTGTGCATACCTATACTGATATGTTATCTGTGTGTATGTGTGTGTATATGTGCATTTGTATATATTTACACACTGGGGTGTGTCTACGTGTGTGTGTGTGCATACTGGGGCATGTCTGTATGTGTGTTTCTATGTGTACATGCATGTCTGTGTGCATGTGTACATACTGGGCTGTGTCTGTACTTGTGTGTATGTGTGTGTGTACATACTTGGGTATGTCTATGTGTGTATGTGTGTACATAAAGTGGAGTATGTCTCTGTGTGTGTATGCATACTGGGGTGTGTGTGTGTACATACTGGGGTATGTCTGTATGTGTGTGTACCTATACTAGGGTGTGTGTTTGTGTGTGTATGTGTGTGCATGTGTGTGTGTGTGTTTGTGTGTATACAAACTCGGGTATATCTGTATGTATGTGTGTGTACCCATACTAGGGTGTGTCTATGTGTGTGTGTGTATGTGTGTGTGTGTGTACATACTGGGTTGTGTCTATGTGTGTGTGTATACATATTGGGGTGTGTCTATGTATGTTTGTCTGTACATACTAGGGTGTGTGTGTACATACTGGAGTGTGTGTGTACATATTGGTATGTGTCTGTGTGTATGTGTTTAGATATACCCACATTAGTCTATAGACAGATGCAAAGAAGAAGCTCTAAATATCAAAAGAACATGAGATTACACCTCATCAGAGAGGAGGGCCCAGAGGAAAGTTTGACATACACATTAAAGGACGCTCTAAGGATATGGGGGGGGAGGCACTGGGAGATAGGGAAGGAGGGGGGGAAAGGAAGAGGAAAAGGAGGGAGGGAGCTAGGGGGTCTAGGGGGGGTGGAGGAAGGAGAGGACTGGTGTACCTATTAAGTTTGTATGAGCAGAAATAAATTAATTAATTTTAAAAAAGAATATGAGAACCTTCTTTCCAATTCAGGATAAATTAATAGCTTTACTATAATAACTCAGTGTTAGAGTCTTTATTTTAAATCAAATTCATAGGAGTTCACTGTTGTGAATTGAGCTCTTATACTAGAGTCTAGCAGACCAAATCAAATTCAGAGGAGAGTACCTTTCATTCATTACTTAGAATGTCTTCTAGTGTCCTCTGAAACAATAGTGACTTAGTATGTGGTAGGCAGAAACTCTCTGATTGATACCCTCTCCACAGAAGGGAATCCTTTGTCGGTTACTGAAAACTTAAAGAAACCATGACTGTGAAGGTCATAGGCTGCAGTGGGAAGTTACTGCTATTATTTTGCTATATGTAAAACAAGATATACCATCACACGGTGCCTAAACCATGGAACAATTACACCGTTGACTAGTGCTTCCAACAGCTGTCAGTGAAGAACCATTTTCAGTGGACAGATCAGATGAAATATTCATAACTGGGTAAAGGGCTGAGAATAAGGGAATACTGAATGCTCGGCCACAAATGAGATTTTGATATCAGCTCCTCTAAGGTACAAGGAAGACTAGTGAAAAGAATGTAAGAGCCAGAAAGAGGGCTACAGGGAGACAGAGCACTTTCTTTTGAACCTGAAATCAATGTAGATCTCTCCATCACATCACACTTATAGCAGGCACTAGTCCTGTTCCAGATTGGGCTTTGTGAGCATCTTGTTATAGAGCAGAAGAGAAGGGCTATGACTTGCTCCCCACCATCCCCTGCCTACCAAGACCCTATAAGCTGACATGGATTGGGAGATATATATATATATTTTTAATGGTATTACCACTGGTAAGAATCACTTTTCTACAAATAATCTGTTACCTAGGATTCTGTTAACAACATTAATGAAACTGGTTGAAGTCATTAAAAAACAAATGAATTTATCAAATTAAGTAATTTAAAAGAACTAAGTGGGGAAGAGATTCAATAGGAGTGGAAGAAGAACAGGATAGGATAATGGAAGAATGATATGATAAAAATGCCTTACCTGCATCTATAAAAATGCCTTAACAAAAGGCATAATAATTTATTTATAGTCAGCATATGCTAATCAAATTTACTTCAAATGTGCATCATCATGGTTTTCTTGACATTTTATAGTGTGTTTATGACTTAGCTGCTTCCTTATGTAAGTCTTAGAGTTATAGAAAACACTTGTAATCTTTTCAGAGGTATCTATGACTCCTAGCTCTGCACCTCATTCCCTGAGCCTCTCATTGAGATATATAACTTAATACTAGCTATAATGGAGTCATCTTCATTATTATTTTTATCTATTTAGTATTGGTCTTGCATTTAGTAGAAAAAAATCTATTACCTTAACTGTGAACAGGTTGCATATTTGTAGAAGTGAAATTTATGTTCCTTCTTACTAATATTATCACAAATTGAAGAGCAGCCCAAAGGACACACATGATATCCATGTCTGACCATGATGTAAAACCCTCCATCTTGACTGAGGAAACTTGATAACTTGTTTTCCCAGAATCTTGTTCTTCCTGCCATATTAACCCTTTTCTCCTTTTATCCATAGTAAAACCTTAGCAGCTTTATTGGCCATAGTCAGGCAAGTCTGACAATCTTATAGCAACAATTCAAAATACTTCAGTGCCCTCCTTCCTCCCATTTCCCAGCTTTATATCTTTCCCAATTTGTGAAGAGCAGACAGGGCTCATTTGTTCCTCTGAAGATTTGATTCTTGAATAAAATTTCTGTTCTTCTAGAGCTAGTTGATCCTTTGCTGTTTCCTCCCACTGACCTTATACAAAATGTGTGTTTCCAAACAAATGACTCCAGGAATCTTCTTGGTAGAAGGAAATTATAAACATATCAATGAGCTAATAAGATAATGTACTTCATGTAAAAATTTTCATATTTCAGTTTAACTTAAAGTCCTGAAAGGACAACATTTGAATTGGAGATCTTTGGTTGAAAATAAGCTGAGGAGTGGTTGGTACATGCATGATGCTTATAAATTTTCAAAAGTCAATTCCAGTATTTATCCACAACTTGTCCTAAGCCATTCAAATGAAATGAAATGTCTTCACATACTACAAAACATAACTTCCATGTAATAGTTCTGTGCAAATGCTGCTTAGCATTGATACCCAGAAGCTAAGATTATGAAAGGATTTTCATAGCAAATCTGATGCTATATTTGTCACAGAGTATACAGATGTCGATTGTGGAAATGTTGAGTGGAAAAAGATTTTTTAATTCTATTTTTTGCTGCTCTATTAGCATTATAATGCTATAAGAAAAGAAAAGTGGAATCTGACAGCCACATTATAGATTCATGAAAATTACCACAAACTAAGCAAAACAGCAGACACCTTTGTACAAGAGGAAAACCTTCCCAAGCAGGTGCACTAGATTTCTTACATGACTGTCAAAATGAACAGCTTGTGAATTCTTTCATGAATTTATTTAGAATAATTTCCTCCAAATATAGAACTCTTCATTAAGACAACCAACATATGATGGCCTTCTAAATGCCAAGCAAACATTCATTATCATACCTCCTATTTGATTATAGGCAAACAATTAACTGAAAAGAAATTCCTTAAACAGTGTTCCAAGGACTATTAGTGTTAAATATTTAACAGGATTTGAGTAGTAATCTTTTGTTTTTCTTTTCAATCATTGCTTGGCCATCTCACACTGTGTGTACTAAAAATTTGAGTATCTAATTCTGATTTATTGCTTTTCCTCTACTGAATGCTTGTTATCCTCATAATATGATACAGAATAAATTTGATCTCATTGATTTCCATTACAATCATAGCTATTGTGTAGCCTTCATCATTATAGCTGTCATTTACCTTCTATTCTCTCCTAGGTAAATAATGGCAACATTTCCAATTGTCGTTTTAAATAAGTTCTATGTAAAGGGAAACCTCTTAGCATTTACCAAGACCATTTTAGATCCATTTTTCTGAAAGACTTTAAAAGTTAAGGTAAACAAACCTGAGGATTGTACTTAAGATTTGAAATCTACTTGGATACAGAATTTTGTTTGCTTTCTCATACTGGTAATGAAATTGAGGGAAAATGATTATGGTCAGAAATTCCCTTACAAACTGCTCACTTAGTTGTAGGTATTTGAGATTTGCTCTACAGATTTTCTTCTCATTAAAAAATTAAAGTCCAGGGCTGGAGAGGTGGCTCAGGGGTTAAGCCTCTGCCTTGCAGGCAGAAGGTCCTGAGTTCGGATCCCAGATCCCACATATAGACGCCAGGCGGAAGCGGGGGCGGCCTGCGTTCCGGTCCTGGTAGGGCGGAGCCTGTGAATCCCGGGGCAGAAGGAGGTGGAGGCGTCCATGGTGGTTCGCGAATTCGTCCGTGGTTCTACACACACGCAGACACACACATGCGCACATACATACGTACACATGCACAATTGAATAAATAATTAAAAAAATAAATAAATATAAAAATAAAAAAAAATTAAAGTCCAAAATGTATCAAAAAGCATCAAAGAGAAAGCTCAGTTATTAATGGAGATAAAGTTGGTTTAATTGATGAGAAACAGCAAAATTTTACAATTTAAAAATTATACCTTTATATCCTAAAATACATAACCAAACTATATAGACTTTTACATTTTTGCTAAATTTTCCATTTTTATTTATTTTTCTACTTTTACAAGCATATTGAGTATTCACCTTATATTCTCTCCTCCCTCCCATCCTCTCCCTTCCCTTCACCGTTTCCTCCCACACTTCCATCTGTATGCTTCTATGGACTTCAGGGTTCACTCTGCCTTGTCTACTGCTGTGAGGGTTCAGGCCTCCATCATATAACAAGTTACCTCTCTTCAGGCCACCCCACTAATATGTACATTTTCCTTCCTTCATCCAGCTTTAGACCCAAAGGTTTCCACTGTGAGCTCCCATTCTATGGGTATAATAACAGCTGCCTACAGAGCAATTTGATGTGCTGTCTTCCTACCTACAGGTATATTGGATGTCTTCCCTATTGATCTATTTCCTTCCCTTTTTTTAGGTTCTTCTTCTAGTTTACAGTAAACAGGGTAAGTTCCTGGGTCTCGAGTCCAATCAGAAAGCTGTTGGTTGTCTCATTGATACTCAAGCCACTATTACACTGGTGGTCACCTGTTGTCATGGTGATTTACATTGCAACTTACAGATCTCACACCATTGATGGGCTTGTGTTTATTTCTTTCCCCGAGCAGCTTCTACAGTATTCCTTGGTACTATGTAAGCTGTATTTTTCAAATTAATATAATTAGATACTTTTCTGGATGGGAGAATGGGTTTAAAATTGCCCTTGAGTGACCTAGCCAAAGAAGAGAGTCAGAATGAAAATAATAGACTGTATTTCTATAAGAAAGAAGTAAGATAAAAAGATATAAGCTGAGGTTAGATCTTCACAATCCTTTGCAGAGTAGTGATCACCATGTGGTGCCCATTCTCTAAATGACAAGGTCAGACCTTAGCCACCAGCTACATGCTGTGCCCTTCTCGTCATGATTACCATATGCACAACAATCTGCAACAAGAGAGGGTCTGCTAAGAGAAGGCCAGACTCCATATGAATCAAAGACAAAGAAATCATGAACTGTGGAGGCTCTAGCAGAAGTGCTTGGGAAAGGAAAGCTGAGAGCCACCAGGAGCACCCCTGGGTGGAGCTAGAACACAGATGAGCAGCAGCACAGAAACACAAGAGCTGTGCTAAGCAGGGCAACCTTCTGTATGCTCTGGCGATAACTGTGGACATCAGAGAAACTGATAGAAACACTGTCCCTCCTCCAAATTCCCCCCCCTCCCGCACACCACAGAAAAGGCTGTAACTGGCAACTGAGGTAAGAAACTGAGTAACTCCCACAGGAGACAGAATCCTAAACAGAAATACAGCTCAGCAGGGAGCACATACCTAGCATGGTCTTAGGAATTGCCTAGACCAGCTGCACTCACTACGCCTGCAGAGAATGCTATAGAAAACAAGCAGATGGGTGGAAGAAATCAAATTCTTCCCAACTACGAAGAAAGACTGGCTGGTCCTATAATGTTTTCTACTTCGTTTCTTACTTTTTAATTTTTTTAAATTAGTGCTTTTTTTACATTTTCGTAGTTCAATTTTTTAGTTGTTTTGCACCACCTCAGATCCGTACTGAGGAGCCCTTTGCGACTGTCCTTTTTTATTTAAATATCTTGCCTATAGCATTTAGTCTACAAGCATTTAGTCTTGTTCCCATAATCTTAGGCACTCATTCTTTTCTTCTTCTCCTCTTCGCCCATTCCCTCCTCTTTTTACTAGGCAATAGTTTCATTAGGCAAATATGTTTACATTTCACAGAAACACAAGAGGTGTGCTGAGATCAGCAGCCTCTTACACTCTCTGGCAATAATTGCTAGACAAAAGTGAAATAGATTAAAAAGATAAAATTAAAACAGGCAAAATGCAGCTAGAACAAGGATGCTTACTAGCCAAGATGTATTTCTCATAGAAATATAGTAAAATATTATTTTATGCTTTTTAATTAATAATGTTCTTCCTTGGAAAAATAAACAAACAATAAAGTACATTTTTCCCAACCAGTTCATAGATGCTGCTGAGTGTGGACCTCCCTGGGGACTGGAATGAAGGAGACAACTATCTACCCCTGTAATTTCACACCAGGAAAGATGCCAAACCATTGTTCCTGTTAGTGCAACTGGCTTCTGTCTTAAATAGTAGCAGGGGGTACATTAATCCAGTTCAAGACAACTCACCAGGAAAGCTTAAATAAAAAAAGCAAAAAGCATGGAAAATAAAAACTGGAGAATGCATCTAGACAGTCATACAGATTTATAAACAACAATGAAACACAAACTATGAAGAAGCAATTTACTGTAATATGTCCAAAGACATGTTTAAGCCCAAAAAGTGAAACTCATGAAGGAGCAGGAATACTAGGGGAAAAAGTTTTGAGTCCATTTAAGCAAGGAGAAATGGACATATACATGACTCATGTAAGCAGATCATAGAAACCAAATAAAAAACTACATGTAGTTATGGAAAGTATTTTGAGAAAGCTTTAATAAAAATAAACATATAGATACAAAGTTGTATAAATTTTCCAACACTCATGGAAAAAAACTTCAGAAGGAATTATTTTGATTGATATGGAATAAAAAAAATCTAAATGTGGGGCGGAGACAGCTCAATTTTAGACACTCTGAATTCAATCTTCAATTTCAGCTCTTTTTTTTAAAGGAAAAATGTTAGGAAAAAACCCTGCTTTATATTACTTTATGTCTTCATCTTCATGTACTTTATTTTCTAAACCATGTCTTTTAAGACTAAATGAAAGTTCCATTTTTTCCACCTAAAGTGAATAACTTGCAGTGAATAACTTTTTCTGAATTCATGAATCTTAATCATATTTTGCCAAAATGTACATTTTTTATTTTATCAGAAATACGTAGCTTCAAATTTTAGATCACATTTAATTTAATTTAGTACAAAGAGAAAAAGATTAACGTTTATGTTTGGAGACATTAAAGACTATGTGGTTCTTAGAATATGAGAATCTAAAATTAACCACTTAAATGTTTTCTGTGACTAAAAAATATTTTTATCACATAGCATCAAGCAGAAGCTTAGAAAGCAATTTCATTAAGCATATATGCTTTGTAAATTGAAAAGTGATTAAATGAATCTGCCCATATCTGCCTTTTCTCTAGAGGATTACTATCTTTTTTTTTTTTTTTTTGGATTAAGGCAGTGTTTATTAGAGGAGAGAAAGAACTGAACTCATGGACTCCAAACGTGGAATCTATGAGGGGAATAGAGATGGAAAAGAAATCATGAACTCCAGACATGGAGTACCATGAGGGGCAGACACTAAAGATGGCTGCAAGGGTCAGGTATATTTATACTCTTAGAAAAGTCTGGGGAAAAAAATGGTTAGCTTACTGTTTCCTCATTGGTTATCTCATATTGGCCCAACCCAGTTAATTTTGTGCCTAACGTGAGGTAGGACTTATTCATAACGGAAAACTAATCTCCATAATTTTTCCTAAGCAAAGGGTTGGGGAAAGTTGACCACCTTATATCCCTGAGGATTACCCTCTTTTAAGAACAGCTCCACTGAATGTCAATGTACAATTTTCCCATGTAAAAATATTTCCTTTTTATTATAAAGCAGAAAGATTTTCATCACAATTAGTATGTACCTGGGATCCTTAGAATTTTTGTTTTGCTTTGATGGAGCATATTGATGAGAAACTACAAAGAATATTTTCCTTCCCTGTTGAAAACTGACATTAAGGTCTCTTGTCTCTTCTGTTAACAGAAAGCCACTTTGTTATGGAAGGTCTCTGGTGAACTCTCACAGTCTTCAATGTTTCACTGTTTATTTGGTTTGGTTGGCACTGTGGGAACAATTTGGATTGCTTTGAAAATATGCCCAAAATAATGAGAATGATTGACAGCCAAGTGAGATTAAAAATCCCACAAAAGGAAAAGAAAGGTGAGACACATTTTTTAATAGCTTTAGGGTTTTAGTCCTTATTTTTTTAATATTTTGAGGTTTTCTATAGTGAATTTTCCTTTTCTTGATAATTAGTCGGGGTTTCATGTTACTTCAGTGTGCCACCAAATTCAAAGGAAATAAAAGCCATGTGTGATAGGTAATTCTGGATATCAACTTAACCACACTTGGTATTAATTAAGATCAACTGTTAGAACCTGCAGCGATTATCTAGATCAATATATTACAATACAAAGGCTAACCCTAGATTTGATTGGAATCTCCCAGTAGCAGACCAGATAAAAGGAACCAAAGAACAGAAGACTTTGAAGAGAGACTCTCCACTTCTTTGACTCTCCAGGAATCCTCCAGTCTTCAGCTGTCACCCACTGGCCTACTTGACTAAGCAGCTCTGAACCTACAGGATGTTTGCAGTGACTTAGGCTGTCTCCAGCTTCAACCATCAGCCATGCTTCCTCAAACATGAAAAACTGTATTTACTCTCTGGAACTGTAAGCTGAATAAATCTTCCTTTCTCCATTAAGTTGCTTGATTTTGAATGCTCTCATAGCAACAGTTAAGAGTAACTATAACATCATGATAATTTCAATAATTTTATTTTAGTGCTAGTGTATTAAATTCTTCTTAACTATATATAAATTTCAAATATCAATTTTCTAGCTGACTTAGACTTCTGTTTTTTATTAGGTAACACTGAAGCCTATAATCTGAACTTTCAGCATCTCAGTTTTGTGGTATTTAAGAACACAGAAGTAGCTCCTCGCTTCTACGTCTAACACACCACCCCCAAAACCAGAATGAATCAGAGTGAAATGAAGAATAGAAAATTTCTAAGACTTCATAT
This sequence comes from Typhlomys cinereus, assembly GCA_023101885.1. NCBI lineage: Eukaryota > Metazoa > Chordata > Mammalia > Rodentia > Platacanthomyidae > Typhlomys > Typhlomys cinereus. Next base: position 7,631,662 of record JALPQD010000065.1, on the reverse strand, counting down.
TAAGATAAAACATGGAATGTGAAAGATGGAAGGTCACCTGGTATTTAATTCTAGATAAACTAACATGTTTCCTTTGTAAGTCTTATAAGAATTCATGGCAGCTAACTGAAGAGACTACTTAGACATTTCCTGAACTAACTTAATAAGTCATCTTCTTTCCCTCTTCTGCTCAGTAATTGTCCACCGGTGACCACTGCTAAGCATGAGCCATGTGTTCTGAGTTGGCTGAAGTTCTCTGATGATAGATTGCAGTCTATAAAGAATAAGAACACAACACACTGTCAAAATGTTTCTCAATTAATATGTCACCTCTGGAAAGGGCAAAATGAAACATGAACACATTTTTAAAAATCTAAACATTAAGATAATTTTCAAACGCTGTCTTCTAATTGGAGAAATAGTCACTGACATTTTGCAACTCATGAATTTGTAGAAATAATATGAACCGATTTCAATGGATATGAATACAGACCTTCTATTACATTGATTGATTATGAATAAAGTTCTGTAAAATACTTAAGGGTGGAATTAATTTTATGAAATCTTTTTATTAGGCATCTAACTGTTTCCAACTCAGGGATGCCTCTCTAAATGACAAGATGATTCAACCCAACCCAACTCCACAGACAGTTCCTCTGAGTTTTCTTCTCAATAAGACCTTGAACTTTCGACTTTCATATGTATCCTCATATAATCTGGGAGGAACAAAAATCCTATCACATCTAGTCAGAATCCACATTCTTTGATCACCTTAAATACCTGATTAAATAGTTCCTGGGTCATTTTGCCCTGGAGGAGGAAAAACACCATCTTATCCTGTTTGCCTCTAACAATAATTTTATTAGGTCCTTTTATCAAGAATACTCCTTTCCCCTGAGTATTTCCTTCATTAATCTTCCATATAGTTACTTAAACTAGGCTTCTTGGCTGTAATATACATTCATTCATCCTGTATTTAAAATTGGACCCTATTATATGCTGAGGTCTTCTTTTTTTACTCTTAAAAGGAACCTGAATAAAACCTGTTTTTGCCATTTTTACATTTGGCTTTCAATTTCCTTAATAAAATAACAATATATACTTAATAAAGTTCCAGTTTGCTGATGAGTTTTGGAAAAGATACAGCTTTCACAGTCAGATCATGTTGTCAAAGTTTGATGTTTTCCTGAAATGAGAAAAAAGAAATAGGAAAGCTCCAGAACAGTTGGGATCCTTTTATTTTTAAAAAAATATCTGTCAAGAAGAATCTATAATTAGGAAAAAAATAACTGCTAGTATGTACTTGCATTGGCAAATAAGAACACATGTTTTGATTGAACTGACAAGTTGAGATTATTCTTTAGTTTCAATGTATTAATTAAAACAACAACATTTGTATTTTATAAAGAAAAAAAACAGGCTAAAGATATCAAATGGCTTCAAAATTTTTATGCATAAGAAACAATAAAGGAAATAACCTCTAACCAGTCACTAAGCCCTTGTAATTTTCTATCCTAAATCTCTTTAATTCATGTGCAATGCATGTTTTTTCCACTACTCCTAGTATTAGTTTAACCTAGACCAACACAATGCCTTACATGCTTCATACCATCACACATGTAGCTTCACTCATGCAGAAACTTCCACATATTTTTTATACAATAACAGGACTATTTGCCTCAGAAATTATTTCATTACTTCATATCTTCACTGTAATCTTTTTGGTTATTTTTCCTTTTTTTCATCTTGCAGTTGACTTCCCAAATGACTAATATTCTTAAACACACCACACATGGGCATATGAACACACACACACAGGCACATGCACATACACTCACAAATACACAAACATGCAAAGTCACACACAGATACACACATACACAAACACACACTTATATCCATTTAGGTTAAAAAAAGATTTAAAGAATACTACTCTAATAATAAGAGTGAGGAAAGAGTATTTGGTAGACATTAGTTACTTTTGTTAAGTATATCAGAGAACAGAAATCACAAAGTATGAGAGTTTTTGACCTTGGCATGGATAGAAGACCTGACGGAGAAAAGAGGTAAATTTTAAATAAGGAGCAAACAGCAAGTTAGTGAGAAAAAAAATTGAAAAATTATCACATGACTTAATATGAATTAACATGTAAGTCTAAAAAAAAAAAAGAAATCCCTGAAGTCTTAAGCATATGTATATGAGAAAGTTTATATACTTTTATAAAATGTACTCCTGGAGGGTGACATACAGTGCCCAGCAGGATGGAGTGAAGGGCATTGCAGGAGCAGCAAAACTGCAAAAGAAAATCTACAAACCACAATCCAGAACTTCAGAGACTCTATATCAACCACATAGAACTAGACGAGCCTAATCTCCCCCCATCCTGAAGCTCAGGGACATTTGCGGAAGAGGGGGCGGTAAGAGTGTAAGAGCAAAAGGATGGAAGGAGCAATGATTTGCAAGACACTCCACACAAGTTAGGGCCGAAGCAATCATAATTGGACTTTGCATGCCCTGTGCAATGTCCAACACACTATTGACCTCACAAAGTCTAGCATCTGCTAAAGGCACCAAGATCCTTGGAGGCAAGGGATTGACAGCCACAGTAGTGTTCCTATGCTTAAGGGGAACACGGGAAAAGGTTCAGGGAAATGCCACTGGGTCCTTGTACGTCATCAGAGAGAAGGGCCCAGAGGAGAGTCAGGCATGCACAAGAAAGGACTCTCTAGGAATTGGGGCGGGAGGCACTGGGAAATGGGGAGGGAGGGGTGAGGGGAGGGGGAGCAGGGGGTTTGGGGGGAGGAGGAGGGAGGGAGGGAACCGGTGTACTTATTAAGTTTGTATGAGCGGAAATAATAATAAAAAATGTTAAAAAATGTACTCCTGGAACTTGCTGTGGTTATTTTTTTTTAATTTATTTTGTTCACTCATACAAATTTGATAGGTTCCCCAGTCCTGGAGCATCCTTTAGTGTGCATGTCAAACTTCCCTTTGGGTCCTCCTCTCTGATGAGGTGTAAGGACTTAATAGCATTGCCTAGACCTCTTATTTGTGTTCCCCTTTAGTATAAGAACACCATTGTGACTGTTAATCCCTTGCCTCTAAGGATCTTAGAACTTGTGATCCATGCTAGATTTGGGGGGGGGGAATCAATGACATGTTAGTCACTGCGCAGGTCATGCAAAGACCTATTATGATTACTTTGGCCCTAATGTGTGTGGAATATCTTGCATATCATTGCTCCTCCCCATCTTACTGCCCCTTCTTCCACAAATTTCCCTGAGCTTTGGGATGGGGAGAGATTAGGCTGGCCTGGGTCTCTGATGTTCTAAATTATGGTTATTCTTTTTTTTCTTCTTCTTCTTCCAGTTTTGCTGTTTCTGCACCACCCTTGGCTCCATCATGATGAGTACTGGATGTCATTGCTGTAGTTATTCTTGAGAAGTATTGTAAACAAGGAAGACAACAAGAGAGAGACCACACTGGTGGTCAGGCATGTACGTGGTCTGCCAATCAACAGGCTTGTAAATGGGGCAAAGAAAAACTATCTACCACTGTAGACCTTCTTTCCTGTAAAGCAATAATTAAATAGCTGTAGGTGGGACAGAAAGAACCTGATCTCTTCACACTAGAGAAACTGTTTTTACAATCATATTGGACTATGCTTCAATTGTATCCATGTCCTCATTTTCTCTTACTCAAAGGCATCTGTAAGTAACCTTTCTTTTGTTTAGATGAAACTAGGAAATACTACTAGTTGACAATATATCTAGTTGTGCTTGAGAATTGCTTAATGTTGATGATATTGTCTATGAAGACCTCCGGTCTCACTCCTCTCATTCCCACACCAGAATGTAATCATGTGCCTTGGGTCTTGCGGTATGACATCATGACTTCTTCTTGTACTTTCTCTTACTATTCTTCTTCTGGACTTGCCAAAATCAGGAACCAAATATGTCTTGCAAACACTTGTATGTCCAAGGTTAAGCTCAGATTTTTTTAGGAAATGTAGTCAAGGAATAATGGACCAACATATTTTTCTCTGAAAATTTATATGTGGACCTTAATTCAAAATACCCTGGTATTTTTGGTAAATTTCATTCACTGTGCCCTAGTTTCTATATCAATTCTGTATTATTTCAGGATAAGATATATCTTTCTTTTTAATCATACAAGAACTCTCAAACGAGATTTTCTGTTAATTCTCTGTGCTAATTGATATGGTGTCAACTTGACCACTGAAGACTTGAGTTATGGGCACAGCTCTGAAGACATAGTAGTGATACAAAGTCTGAGTGATATGAGAAGGACCAGCCACCAGAGGGCAGGTCTTTTCCTGTGTCTATGAGAATGGTTTCATAAACAGGTTGTGGAAATGCTGAACTGATCAATGATTTAACCCATTTATTGATTTTAAATTCCAATTGACAAGTAGCAGAATTCTGAAATGTGGAGCCCATTTTGAGTAAGTAGTTAATTCCAAGTGATTATATGTCTTGGCCCTACCCACTCCTGTTAGTTTTCCTTTCTTCTTTCCTATATAGACAGCAGCCTTCTACACACTCTCAAAGCTTCATGATGCTTCTGTGTTGCTTCAGGTCTAATATAATGAAATCAGGAAGAATGGATATAACCCTCAACAGTATATAAGCTAAACAATGTCTTCTCTCTATGTAAATTTAATAAATTTTATCACAGCACTGAATTCTTGATTAACCTACTCTTGTAATGAATGCATTCTATAATAAAAAAGAATTCAAGTTTTTAAATAAACAAATTAATGATGGCTCTTAAGTCTTTAGCATCTACGTCTTAGGCAAGCATATGTTATTCATGCACATAGCTTTGCCTACAGCTGAATTTTTCATTTGCTATGAAAGCCAGGTCATGGGCTGAGATACATGTTTGGTTATGTATTTGATTATGTAACTAGTTGAGGAGGCACATGTCATCATAAGACAGAAGTAGGAGTGCAACTCTCACCTTGATAAACTAAAGTATCCAAGGGATTTGATTTAGTGGCAGAGTCTTAATACACTCGGAAAGTAATATAAAATTTGATTTTCTACTTGACTTCATGAAAGCTTTTTGACACACATCCATAACCTTCGGTCTCTGCTTTTACTTTATTTACTGGATTGTGTGGTGTGTGTGTGTGTGTGTGTACTCAATCTTGTATGTGCAAGTGCAGGCACATGTGCCACAATACATGTGTGAAGGTCACATACACTATCATGATGTCTTTGTCTTCTGTCTTATTTGAGCCAGGGTATCTTTGTTGTTCTCGACACTGTGAACACCAGGATAGGTGGCCTATAAGCTTCAGGGAGCTGTCTTGTCTCTGCCTCCCATCTCTTTGTAAGAACGCTGGTATTACACTTGAGAGGTACAGTGTGTGGTTTATGCAGGTCTTTGCTCTGAAACAGCAAATGCATTACCTAACTAAGCCACCTTCTTGGCCCAGTAACTGCTTTTTAAAATACATACAATTCTTGTGATTGGTTCTTTGAAATAACAACTGTGTTGTGATTTATGGTGACAGTAATCATTTTAAAAGTGTAAAATTACAAATAAAATTAGATATTGCAATATTAACTTACCTCTTATTTCTACAAATACAAGTAATGGAAAGTACCTTTTTCAGCACATCTTCAATGTTAAATGAATAAAATTTAACATTTTCCCCCTAGTAGGTAAATGATTTTTACAAATCTGATTCTTTTCCTAGCACTACCACATAATTGGGTGAAACATACCTTATATTTCTTAACAGCATCTGCTTTTACCATTCTCAAAGGATGTTATTTTACTGGAAACAAGACCAACCATGTAGAGACTCTGTAAGCGCAGGTACAAAGTACTCATTTATGACACAGTTCTGAGATGTATCTTTCCATTTACCAAAAATAATCTTTCTCTGTTACCATTTTTATAGTATCTCCACTGAAGGCCTGCTGAGTCACAAATTAAAGGAAATTTCCAAGACCTGGAGAGGAAGCTCAGCTTGTGTCACAGTGTGCAATATCCTGCAGCTTCTCGAGCTCTGCACATGGTAATTTTGTATTAACACAATACTATCTACTACATTTTCTCAGTATTTCACTAGTAGCTAAAGTGACATCCCAAGATCTTTATGGCACAAGGGCAACTAATTGATGTAAATGGATCTTGGTGTTTTTCCAGCCTCCTCATTATTCTTCTATTCTTTCCTCTAATAAAATCAGGCATGCTTTCTAACTGCTATATTTCACAGGTAAATTCAACTTTGAGCTTTGAAAGAATTCCAGCATTGTCAATTTCTGAGATGGAAAGACTTGTCTTTTATTATTTGAGCAATATTATTTCCTTAAAAGATTTTTCAGCTTCCTGTTGAATACAGACAATTTCCAAGACATTTCCCTAATAAACGTGTGTTTAAAGATGAAATGCAAAATGCAAATATACTGGTTTTGTTAAGATGCCTTCATGGATAAAGGTGCTTGCAATCTGACAATCGAAGTTTGATAAATGGAACCCAAGAATAGATAGAAGGATAGAGAACAACCAAAGTTGTCCATTGATTGTATACACACACTGATTATGTATACACAATCACACACACACGTTATATATATATATATATATATAATTATAATGATGATGATAAAAAATCAAATAAATTTAAATACAATTAGAAATAGAAGAAAATTACACGCTACTCACATAAACTTTTAACATTTTTGATATTCATATAAACATGAAGAAAATAAGGATATTGAAGTGGGCTAGTCCTTTTTTATTCAAGTATTTGATTATATACACATATATAAATACTTACATATATATTTGAAGTAAATTAACAATTAAATTAAATAAATTAATAACAAAAACAAAAAATCAACAAAAACAATAACAACAAATTAACAATAATGAAATTGTATTTCTATATTGTTCAAATACTAATTTAAAAGATAAAAAAGAAGCTTCAGAACAACTTATTGTGCTGCACAATTATAAGAATGACATCGTCTTTTAATGATGATTTGCTTCTTAGTTTAGCCTTTCCCTGCCCTTTCCTCATTCTTTTTGCTTTAATAAAGACTTATCCTTGTTAGTTATAAGGAGGAAATGCCTCAATTATTGTCATTTCCATAAATGAATTCATAAAATATTTCCAGTCCAAACACAAGGACAAAAACAGCATAATGGTAGAAATGGCAGCTTGATCCTGTGCGTAGCACCTCCTCTTCCCTGACAGAATAAGTCAGTTTATTTATTTATGGAGAACATTACTCTCCATATGCCAGGGTCAAGTGCATTCTCATAAGCTAAAGGAAAATTTCTTTACGATGCCTCCATTTGAATTAGAAGCTATAAAATTCTTCAAAACAAAATATTTTTCCATGTTTACAGAGAGAATTGTGAGCTAGAAGGAACAAGCACATAGAGACACAATGTGAATATCAAATTAGTTAATACATAAATTGCAAAAGTTTGTTGAGAACATGGATCTATGGACATGTTAGAGATTTGTGATATGCAAACAGTCTACATTTCTTATAATGATAGGTACATATTAATTAAAATACCTACCATAGTATTAATTATATTGTTAAAAATATAGTATTAATTCAATATAATAATCTAATATATAATTAATGTTTTTCATATAGACAATTATACTAAATTATATAGATTATATGATTAATAAGCATACTGCTTGAATACATTAATTAAATATATACATAATATATAGCACTATATAGTATATAGCACTATATACTAATTTAAGTAAGACATAACCTGGAGCTTTAAGAACCCTTATTTTATATTTATATTTTATTTTTATTTCTTTATTATTTTTTCAAGTATCAATGTTTCAAATATTAGGTTACCAAAATGTCCCCTAAAAGAGTATTTCGAAATGTGTCCATTAAAAGTTTCTTTCCTTTTCTACTTCTCACAGGTCTCTAATTAGTATTTATGGAGATGCACACTCCTTACCAGAAAAACATTGTTTCATTTTTTTGTGATATGCATGATAGTATGGAGCTTTAAAAGATGTTTATAGTCCTTCTTTCATCTTAAGTGCCTGCTTCCTTCTGGGAAGCCACTGTGCAGGGTGCAAGGAGAGGGGGAAGATGGGGGAGGGAGAACCATTCCAGGTGAGGATTCTGTTGCAGAAGGCTTCCCCAAAGGGTATCAGGAACATTTCTGCTTTGTGCCCAGCTGAGGACGATAGCTCTGACATCTGATATCGGCCGTGTTCCTCCTTCTCCAAGCCTGGCTATAAGACAATCAATCTGAGGACAAGAAGCAAAGCAACAGCCTGGGAGGATGAAGAAACCAATATTCAGATGGAGACAGAATCCTGACTGACTCCCTAAGTTACTGTGTCAAGGTGGGCAATGAGCTATGGCCTTTACATATGTCCTATAACAGGAGATAAATCAGTACCAATTTGTTGGAAATCCAAACTAAAACAAAATTTTTGTGTGTACATGTGTGTGTACAGGAAAGCACTTGATTTGTGTGTACATGTGTGTGCCTGTGGAAGTCAAAGGGTGACATCCCAAATCATCCTAGATTGCTCTACCTCCTTAAATGAGGGAGGCAACTGCAGGCAGCCACCATTTCCATCTGGTATTTTTAAGTGGGATCTAGGAATCCAAACTCAGGTCCTTTTGCTTGAGAGGCAAAAGCTTTGACTCCTAAGCCACCTCCCCATTCTTAAAGCAAAATTTTAGACCTATCAAATATTGAACAGACAAAGTGATAAACCAAAGTCTTACCATCAGAAAAGATTAACATCCAGAAGAATTGAAAGTCATTGAGCTTAATACATCACTGACAGTGTAAACGAGAAGTGTTCTAAATGAATGAGTTAGACTATTGTTTTCTGTAATTTGATTTCATTTAGCACATGGCTTCACTACGTACTGATATGGCCTTGGAATAAAGTTCAGAGTCTCTTATTTCATATTTCTCATAATGACAATGCTGTTTCTACAGCAATAGACCTTCCCCATCCTCTGTAGAAGATGCCAGAAAGGACAGAGAAGCTGTGAAGCAAGTACAAACCTTTTTCTTCTTATAGGCAAACATACTACCCCACCATGTTCCTTAGAAACAAGGACATCTTGTCCACTAATGAACAAACTCCCCTATATGTTGACTAGCTGGAGGTTCCAGGGGTGGGATACCTGATTGCACACTTTGTCCTGGAATGTTAGGAGCAGGAAATGATAATAACCTTCCTCTCTGTCTTTGACTGTAGGAAATCTGTTTCTCAGCCTTGAAGTAAGCCCAGCTGCTTTCTGTCTGTGTTGATAGGGAATCCTCGTATGGCCTGCTTTGTATTTAACACTGTATCCTGTGTAAGTGTGATATCTGCTGTGCTTCCTAATAAAAGCTCACAGAGCACTGTGAAGTGCTTCGGAATAGTGAATATCTAAAGTCCTCTGTGAGTTAAACTCATATTATCAGGACTTGGCAAGGGTCCATGGTGCAGTGGGCAGCTCCACCTGGCCTCTTTACCTCCTCACATGATATATTTATGCTTCTTTTTAGCTGGTATACAGTATGCTCCCCCATAGCCCACCCCCAATCCTAGCATTAACATATATCAACAAATCCCTGTCAGTTCAACAAATTTCACTCTTTGTGAAGTAGTTTCCTGTCTAACTTTAATCATGTTATGAGGTGCTTTAATTTAGTTTGGTTCACTGCTTTTGTCTTTGCTCATTACAATTAGCTCCATCACCGTATCAAAATAAAAATCTATGATAAGGATTTGGAAAAGTGGATCAAACATTGAGACTAGGAGTAATAGATGAATTAAAGAGCAAGAGAAGGGATCTGGAGAGATGCACCACTGAATGACTAATAATGTTGCTTTGTCTGATACTCACATTTCAACTGGGCATTGCACAACAGCTGCAAAGTTCACATGGGAAATGTGTGGTTAATTCTTCCATGGAGCCATAACAGTATTTCCTTATTCTTTGCCTGGAACATAAGAAAGCAAGGAATCATTGAAATAATAATGACAATAATTGTTCATCACTCTCAGGATCAAGTCTTTTTAACCAGAAAAACAAACTGCTCCAATGCAAATAATACAGTAACTTTATTGCCTAACAATTCTCTCCATCTGTATAGATGCCTTTGATTCTAATTTTAGATGAAACAATATTATTGTATTGTAGTGATTAGAAGAGATAGATATGAAACTAAGACTAGTCTACTTTTTTTCATTTTTCTATGTGGAAAAGTCCAAAAGTCTAAGAAATATTCCAAGAAGAAGAAAGGCTACGTAGTTCCATGTTCCTTGAGAACAACTTCATAAGGGATGATGGAAGATACTTGGAGCTTTAAGAACACTTCTTTGTTCAGCTTACCTGCACACTCATCTTTGTGCACATCTTGAAGTATAGTTAGCACATTTATACCTTGTTCTGTGCTTCCAGCTTGCTAACTCAGTAGGAATTAGATATTAGAAATGCTGCACAGCATCCACTTGTAGTGTCATAGGCCCTACTAAACATTCAGGGTACAAATAATTTTGCTGATTAAAACAGCAATGAATAAGCATATGTACACATCTGCACAAATTGTAGAATGTATGTCATCAGGGGACTTTTGATAAATATGAAAAATTTCCACCACATTTGTTTGATCAAAGAATATTTCACCAGAAAAGGGGGAAAAAAACCTAAATTTCACCAATAAAGCATACAGATTATTTTCCTACATAATTGACAGCATTGCATTTTCTTAGTTTCCGACAAACTAAAAGCTAAAGACGTAATTGGATGGCTATATAAACCTTCACTGAGGTAGAAAAACATAAACTATTAAGTTAAAGTTAAGCAAGAGTTAAATATGAATTTCCTAATTTTGTTAATCATGAATTAAAAGGAAGTTTCTGAGTCCCTAAGAAACTGCCCTACACCCCCACTCCTGCTGTTTACCCCAGAGCTATTTAGTAAACATTACCAGTCATATAAAGTTCTGAAAAGTCTGAGGTCAACTTGCAGTATAGTTGCTAAGTAACCATTGCTAGTCATGCCTGCTTTAATATAAAATGGAAAGCTTAACTGGATCCTGAAGTTTTGGAGAATGATCTTAGCTTCAGACCACCAGTGAAATTAAAAGTTCCTCTCTTCCACCCTAAGTGATGTCTGAAAAAATAGTCCAGAGTAATGCCTGCTACAGTTTTGCATTTACTATGAAATTCATTATGAAAATATTTTTGGTATTTCTTCAAAGTTATTGGTCCTTATTCATTATTATATTAATTAAAATATATTTCCAGGAGTGATTACTTATATTATCACATAGAGTACAATAGTTAATGCATATTGAAGAACCTTAAAGGAAACCAGGTATTAATTGAGGTAATGGAAGGGACCACATTTACAGAGTGCTATTTTTACCTTGAATTTATAAAAATAATTACCAATGATGATATCTAATATGTGACCTAGAGTTTGAGTGGTTAGGCAGAAGTGAAAATAATGAAATTATAGGAGAGGTCAAGAACTGCTTGATCGGCGCTCTGGGAAGATTATTTCTGAGTATGTTTGAATAGCCACAATGTGGTAATTTTCTATCTCCAAATATTAAGTCACTATGAATTCTTTCCTTCCTTTGCTCTACCTTTTTTTCTTTTCAGAAATTTGTTCTTTATCCTACCAACATGTAAGAATTAACTTTGGAACTGGAAAGTTGGTTCAGAGGTTAAAACTTTGCTTTGCAAGCAGCAGGTCCTGATTTCCTATATCAGGTCCCAAGTAAAAAACACCATATGGAAATAGTAGCAGCCTGTACTTTGGCCCTGGTAAGTAGAGCCTGGGATATCTCACATGGAAGTAAAAAGGAGGTAGAAGTAATCCAGGATGATTTCCTAAATCACCCTTGGTTCTCCACAGGAACACACAGACACACACACACACACACACGCACGCACACACACATGCACACGCACACGCACATGCACATTCATACACTAAATAAAGAAGTTTTTGCTATAAAAGAACTTGGCAGATTAGTCCTTTATCACATAGAGTACAAAATTTAATTATTCTGTTTTTACTTGTCTTTTTCTTTTGTTTGTTTTTCAATAAAAATGTTTTACTTTTTTTAAAATTTTTTTTAATTTTTTATTATTATTATTTATTCAACTGTGCGCATGTGCGTGTGTATGTGCCCGCGCGTGTGTGTGTCTGTGTGTGTGTGTGTGCCCGTGTATGTGTAGAACCACGGACGAATTCGCGAACCCACGGACGCCTCCACCTCCTTCTGCCCCGGGATTCACAGGCTCCGCCCTACCAGGACCAGAAGCGCAGGCCGCCCCCGCTTCTGCCTGGCGTCTATACGTGGGATCTGGGATCCGAACTCAGGACCTTCCGCCTGGAAGGCGGAGGCTTAACCCCTGAGCCACCTCTCCAGCCCCAAATAATGGAATTTGTCATCCTTATACCTTGTGGTTTGGGGATAATCTATGTTCTATGTCACATAATGAAGCAAGGTATCATCTTTTTTTTTTTTTTTTTTTTTTTTACTTTTTAAAAGTATTTAATTTTTTTTAAGAAAAAGCTCAATAACTTGAAAGTCAGGCAGGAAATAGTGTTTCAGGCAGAGTGATGAACAAGGGAAAACTTCAGGAAGGTTGTTGAAGACCTGAGAATGTTATTTGTGGGAGAACTGAAGGGCAGGGAAAGGAAAGTAAGATTAGAATTAAGACTGGAATTTGGGGCAGATACCTGCCTCACCTGCGAGTCTGATGTAATCAGTTGCCTCCCTTCTTTTCCTGGGATCCAATGAGATAACGAGCAGGAACAGTATTTCATGGTTGCAAAAGCATTGTATTTAGCCTGCGCCCAGTAGAATAGGGCTGTGATTTACTGAGGACTGAGTTGGCCTCAATCTTGCTTTGGGCTAAAATTCCAGAGGAACAATGTGTAATTAACCAAAATCGAGGCATTGAGCCTCTAAAAAAAAAAAAAAAACTTGTGTTAGTGCTGGGGGGATAGCTCAGGGGATAAAGTGCTTGCTCCACAAGCAAGTGTGGAGACCCGGAGTTTGATCTCCAGAACCCACATAAAAGCCGGGTGGATAGGCACAGAGGTTGCATATGATCCCACAACTTCAGGAGAGATGGGGAATCCCCAGAGCAAGCGGGCTGCTAGTTTACTGCTGGTGAACTTTGGGTTCAACTGGGAGGCCTACCCTACGAATAGAAGTGGAGGGGTGGGAAGATGGAGCCGCAGCTGAGTGTTTACATGCAAGCCTGTGAACTGAGTTAAATCCTTGGGGCTCACATGGTAGGAAGAGGTAACTGACTTCTGGAAGTTGTCCTCTGACCACACATATTGTGTGTGTGTGTGTGTGTGTGTGTGTATGTGTGTGTGAATAAGTAAAAGATTAAAAAACAATAAAAGAGGGGTCTGGAGAAAAGGCTCAGGGGTTAAAGATTCTGTCTTGAAAGCAGAAGGTCCTGAGTTCAGATCCAAGGTCCCATGTAAAAATGCCAGGCAGAAATGGCAGAGCCTGGGAAATCCCCGGAGTGAAGCAAAAAGGAGGTAGAAGTGATCCAGGGTGATTTCTGAAGTAACCCTTGGTCCTCCACAAGGACACACAGTACCCTCTGATACACACACACACACACACACACACACTAAAGAAAATAAATAATAAAGAAGAGAGTTTCACGGGTACTCTTTCTGTTGCTGTGAGACAACACTCAAACTCCAGCAACTTAAAGGGAGAAAGTAAGGTTTATTTGGCTTATGGTTCCAGATGGGAGACATAGTCTGTTATGGCAGAAAAGGTGTGGTGGTGTCAAAGGCTGGAGGAGGCTTAGGTCACTGCGTACATCATGGTGGAGGCCTCAAGGAAGGAGCTGACAGCAGGAACAGACTGTGAGAGGAAGCAGAGCAAGGCTATCCCACCTCAAAGCTCATCCCCTGTAACACGCTTCCTCCAGCAAGGCTCCACCTCCTAAAAGTGCCATGATCTTCCCAATCATTAACAGCTAAGGATGTAAACACATGAGTCTGTGGGGGACAATTCACATTCAAACCATGACGAAGAACAATCTAGAAAGACGCTGGGCATCAATTTGGGGCCTCCACATGCATGTGTACATATATGTACTTGCACATATATATGTGACCCCCACATGTGAACATGCATATACATATGTACCACATGTTCATATGAAAATGGGGAGAAAAACTTGTCTATGGTCACACAGTTGGGGAAGAGTGGGACTGGGGCTTGAACAGAAAGCATGATTCGCTTCCCCCAAACTACCGAGTCTTTGCAGAAGAGGACGGGGATTTGCTGTAGGGACTGTACCTCTGGGTACAGTCTATCCAGATCAAAGTCAGCTCAGTGGAAGAGAGAACTTGGTAACAATTCCACTGTCACTGGATGGGCAAGGTCTCTGAAGCAATAAGCTAGCTTCCTAGAAGTCAGCTGGCAAATGGATGTCAGGGTGACCTATGGGTGGGGTCAGATGATCTGAAGACCCTTTGGCTGGAAGAGTCTTGGAAGCAAGGACTTTGCTGCAACCCACCCTCCCTCCTGTAAGAGAACAGCTGCAGGACTTTTCTGAATCTCAAGGTGAGGCTCATACTGAGCAGGGAATGGAAGGGAGAGCAGACAACTTCTGTTTTCACTGTGTTTTTTCCTCAGTGACCAAAGGGATTCAGCAGTAAAGAGAAAAGACTGGTCCCTTGACAAATAGTAGATACAGATACACGGAGAGACAGACAAACCCATGGACACACACATACACACACACACCTACATACATACACACACACATACACAGTAACCAAAAAATATCAGTGACAATGTGGGAAAGGCAGTTAGAGAGTCCAAAAAATATAATAATAATAATAAAGTAAAAACAAAAGCAGCATAAGAAAAGAAGTTCTTGGCGATGCACTGGGCATTTCCATAATCATGACAAAGCAAACATCGGTTATCAATTTAGTTGAAAATAGTGATTAATTTGTACGTGGATGAAAGGGGAAGGGGTCCTGTAAGCGGGTACATTCTCATCCATCATAACAGGAAATCAATAGATAATAACTAAAATCGATAAATCAAGGAATAGGTATCCATGCATATTATTCAGAGATATGGAAATATCCTCCAAAGAAATGCTTCGAAGAGAGACTGTCTCTAAGGGGTAGGAAAATAGGTTGGCCAGGGGACAGTAATTCATTATAATTCTTTCAATACTGATTGATTTTTTTTAAACCATATGCATCAATTACTTTATTTTTTTAAAATAAGCATGAATATCGGGGTGACCGGTGTTTCTTAATCTGTTCAATTGAAGCAAGTTGCTTAAAACGATAACTCCCTTTCTTCTCCGTTAATATGGGGATCGTATCAGGATGTCTGAGGACCAAAAGAAAAACACTATGCTCAGAGAGAATGAAATAACCAGCATGTGCATCAGTAACTGAGAAGCAGGGGCGAGTGGGTCAAATGTCTAAGGGTGAGGTAGCATTTGGGGAATGACAGTCTTTGGCTGGACGCCCTGCCTCCTGCATCCACGGTACATGACCGCCATTGCATAGGAACAAACGGACACCAGGTGAGTGACAGCTGCATGGGTTGCTGTCATAGGGAGGAGCACAGAAAAGACCAGCAGCCGTGGTGGAAATCCCAGCTGGGTGTCAGGAGGTCCACGGCAGAGGACACCTGGAGAGGTACCTTCTCCGGACAGAGGGCTATCACGTTCCCATCCTTTTCTCTTGTGGGGAACCTCCTCAAATGAGGGCCATGTCCAGTTCTTCCTCCAGGAGGTCTGCGAGGATAGCAGCACTTTAGGATGGCAATTCTGAGACTTTGGGGGTCTGAGTACCGGGGAGTCCTGGAGGAACGTGCTTTCTTCACCCACTAACCTATTCTCCTCTCCCAGCAATGCAAGGTGTCATCTTGACATACTGATATTTTATGGTCTTTTTTCTCCGTGTCATTCAATGAGATGTTTTCTATTTCTTTAGAGACATTTACAATGCAGACGAATAAGATCCTTCATTAGCAATACAAAAAGAATCAAGATAAAGTTTTCCTGGCCCTCTAAAAACAGGTTCTGTAAAATTAAAATGGGTGGGGAACATATATTGTAGAGTAGTTTCTTCTTTCTCATTCTTGGTGACTTCTCGACCATCAACCCTCCCTTTCCTAACAGTGAGAAAGTATTTGGAATCTATTTCAGTCATCAATTTTTCAATGACTTACTATGTAGTAATACACACTTATACATTCACACCATATCCTCCATTCATCCTTATCCACCAATTTACCACTTAAAATTTTGCTTTGTTAGATGGAACATTTTAGTCAGTCCTGGGATTATATTTTATCTCATGTTTTCCTTTAGCACCTCTCTGTATCTTTTAGTTGTAATGGGAAGATGAAACTTAGCATTGCTGTTTATAACTTAAGGGGTTTCCCATCTGCAGGGGTCTCCACTTGAAGTTGGGTCTGTGGCTGAGCTGTGGGTAAAAAACCAAGCCAAATCAATGAAACAAGTAAAAACTGCATGAGACAAAGTGAAGTACAGTTAATGAGTTCATCAAATACAGTTAATGTGTGCTTTAGTTTTAAACACAGGCAGAGAGACAGACAAAGACAGAGATACACAAGTGTCTTGAGGTTTTTAAAGTTAAATTGTGTTCAAGCACTACAGAAGCTTAGTTTATTTGCTTTGGGCACCTTTATTAAGAGATACTGGGAAAGCCAGCACCTTCTGCCTGGGCAGTCTCAAGTGGGCTTCTTGAGGCTCGGGACGCAGCTGGACTGTGCAAGGAAGAGTGACTTTCCTTACCTTGGTCCTATTAATTTTCCCAGCCTCTCTATCCTCCCTCACATTGCTTATGCCACAATGCCAGTAAAGCATATGCTCATTTCCGACCATACTCAGGCTCCTAAGTATACTGAGAAAAAAACAGCATCTTGGTTTGTTCTGGTTCATAGCCTTTACTTTGTGAGAACTCGGTGCTATTTGCTCATGTCGTTGTCAGGCTTATCCTAGAAACTCTTATTCTCATACTGTCTTTATTTCCCCTTGTCCTCCTCTTGCTCCTCGTCCTCCTTCATCTCAGGGCCTTGTCCACATAAACAAACACTCTGCCATTGAACTGTATCCCCAAACTCTTCTTGCTTTTCACTGTGATCAGTCTAAATCATTTCAAAAGAAGCTACCTCTTGAAAAAAAAATGTAGAACAATTTATACCTTAAAGGAAGCATGACAGTCATTACTGTGAATATTTTGTATAAATTGATAATAGAAGTGAGCCATATCACTGAATCAAGCCTGGAAATACTAAAAGACAGCACCTACAATTGTGCTGGTAGGCTTTCCTAAATGTATCTCCCCTTTTCCTGCCGCCTGCCACTGTAGGTGCATGAAACACTTCCACAACAGATAAAATAGTCACTAGTACCACTCTGGTTTTGTTTATTCTCAATTCTAAGGACAGTGCTGTAAGTCAAAATATTCCCATTTTCTATAATGGGAAACATCATATCTTTCCTCAAAAGACCACAAACTCTTCTTCCGACTGCATGTTGGCTTCATCATCTTGATACCTCTCAGTTTTGTTTTTCCAGTTCCGCAAAAATCAGGTCCTCCAGGTCTTCCTTTCTATGGTCCCAAAAATCAAACAAATTCTAACATGAAATGTATCATGTATTTAACAAATTCTAACATGAAATGTATATAGAATCCAACACGGTCTTCTCTTTTTTTAATACATTTTTTTTTATTTCCGCTCATACAAACTTATTAGGTAGACCAGTTCCCTCCCTCCCTCCTCCTCCCCCTGAACCTCTGCTCCCTCTCTCCTCCCTCCCTATCCCCCAGTGCCTCCCCCCCAATTCCCAGAGAGTCCTTTATTGTGTATGCCTAACTCTCCTCTGGGTCCTCCTCTCTGATGACGTACAAGGACCCAGTGCCATTTCCCTGAACCCTTTCCCGTGTTCCCCTTAAGCATAGGAACACTACTGTGGCTGTCAATCCCTTGCCTCCAAGGATCTTGGTACCTCTAGCTGATGCTAGACTTTGTGAGGTCAATAGTGTGTTGAACATTGCGCAGGGCATGCAAAGTCCTATTATGATTGCTTCGGCCCTAACTAGTGTGGAGAATCTTGCAAATCATTGCTCCTCCCATCCTTTTCCTCTTACAATCTTACCGCCCCCTCTTCCGCAAATATCCCTGAGCTTCAGGATGGGGGGACATTAGGCTGGTCTAGTTCTATGTGGTTGATATAGAGTCTCTGAAGTTCTAGATTGTGGTTTGTAGATTTTCTTTTGCAGTTTTGCTGCTCCTGCAATGCCCTTCACTCCATCCTGATGGGCACTGTATGTCACCCCCTTTGAGTGTCTCAATGTGGGCTGGGTGGGCTACATACGGCGCTTAATTTTCTGGGTTTGGGATACTTCACTTAATATAATTGTTTCTAATGACATCCATTTCCCAGCAAATTCCAGTAGTTCATCATATTTGATAGCTGAGTAGTACTCCATTGTATAGATGTACCACAGTTTCCTTATCCACTCGTCAGAACTCCCTCGAGCT
This sequence comes from Typhlomys cinereus, assembly GCA_023101885.1. Lineage (NCBI taxonomy): Eukaryota > Metazoa > Chordata > Mammalia > Rodentia > Platacanthomyidae > Typhlomys > Typhlomys cinereus. Next base: position 7,613,091 of record JALPQD010000065.1, on the reverse strand, counting down.
GATTGGGCTAGGCCAACATTTCCATGGGTTGATTTGGGTTGATTCCATGACTTTTCTATTATAAACAGTGCTGCTATGAACATGGTCGTGCTTGTGCTATCGAGGTGAACCTCTGGTGCATGGGGGGTTATTCCCAAACGTGGGATAGCAGGGTCATATGGCATTTCAATCTTTAATTTCTTTAAGAATCTCTAGACTGCTGGCCAGAGTGGTTGTATGAGCCTGCATTCCCACCAGCAATGTAGGAGAGTTCCCCTCTCTCCACATCCTCTCCAGCATTTGTTGTTGTTTGTATTGTGGATTTTTGCCATCCTGACCGGGGTGAGATGATATCTCAGGGAAGTTTTGATTTGCATTTCCCTGATGGCGAAGGAAGTGGAGCATTTTTTTAAGATATTAGTTAGACATTTTAATTTCATCCCTGGTAAAATTTCTTTTAAGTTCCAGAGCCCATTTTTTAATTGGGCCATTGTTTTCCTTGGAGTTTAGTTTTCTAAGTTCTTTGTGCACTCTGGACAGTAGAGCTCTATCAGATATGTGGTTAGTTAAGATTTTCTCCCATTCTGTGGGTTGCCTTTGAGCTCATGTTACAATCTCTTTATATGAACAAAAGCTCTTTAATTTCACAAGATCCCAACTGTTGATAGTTGGTAGCAGTGACTGTGCCATTGGATGTCTGTTTAGGAAATGTCGGCCTAGCCCAATCAGCTCGAGGGAGTTCTCTATCCTTTCAACTATGGTTTTTATAGTCTCTGGCCTGATATCAAGGTCCTTGATCCATTTGGAATTAAGTCTTGTACAGGGTGACAAGTCTAGCCTTAATCTTCTGCATGTGGAGATCCAGTTTTGCCAGCACCATATGTTGAAGGTGCTGTTCTTTTTCCATTGGAATCTTTGGGCCCCTTTGTCAAAGAACAAATGGTTGTAATTTTGTGGGCTTATATCTGGGTCTTCAATCCTTATCCATTGATCTGTGTGTCTATTTTGGAGCCAGTACCAGGCTGTTTTTACAACTACAGATTTGTAGTATAGACTAAGGTTTGGAATGGTAATACCTCCAACAGTGTTTTTGTTACTCAGGATTGTTTTTGCTATCCTGGGTCTTTTGTGCCTCCATATGAATTTTGAGATTATTTGGTCAACTTCTTTAAAGAATTGCTTTGGGATTTTAATTGATATAGCATTGAATTTGTATATTGCCTTTGGTAGGATGGTCATTTTTACAATGTTGATTCTGCCAATCCAGGAACATGGGAGGTTTTCCACCTTCTGATGTCTTCTGCAATTTCTTTCTTTAGGGTTTTAAAGTTTTCATTGTAAAGGTCTTTTACCTCCTTGGTTAGGTTTATACCAAGGTATTTCATTTTTTTAGGGGCTATAGTAAATGGGATGGTTTCTCTCAAGTCTTTTTCACTTCTTTCATTCTGGGCATATAGGAAGGCCTCTGATTTTTGCACATTTATTTTGTGTCCTGCCACCCTGCTGAACTTCTCAATTAGTTCCAGGAGCTTCCTGGTAGAGTTTTGGAGATCCCTCAGGTATAAGATCATGTCATCTGCAAATAGGGATAGCTTGACTTCTTCCTTGCTGATTTGAATCCCTCTTATGTCCCTTTCTTGTCTTATGGCTTCAGCTAAGATTTCAAGTACAATATTGAATAGAAGTGGTGGGAGTGGACAGCCTTGTCTAGTTCCTGATCAAAGTGGGAATGCTTCCAATTGTTCCCCATTGAGCATAATCCTTGCTGTGGGCTTGTTGTATACAGCTTTATTATATTGATAAAAGTTCCTTCCATTCCTACTGTCTCTAGCATTTTGATTATAAAAGGCTGTTGGATCTTGTCAAAGGCTTTTTCTGCATCTATCAAGAGTATCATGTGATCTTGGACTTTGGACTGGTTTACATGATGAATTACATTTATTGATTTGCATATGTTGAACAAACCTAGTGTGCCGGGGATGAAGCCTATTTGGTCCCTGTGAATGATCTTTTTGATATGTTTTTGAATCTGATTTGCTAAGTCTTTGTTGAGAATCTTTGCGTCTGTGTTCATCAGAGAGATTGGCCTATAGTTTTCTTTTTTAAGTGAATCTTTATTGGGTTTTGGAATTAAGATGATATTAGCTTCGTAGAAGGAATTTGGTAGTGTTCCTTCCTTTGCAATTTGAAGGAACAGTTTAAAGAGCATTGGTATTATGATCTCCTTAAATGTCTGGTAGAACTCTGTGCTGAATCCATCTGGTCCAGGACATTTTTTGGTGGGAAGATTCAAGATTACTTCCTCAATTTCCTTATATGTTATAGGACTGCTTAAATAATTCACAACTTCCTGATTCAATTTAGGTAAGTTGTGTTAACTTAGAAATTCATTCATCTCTTTTGTGTTGTCAAACTTCACAGAATATAAGTTTTTGAAATATGATGTTATAATTCTCTGGATTTCTTGGGTATCAGTAGTGATAACTCCATGTTCATTTCTAATTTTGTTAATTTGGGTTTTCTCTCTCTTGCTTTTGGTAAATTGAGCTAGGGGTGTATCAATCTTATTGATTTTTTCATAGAACCAGCTTTTTGACTGGTTGATTTTTTCTATCGTTTTCTTAGTCTCGATTTCAGATATTTCTCCCCTTATTTTGCTAATCTCCTCTCTTCTACTACTTTTGGGATCAAATTGCTCTAGTTTCTCTAAAGCCTTAAGCTGCATCGTTAAGTTATTTATTTCTAATGTTTCCATTTTTTGATGTAGGCATTAAGAGCTATGAACTTACCTCTTAGGACAGCTTTCATTGTGTCCCAGAGATTTTGGTAAGTTGTATTTTCATTATCGTTCACTTTCAGGAAATCTTGAATTTCCTTTTTAATTTCTTCCTGAATCCAGTTCCCATTCAGCATCATAGTGTTAAGTTTCCAGGAGTTAGTGTATTTTCTCTTGTTTGTTGTGTTGTGGATGTCCAGCTTTAGGCCGTGGTGGTCTGATAGGGCACAGGTTAGAATTTCAACTCTTTTGTATATGTGTAGATTCATTTTGTGGCCCAATATGTGATCTATTTTGGAGAAAGTTCTGTGTGCTGCTGAGAAAAATGTGTATTCTTTGGTACATGGGTGAAAAGTTCGATAGAGATCTGTAAGGTCCATTTCTTTCAGGGTTTGATTAAGTTCCAAAGTGTCTCTGTTAAGCTTTTGACCTGTTCATCTATCCCATGTTGAGAGGGTGGTGTTGAAGTCCCCAAGAATTATCATTTGGGTGTTGATTTTTTGCTTTAGGCGCTGTAGGGTTTTCTTAATGAATGTGGAAGGGCCCGTATTGGGTGCATATATGTTCAGTATTGTGAAGTCTTCCTGGTGAATAGTACCTGTAACTAAAATGTAGTATCCATCCGTGTCTCTTATAATTTTCTTTGGTTCGAAGTCCACTTTGTCTGAAAGCATAATTGCTAACCCTGCCTGTTTCCTGGTTCCATTAGCTTGCAAGATTTTGGACCAGCCTTTCATTCTTAGGATGTCCCTATCATTTGTGGTGAGATGAGTTTCCTGAAGGCAGCAGATTGTTGGAATGTGGTTTTTAATCCCAGTTTGTAATCTGTTTCTCTTAATCAGTGAGTTAATACCATTGACATTTAATGTTATAATGGAGAAATTATTTTTAATTCTGGACAGTTTTTATGTTTAGTGAATTTTGTAAGCTTATTGTTTGACATTTATGTTTTGGTGGTATTATACTTTCCTTTTGTCCTCCTGGATACGCTTGTTCTTTTCTTCAAGCTTGAATATCATTTCTAGCATTTTTTGAAGGCCTGATTTGGTAGACATGTATCCCTTCAAGTTGTCTTTGTGCTGGAAAACTTTTCTTTCTCCCTCAATCATGACAGATAGTTTTGCCGGGTATATCAGTCTGGGTTGGCCTTTTTTCTCATTTAATACTTGAAGTATGTCTCTCCAAGCTCTTCTTGCTTTTACTGTTTGTAATTTGTTATTCTAATAGGTTTACCTTTAAAAGTGAGTTGCTTTTTTACTCTTGAAGCTCTCAGCACCTTTTCTTTGTCTTGAATGTGGAGTGTTTTGACTATTATTTGCCGTGGCAATTTTCTATTTTGGTCATATCTGTTTGGAGTGCGAAATGCCTCTTGTGTTTGGTTAGGCCTCTCATTCTTTAGTTGTGGGCAGTTTTCATTTATGATGAATTGAAATATTTCCTCAGGTGTGGTATTTTGGGATTCTTGTTCTGGTATTCCATGAATGCGCATGTTAGGCTTCTTCAGGGTGTCCCATATCTCTTGAATGTTCCTCTCCAGTATCTTTTTGGCTTTAACAATCTCGTCCATTGAGCTGGTTAATTCTCCCACTTTGTCTTCAAGATCTGAAATTCTATTTTCTGCCTCATTTGTTCTGCTGATAAGACTCTCTGTTGAGTTTTGGCTTGAAGATAACTTGTCTTTTAGTTCAATTTTAAACTCTGCCTAAGACTGTTTTAACTGCTCTATGCATATTATTGTTTCTTGAACTGTTTTTCTCAACCTCTCCAAGTGCCTATTGTGTTCCTGTTCAAAGTGGTTGATACGGTTGTTTAACTCTTTTCGGATTTCCTCTTTCATAGTATTAATCATGGTAATGATCATACTCTGAAAGTCGTTATATTGGGTCTGGCTTTCATGGCTATTTTCTGTGGATTTGTTCTGGTCGGAATTCCTTATTATGAGATTGATTCTTTCGGTGGGAGATTGGTCTTCTTGGGTTTTGTTTCTTGTGGATCTGCACTTTGACTTGTACATTGTTGTTTTGTTTTTTAGGACCTTTCAGTTTCTGTGTGTTTGTCACTGAATCCACCTAGTTAGTATTGTTACACTTGCCAGTTATTACTAGTGCTTGCCTTGGATTGGGTATGTTTGTGTATTGTTGTTATTATATCCTAGATGGGGCTACTAGGCTGTTAGTATGTCAGTGAAGTCAGGTTATGTTACCAGGGAGTGAATATTAGTTTGGTAGTGCACTTTTATGATTTAGTATCTTGGTGAAATGTGGGGGTGAGTGGTGTACTCCCTGGAGTTGTATGTTTTTGGGGTGGCTGTATGAGAAAGTTGATCCACAGCATTGATACTTTAAAGGATCAGTAAGGTGAAAAGAAAAAGTTTACTTATCTTTAGGCTGGATGTGAAGAATCTTGCCCACGTGATATAATGATTGTAGTGGAGTCCAGATGTATGGCCTGCGTTCCCTTTGTTGCTTAGAATTTTGCTTGAGTTTCCTTTGGACTGTATTGAATTTTGAGTAGCAGTGTGTCTTCCGTGGACCACGTGCGTAGGTCCCTGGTGGGCCAGAGAGGCAGAATTCTTCACCTGTGACCTGGGAAGGTCTGCGCGGAGGGGGCAGGGTCCCTGGGTGGGGGCCTTTTCTTTTTTTTAATATTTATTTTTTCCCATTCATACAAGCTTCATAGGTACTCCATTCCGTCCCTCCCTCCACCCTTCCCTGGATCCCCTTGCTCCCTCCCTGCTTTTCCCCTTACTTTCCCCCCCTCCATTACTCTCATTGTCTCCCCCATCCCTAGAGCATCTTTTATTGTGCATGTCAAACTTCCCTCTGCGTCCTACTCTCTGATGATGTATAAGGACTCAGTAGCATTGCCTAGAGTACTTTTTTGTGTTCCCCTTTAGTATCGGAACACTATTGTGGCTGTTAATCCCTTGCCTCTAAAGATCCTAGTGCCTGCAACACAGTCCTTTCCTCCACCACTGCAACACAATCGAGGAGTCATCTCTTACCCCATCTGTTGCTAAGCTTCCAAGGTAAACTCCACACCCCAGCCTGTGCAACTTCAATTTTATATTTCACATAGAGCTGGAGAGGAGCTACCAATACACCCACCCAGTGAATTTCCCTCATTTTTCAAGTACCTTCTGCAGCCCCCATCGCAGCAAACAAAGCAGCCCATTACTTTTATAATTTATAATTTATAATTATAGGCCCATGGGATCTATATAACTCCTTTACCATATTGTCATTTATCTCTCCTGATTTCCTCTTCCTTTCTTTCCACTCTAAGCATGAGGTCTGGTTGCTGTACCCTCACATATGCTAAGCATGATCTCTGTCAAGAGGCCTTTGCATTTTATTGTCTGCCCTTTCCTCACCCTACGTTTCAAGGCTGCCAACACAGCTTTTCTGTATCATGCAAACCAGTCCATCCTCTTTAAATTCAATTTCACCAAAGTCCTCATTCCTTTCATCTCAGACTGGGCGCATATAAGCCACAACTCTCTCAGCATTTCCATTACTCTCTCAGCATTTCCATTATCCAAACGTTCCATTAAACTCTGCAGAACATATTTGTAATTTGTTTTTGTAACTTGCAATTCCAAGACTGAAGAGCTTCGAACATTTCAAATTTTCTCTAACAAAAACATTTAGAATCCACAAAATCCACATAACTATATTTATCAACAACATATCACTCTTCTGGTACCAAATTCTGTTGCAGTTCACCTCCATGGTTGCTGATAAAATCACCATCAAATGGCTTAAGGAAAAAAGGGGTTTATTTTCCCTTATGATAGTCTGATTACAGTTTTTAGTCCATCTTGGTAGAGCTCACACCAACACCATAGGGCCAAGGGAACTGGCCGTACCATCTTCACATAACAGCTGAGAGAGGGACAATCCTTACTTGCCAGATCAGCATGTCTGGCTAAGTATACACAAGGATGCCACCTTTCTCAAAAGGCCCCCTCCATTTTATTCACCTGCCTGGGGACTAGTCCCACCCACTACGGGCTGGGTGGGCCTTTCCCATCCACTAGACAATCTACTGCAGAATCTACCAATTCTCTACAAATGTGTCCAGAGCTCAGACCTTCAACCTTCAAGTTGGTACTTGTATCTAATTATGACAAATGGTTTATTTACTTTTCCTCATATCTCTAGGATATGGAGGCATGAACTAGAGTCCTCCTGACTCTGGACTTGTGGGAATCGCGTATAGCCAAGCAATCACCAGTGCAATGGAACAGATGCAGCTGAGGAAGTGATGCTTGTCATAGCATTCCATAATGGAAGCAGTGCCAAAGCTCCTTAATCAAGTGTTCTTGGGCTTCAGATCCCTCTTGGCTCATGCAGTCTGCCCCTTCCCTGGAAAAATATTGATAGGTTAAGAACTGTGCAGGTTTTACTGGGAATATTGATTATGAACGTCGGCAGTAGAAAGAAGAGCTACTTTCTTCAGTGTATGTAAAACTGAAGATGCAACAAATGCCCAGACAAAACAGATAAACCTAAGTGTAAAACACACAGAGAGACAGAGGAGACAGAGACAGAGAGGAGGAACTAACAATATAAGTACAGAAATAATTACTTCGATGCAGTTCCTTTAAAAAAACAAAATAAAATACAAAGAGATAACCATTTATCAAATAAGCTAAACTGTTGTGTGTGTGTATGAAACTAACAAATTGAAAAAGGAAAGAACCAAAGTAAGTAGTAATAGTAAAGGAAAAATAAACACTTTCTGTCTGAGGCTCACTACAAAGGCATGCCTAGAATCTGCTGAAATTTTGATCATTTTGATTCTAATCTGTTTTGTTATTCATAGCCAAGATGGAGATTAATGAAAATGGTATGAAGTGCTGTAGATGCTGTGTTGATTAAAGCTCACAACAAAAGGCAAATGGGACAAAACAAAACAAAGGAGTCTTGCTTCTGAATTCAAAGAATTGATCAATGATCACTGGCAGTTGAAAACCAACCTCAGCATTTCATTAGCACTTTCTAAGAGCAAGAGAGAGGAGGAACTAACAATATAAGTAAAGAAATAATTACTTCAATGCAGTTCCTTTAAAAAAACAAAATAAAATACAAAGAGATAACCATTTATCAAATAGGCCAAACTATTGTATTGAATTGCTTCGATTTATGAGCTGGGTCAAAAGAGGGAATAATCTTTTTTTTAATTTTTTTATTTACTTATTCAATCGTGCGTGTGTGTGTGTGTGTGTGTGTGTGTGTGTGTGTGTGTGTGTAGAACTACAGGAGAATTCAGGGAACCACCATGGACCGCCTCCATCTCCTTGTTTACTCTGCCCCGGGATTCAGAGGCTCCCGGCGTCTATACATGGGGTCTAGGATCCGAACTCAGGACCTTCCGCCTGCAAGGCAGAGGCTTAACCCCTGAGTCACCTCTCCAGCCCCGGAATAATCTTTTTATTGTTTTATTTTTCTAACTTTACAGTCACATTGAGTACTTTTGTCTGCTTTCCTCCATCCCCCTTCTCCCCTTCCTCCTTCCTTTGCCTTGCTCAATCAATCCCACGCCCTTTCATCCTGCCTTTCTGCTTTTGTGGACCTCAGGGTTCCCTTTGGCTTATCTATTTTTTTTAATATTGAGTACTTATCCCTGTTTCCCTCCATCATCTCTCCCTCCCATCCCTCAATCAATCCCTCCCTCCTGCCTGTCTGCTTCTTATGGGTCCCATGGTTGCCTCTGGCTTGTCTACTTTCGTGGGGTTTCAAGTCTCTGTGGTATACCAAGTTGCCTCTCTTTGAGACACCCTACTGATAGCGGTATTTCCCTTCACTCATCCACCATTAGTCACCAAGGTTTTGAGTGTTTATTCATAACAGAGAGAACATCATTTAAACATCATTAGGAAACAAAATCTTCCAACCAAAGAACTCAAAGAATAATGTTTTATAATCTACAGTTTTGTGTAAGAATAAATAAAATTATAAATGAAATAATCTTGAAACTTTAATGTTTAGCAAGTCATATTTATCCTAAACTACATTTAGGTCACAAAATCAAAAATCTCTAAAACTATATATGATGTGATTAGAAGCTGAGCAGTACATGCTCTGATACTTGCTAGGATTAAAGCTCTGAGGAAAACGTGGATGCTGTAATTTTTTAAGTATAAAAAGATGAAAGGAATAAAAAAAGGGAAGGAAAGGAGGGAAAATTATGAGGATTGAATAAAGAAAGAATAAAAAGAAGAGGAAGGAAAGAAGAAAGGAAAAAAGAAAAGAAAGGAAAAGTTAATGTAAATACATAGCAAGAAAGAAATTTTCATCTAAAAATTATAAGGGGTAATAGAACATCTTTTATATGACCTCAGAATTAAAAAAGAGAAAATACAAAAATTGAAAGATAATAATAAAATCAAAGGTCAAATGCAGAAAAGTCTTGTAAAATAAAATTTTACCTAAAGCCCTGAAATTATTTCTTAGGATAAAACAGACAGTGAAAATTGCAAACTGAAAATGAAAGATATAAAAGTGCTATAAAATTCAGCATGTAACTTTAAGAAGTGTCTTGAAATCATTATTTTGTTCCAGCAAAATAAAATATACCAACAGGCTGGGAGTTTCTTAAAGTTAAAGGAGCAGAAGATGAGCAAAGTCAGGGCTAAACTTGCTACACAGATAACTGAAATGAGCTACTTCTATGTACAGTGGATGATGGCAAGACAGCCACAACTTGCCTCACTGATATCTCCACCTATATTGGGCCCAATCCTTGGATCCCATGACTCGCGGGAAACAGCATTGTCATGGGTAATCATGGGAAGAAGCCATTGATAGATATAGAGCCGTCACTTTTGTCTTTTGTCCATGTTCACTGTTCACAAAGTGAGGAGGATGAAAGCATGTGGAGCAGAGCAAGAAGAAGAGGAGCTAGAGGAGGACCAGGGTTGCCAACCCCAGGCAGAGCCATAGACAGACAGGATGGAGGGTTAGAGATGAACACCAGGACTTTGAGGGTCTAACGAAATCAAGCGACTGATTGGAAACATCTAGAATTAGTTCTGGCTTGGACCACAGACAGCTGGAGGATGTGCAAGACAGGGAGAATAGACAGAAAGAGAATCTGGAGGGATTGACAGAAGAGCCCGAGGAATGAAGGGAATAGTCTGCTGTTATTATTCTGCTGTTAAAAATTAAATGAGGGGCTGGAGAGGTGGCTCAGGGGTTAAGCCTCTGCCTTGCAGGCGGAAAGTCCTGAGTTCAGATCCTAGACCCCACGTATAGACGCTGGGCGGAAGCGGGGGAGGGGGGGCTGCGTTTCTTGCCCTGGTGGACGGAGCCTGTAAACAAGGCGGAGATGGAGGCGTCCATGGTGGTTCCCGAATTCGTCCGTGGTTCTACACACACACACATACATACACACACATGTGCACACGCGCACACACGCACACACACACACACAATTGAATGAATAATTTAAAAAAATTAAATAAAAGGATGATTTTGAAACATTAGGTGGTATGGTGAATGCTAGCTGTGGTGACCTGTACTCAACATCAACACAGAAAACCAAACTGAAATTTCAAGATCTATCTTTGTAATATTTTTCAAAAAAAAATTCAAAACCCCACCTTTTTGCTGTAAAAAGTGATGGATGTCTAAGGTTACCTGTATGTCACAAAAGAAGGCTAAAAATGAGATTTAGTTTAAACAACAAAGAATTTCACTTATTTCTTTAGCTATCAGAAAAATCTTGTCCTGATTTAATAATTCCACAATTTATTAGAACCACAACTTTCTCAATCTTATTCCATTAATGTTAACAGCTTCCACTTTAGGTAGCTCAAGAGCTGTTCATAGTGATTATTTTTTTACCCCTGCTCCAAAAACAGGAGTCATGAAAGTGTTGCCCCGTCTAAGACTGTCTTCCACAGGTGTGCAAACAGTTTTGCCCTACATATCCATATATTTCATGAACACCTGCTTGTACTTAAATAAAAGAGAATTCGGGTAGTTTGATCTTCCAATGGGACAACAAACATCTACATAAAGCTTTACTGCTTTCATTGCATTGTGTGGACTCTGCACAGATAATTAACAGTAAGAAAACATCATATCAATCTGTGGAATGTTATATCACTGACTGAGTGAGAAAGTTCTCAATAACGTTACAGCCTCGTGGAATATTGAAATCAATGTTTCACATATGCCTAGTTTTTAACCTTCAGGACTCTGTCTCATGACACATAAGAACATTATTCTGGATTATTTAGCATTCTTTCAATTTATATTTATTAACAATACATACATCCAGCATTTCTTTTATCTATTTTGGTATGTTATTCCATTGGAAATTTGAAGAATGGAAATGTATGGTAAGTGTCCAAGATCTAAGAAGATGGGAAGAAAAGTTAGTATGAAAAGTTATAGCAAATGACATAAAATCATACTTTAAAGGCCAGAGTCACAAAAGCAAAATATAGAGAAGAGTAAATTAAATTGGGTATTAAAAACAATAAGGCATAATTTTTTTCTGAAACATAAGAATAATGATAGAGGGACTAAATCAGAAAACATAATAAGGATCTTCTAAGCACAACTGAACTAATTAAGGGAGGATAATTACATCAAATCCTGGCTCATCACAAACACTACCCACAGTGCTATGTGTTCTAATACCATAAACCCAGAAACATCTTAGAGATAAGGAAGCTCTACAATTCATGTAGCTGCTCAGCCATTTTGGTTTGTCAGTTTGGTGCACCTTTTAGAAAACTTAGTCATAACATTCTAGTTTGGTTAGGTACATGCAAAGATTTTACTGCTTCAGTTGAAATTTATTGCTGTGGCTTGGCGGTATATGTCATCCACTGGTTGATAAACTTAGATACTTTTAATCCCAAGGTGGAGGCCCTATTCTGGTTAGTTGAGGAATTCTTTTTTTTAATTTTTTATGCTTTGGGGGAAAACTTTATGTTTTCATTATTTTTGTCTTGCATCTTTCAAATTTGGCAACTAATTTTGTATATTAAGAAGAAACATTGGATAAAACAGAGATTCTGCAAAGCACATTTTTTCCATAAAGCATTTGCAAGTATCATGGGAAATGCTAGATTTTACACTACTTAAAGGATTCTTTACTACAAACATTCTTCCATTTTTAAAAAAATATGTTGCTCTCTATTGGGAAGGAATCTAAAAAAAAAATGGACCATCTGAATACTTAAGTTTAAGAATTCACATGAGTGGAACTCCCATGGAGAAAGTGGGCTGATCCCTAGTGGGTGTAAGTCTTGAGCTTCATTGTCCTGATTCCTTTTGGATCTAACTCTCTGCTTGTATCCTGCATCCACAATATGCTCAAATAAACTCTCACATCAAGACAAGCATCTTAGCTACTATGCCTCCCCAACCACAAAACTGTGAGCTAAAAATCAATCCTCCTTTTCCCAAGTTGCTTCTTCTCAGGTAACTAGGTAATATATCAACCAAGAACCTTGGAGAGCTAAGTAAATATTAAAGATACAATGATGAACTCACTTCTTGGTTCTTAAACAATGGTCTTGTTTACAGATATTATCTCATTCTAAGTCTAGGAAATTTAAACAGAAATGCTCCATTTACCCTGGCCTCTTATACAATGATCCAACAACAAGAGGCTGAGCATTATACTCTATATTTTCTTTTAAAATGACAGTATCACTATAATTATATTTCCCTCATAGAAGAATAAGCATAATAAAATACAAAAAGTATTTCTTTCCTGAGAAACATAACACATATGATTTTTTTCACCACAGAAGTGTTACAGTTCAGGAATCAGCCCTTAACATAGACGCAATAATTACAATTCTTTCCCCCAAAAGGAAGATTATAAATAAGACTGGAAACAACATTTAATTAAAATCACAGATAGTCTGCAGTAAAATTTCCTGGATCAATGAAACACGCAATTCTGACACACATTTCAGAACACAGCTGCAGCATTAAGCTTCAACAATAAGTTTCTTGACTGGGGATAAATATATAAAATGAACAAAATGAACCAGATGAGCAAGAAAAGGAAGTAAATACAGAGCTAGAGTTAGCCTATGCTTTCTTTAAACATAGCAGCTAAATTCAGTTATTTCCTGAATGGAACTTCATTCCATTGCTTCATGCAACTCCATTATTAAAAACAATATTGACCTTTGAGAAGTTACATATTGTACATTGATAACTGAGAAATATTCACACGCCTGCAGGCATAAATATTTTAACTCTATGAACTAACAAATCTCAGAAATGTGTATTTTATAAACAATATATTTAATTTTCAAAAGAAATAAAAAGCCATAATTATATCCAAAAGTTTTTTTTTGTTCTTTAGCAGTTTCATATATACAAATAATGCATATAAGTTGTTTTAACTCTGTAATACCTGATCCTGTTCCTCACTCCAATTTCTTTCAGTGAAAATCTTCCTAGTCTCCCTCTTACTTTTATGTCTTTTTGTACATGTGGCCTAGAAAGGAGTTTCATCCAACTTTCTGGTACTGATATGTGACTGGGCACTTGCTGGAGTATGGATGATATAACTGGGTTTACCACTGAGGAAAATAGCCCCTCTTGAAACATTTAGTATTAATTCTCAGTAGTCCCTCAGGCAGATGTGGTTCCTCAGGAGATCTTCCCCATTCCAGATAAATGCTCGCAGGTCAAGTCTTGTGTATGCTTTGTGCAGGCAAAGACAGTTTCACTGGGTTCATAGATACAACAGCCCTACCATATCCAGAAAACATCATTGGGCAGTACTCCTTCCTACCCTGAAAAGCACACAATAAAATTTCAACAAGTACATCTTAAAAACTAAGTCGAAATGAGGTGATGTGAAAGGTGCATTTGTACTTAAATAAATTTTAAGGAACAAAAATTTTAATCCTGCTTCAAATCTGTTCTTTAAAAAAAACTGATTGTTTTTTCAATGCATGCTGTGTTGAGTGAGGGACTTCAAGTCCCAAAGTACTTTCATTTAGTGAGCCTCTAAATAATTCTCTGTATTTTAATCTAACATGAACACTAAGGGTTATACTCAGTCATTAAATAAGGTATGAAAGAATAGGAACTGTATGCACATTCTGATTAACTACTGAGATAGAAAATTCACTAACAGTTCTTATGCAAAATGGCAACATTCTGATTTCAACAACTTTAGATCTTTGACATTCTTGGGTTGTTTCCAGTTTCAGCAATTCTGAAAGGGTCCAAGGATTCATGGCTTATAGCAACTTAAAATTTTGCTGGAGTATTCATTTAAATGTGCTAATTGCTAGCAGAAATGGCTTAGAAGCTAGAAAAATCACTGGCAAAAAAATAAATAAAAGGAAAAGCAATAGGCTCTTTTTTATAAATCACTTGGTTTTGTCTTTTTATTTAACCCATAAGGATCTCGACCTCATGGGACAATGTATCATCAATAAATTTAATGACACGACTTTATTGAGTTAATTATTTAGTTGTTTTTCCTTCTGCATTAAATTTACATATTCCTAGCTAATTTTAAGTAAATAGGTAAATATGTGATTAATAAACTATTCTAAACAAATTAAAAACTCTGAAATTTCAGAACATTTTCATATTTCAGTAGAAACATGACCAATTCAACAATTTCATACATGAAGTTTTTTGTTTTTTTTTTATATTTTATTTTATTTTTTTAACATTTTTATTATTATTTCCGCTCATACAAACTTAATAGGTAGACCAGTTCCCTCCCCCCCTCTTCCTCCCCCCCGAACCCCCTGCTCCCCGTCCCTCCCTCCCCATCTCCCAGTGCCTCCCCCCCAATTCCCAGAGAGTCCTTTATTGTGCATGCCTAACTCTCCTCTTGGTCCTCCTTTCCGATGACGTACAAGGACCCACTGGCATTTCCCTGAACACTTTCTAGTGTTCCCCTTAAGCATAGGAACACTACTGTGGCCATCAATCCCTTGCCTCCAAGGATCTTGGTGCTTTTAGCCGATGTTAGACTTTGTGAGGTCAATAGTGTGACCGACATGGCACAGGGCATGCAAAGTCCTATTATGATTGCTTCGGCCCTATCTAGTGTGAAGACTCTTCAAATCATTGCTCCCCCCATCCTTTTGCTCTTACAATCTTACCGCCCCCTCTTCTGCAAATGTCCCTGAGTTTCAGGATGGGGGGAGATTAGGCTGGCTTAGTTCTATGTGATTGATATAGAGTCTCTGAAGTTCTGGATTGTGGTTTGTTGATTTTCTTTTGCAGTTTTGCTGCTCCTGCAATGCCCTTCACTCCATCCTGATGGGCACTGTATGTCACCCCCTGATCAAAGACAAAAAACTGTTAAACTGGAGTCTTGTTATAATAGCACATTCAAGGGTAGATGTAATAAAAGCAGGAAACCTCGGTGAGGGAGGGATCAGTCATATTGTATTTAAGATTTGAACCAAAAGTCCATACTTAATTATACATTTTTAATAGACTTCACATACAAGTTCTAATATTTTTGTGCACACATTCCCTCATGTGTGTATGTTGTTCATTTGTACCAGAGGGCATTTAAGTGTATGTAGTTGAGTCCCATTGGCTATCATCCTTGTTTGTTCTAGCTCCTTAAGGTATTTTTTAAAAAATACTTTATTTACTTATGTATTTTTTATACTGTGTGTGTGTGTGTGTGCGCCTGTGTGTATCAGAAGGTATTGTGTGTACCTGTTGAAGGGACAAGGGTGACTCTGGGAATCATCCTGGATTGCTTCTACCTCCAGAGGCAGCTGTTTCTACCTGGCGTTTATTATGTGGCATCTGAGATCTGTACTCAGGACCTTCTGCTTGCAAAGCAGTTTTAACCCCTGAGCCATCTCTCCAACCCCTTTTTTAAGGTTTTGCCCTGGAATTTTCCAGGCTTGCCTGCCAGGATGGGAAACACAGGCTTCTGCTGCGATTTCTGCCAGACATTTCCACATGGAATCTGGGGATCCAAACTCAGGTCCCTTTGCTTTCAAAGGGTTTCATCCTTGTTTGATCTCCCCAGCCCAAGTTCTATAACTTTACTTACTTCAAATATAAAGAAGTAAGATGCTATGCTGAATGAAAATTTACTAATCCACACATAAGATTTTTGAACACCCAAGAGACTCAGAGACTTCCAAATTCTGTAATATACAAAGGTAATCCAACTGCTTAAATTTAAATCCTCACTCCTAGGGACCTTATGAGATGACTCAGTGGGTGAGGTTCCTGATCTCAAATATGGTAGGAAATATGAGTTCAATTCCTGCAAGTCTAGAAAGGAGAAGGAGAAACTTGACTTCCAAAAGTTGTCCTCTGACTTCTACTTACACACATAGCATGCATGCGTGCTCCTCTCTCTCTCTCTCTCTATCTCTGTCTCAAATAAATAATAAATAAAATATTGAAAATAAATAAATCATCACTACTCCAATACTTCCCCCAAATCATGTTCTGTTTGCTATTGTTCATACCTTATTTGTGCAATTAGACCCCATACCTAGCCTCTATCTCCTGTATAAATAATAAGGATGATTGCTTGGCAAATCAAGAAACTTCACCTGTGCTTGGTCATAAACATACAAAATGCTCCTTGAATTTAGTTAGGAAATATCTAAAAGTTAACGGCCTTTCACAGATGAGACAAAATGCTTATATCAAACTAGTCTCCATAAAATATTTTTTGCTAATTTATCAGTTTACCTTAATGCGGTTGAAGTACAATTAATCAACCTGGACAAACACTTTCAATACATGAGACAATTTCAGCACTTTTGACCTTCTTGTCATTTATCTTCATATTTATTTGATAATTTTCATTGATTTCTAGAGTGTGAAATGTATACAGCACCCCAAATATTTGCAAAATGGAATTTGCGATCAGTAAAGTGAAGTGCTTCACTCCACTTTGTTTTCACTGTTGAGGTTGTTTATACTACTGCATATGCAGAGCAGATGTATTATACCAAGATGGGCTACAACGTACCTTCCCCAGCTCTATGCTCTGACTTCATTGTTGATTTGAAAAACTCATTGTGAGAAGAGAGTATCTGTAGGACTGGGAGGAGATACATGACATAGCAGATCCATTATTCATTCAATGATCTAGGTTTGTGGAATAAAACTAAAATTTTTAAATTAAAATTAAACCTAAAGTATCTCTATCATTATTACATTATAAGAATAAGAATCCTGAGACAGAGTCCAGTACTCTAAAACGATCATCTGATGCAGCAAAAACAGTTGCCTGAATGGGAGAACTGATGAAATAGCAACAAAACTGGCAACATTTCACTTTCATCTTATCAGTGTAATTGAAAACTTCACCCAGTGTTTATGCTCCATCTCTACTCATTTGACATTTATAGCCATGTTTAGCTACATACACAAGAGTTCAGCCAAAAATCAATAAAAAATTGTCCAAAGTAATAAATTAATTCTGTGGAATTACAGCAAAGAAAATTGCAACTGTATTGTTTAAAAGTTGTAAGCTTCATATCCTTCCATAAGCAAAATATATAATTTGCAATAGATGCACAGAAATATGCACTCATATTGTGTCTACATTCTTTAAGTTATCAAAATGGATGAAGGAATAAATTTATCCTAGAAATTTTAGTATACCACACATATAACATTAGCTGAAGGTGTTGAAATTGCTTGTAATAAAATATTAGTTATAAAACCTTAGCCAAATCATGAGTTCCAATTTTGGTCCTAGTTATTTACTCCTTACCATAATTGATATGGCTTTACATATTTTAGCCTAATACATGTCCCCCTATACTGAGACATTACAGTTGTCTTTTGTGACTTCTTCATCTGAATATTTGATCAACCAAGGATCAAAAGAATTTGAAAAAAATGCCTTTGTGTGAGCACGTACACCTGGTTTTCTTTATCTGAAATTATTCTGCAGACAATTCAATAAACAAATATATGTATGATATTTTCATTGTATTAGATACTACAATGTGATCTATAAATATTTTAATATATATGAGAGAATGAACATAAGTATGTACAAATCCTATACTATTTTATATAAGGACCATGAACATCTACAAATTTTGATATTGAAAGCAGACCCTAGAGCCAATCTCCCCAGGATTCTGAGAGAAGATCATATAAGCAATTTGGGAGCACTCCTGTGCTATGTTATTTCTGGTGGCAACCTAGGGTTCTATCAAAACACCTTGAATTGGTCACAGTGGGAACTTATGAAAAGTCACAGACTGTTCTCATTAAATATTTTGACTTATGAACAATGGAATGGATAAAGAATAAAGGAATCTTCTTTAAATTCATAGTTGTTTGAGTCAGTTGAGCTCATGAAAACAGAAAACCTATTTGAGTTTATCAATAATATGTGGCAATTGAATCATTCCTTTTTTCTGATAGCTTCTTCACAGAATATAAACACTTGAACTCTGTTGGGAAAGTTTTCTCTCACTTTTACATTTTACTACTTTTTCAAAATATATCTGAAGTATGTGAATGTTAAAAAATGCAAGAAATTAAGGGAGAGGTAGGGATGGAGAAAATTAAAGGTAGGAACATTTGAGGTAAGGAATTTATTTTAAGTTGCTGGTAATTCAAAGCAAGCAGAGGCTTGCATAAAATTTCCCTTGAAATATTTTTACAATTAGAAAATAAGAAAGAAACCTTCATCCAGTTCTTCAAGATTTAGATAATTAAAAAATCATTTATGTTCGTTTAGGTGATGATGGCATGTCATGTTTCTGAAAAAGTTCTTGAAAATTCTGCTATGATAAAATACTGTGGCCAAAACCACTTAAGAAGGGAAAAGTTTATTTTGACTCAAACTTCAAGGTGACGGGTCATGATGATGGAGAAGACCAGAGAGTCGGAGCTTGAAGCATCTGCCAGAATGATTTTTGTCAGGGTCCACACACACACTTTCTCCTTGGCATTCAGCCCCATGGAATAGGTCCTTTCACCTGAAGAAACCAAGTCTTGATAATCCCTTTCAGGCATGTTCAAAGGCTACCCTATTCTAACTAAAATCTCACAGGAGTGAACATATGTTTTCTTCCTCTGTGATATATGTTCCGCTAACTTGAGGATCAATATGAACCATTACATTCAGATAAACAATGAGATAGCATTTTCTTTCTCAAAATAGTCAATTAACCGTGTAATACTAAATATACTAATTGTGCTAATTATCTTCAAAATATAATAAAATCTGAACTATGTACACATAAGAAATATTTCACACATTCATATACATTTAAACGGAATAATGTGTAACAAAAACACATACACAGATTGAAAAATATTAATGCAATTAGACACTTACAGATAAATCTAGTATAAGAGCACAATTTAATTATATATTTTTGCAATGTTCTCCAATTAAGTTCTCAGCACATTAATTTCACCCTTTAATTATCCTTGATTATAATATAGCAGTGGTATATATGTAGAAATTTTTGAAAAGTAAAAACCAGTTATTTCAAAATAAAGTAACACTTTTTGATGTCATATTTTGAAAGAGACTCATAGAAATCTCATCATTATACATTTTACTGCTAGAATATACTTTTAATTATTTAAAAAACAAGAGTTATCAGTGCTTTTATTTTTGAAAGTTATCATTGAACCAAACTTTGCTTAGAAAAAGCACATGAAACTTGCACTGTGATCATGATCAATCATGGTAAAGTAGCAATCATCATCCAAGTAAGGCAGACCTGATTTCAGATTGCTCTGACAGCATAACACAAACAAATAAAACAAGTGTTTATACTGTAATTTGAATTTTAAGTCTAGCTGTCAACTTCTGCTATAGAAATCCTCAAAAAAATAACTGAGTCTTGAACATTTATCCAGAATCAAGAGTCAGTGCTAAGGAGGTAAGATCTTAAAGGTCTGAACTCTAAGATTTTAGATTTTTCCGAAGTCCCATCTACAATCCTGAACCAAGGCATGTTCATTACCAGACGCAACACTACAGGAAGGCAAGATTTGGGAGTCCTGATTTGAACTTCAAACAGGAAGTGAATTAATAGCCACATGAATGAAGATCATCATAGAGAAAGGCTTCTGGACAGAAAGCATCCTAGGAATAGTATTTAACTTCCTCAAAGAAGAGAACAGGAAGGGTTAAAGATTTCCTTTTGTGCAGGCTCTATTTATCGGTACAAGCACAATTTCATCTATTCTTTCATTTAAAAAAATGTGAAATTAGATTCAGAGAAATCGTAAGACATACTCTACAAGCCTATATTCTGCTAAGGCAACAAACCTAAAAGAAATGGATAAAGTTCTAGGTGCATCTGACCTACAATGTTAAAACAAGAGATCAATAATTATAAAAGACCTCTAACAAGCAATGTGATCAAAGTAGTAATAAAAAAAAAAGCTGTGCAAGTAAAAGCTCAGGTTCAGACAGATTTACAACACAATTCTAACAGACCTTCAAAAAAGAACTAAAATGCTTTTCAAATTATTCTGTAAGTTTCAAAAAGAAGAAAAACTTTACAAAGCAAGTATTGCTCCAAAATTAAAGCCAGACAAAAGAATAGCAAAGAAAGAAAAAAGTGAAAAAATGAAAAGAAAGAAAAAGAAAAAGTATATTCCAATACCCCCAATGAACATAGATGTAAAATTTATCAAAAAAAACATGTAAACCAAATACAGAAATGTATTAAAAAGATCACATTTCAGAAGTGCATGCATGGTTCAATACCCACCAATAAAAGTAACATATCCTGCAAATGGTCTCAAAACCTGGAAGCATATTAACATCTTGATGCATGTACAAAAGGTTCTGGAAAAAAAAATCCAACATCATTTCATGTCAAAGATCTGTGGAAATAATAGGGATATGGGGAATGTATTTCAACATAAAAATGAAAAACAAACCTGTAGCAAAAGTCATAGCAAGGAGAGAAATCTCAAAGCGACTTTACTAAAATCAGGTACAATGCAGAACTGTTCATTCTCTTCACTCCAATTCAGTATGAGTAGTAAAAGGAGGAAACAAGAAGGATGCAAGTAGGAAATGCAGCAGCCCATGTTCTATGCTTTCAAATAATCTTATGTAAATAAAACAGCCTCAAGAAAATCAGAAATCTCTTAGTTGATAAACACTTTCAGCTAGTTATTAGTATATAAAACTAATACACAAAAACAGTAGTCTTTCCATATACTGATGACAAACACATGAAGGAAAGAATCAGGGAAATATTGAAGTAAATATTCCAAAGGAAGTGAAGGGCCTTTATAATGAAGACTTTAAAACTCTGAGGAAAGAACCTGAATAAGACACTGAAAGATGGAACACATGCCTGTAGTGTTGAATTCAAATACTTGATATCATGAAAATGACTATCTTATCAAAAGCAGTCTCCAGATTTAGTGCCATGGTAGTCAAAATCCCCATGCTGTTCTTCACAGAAATGGAAGCCACTGTCTTAAAATTCATATGAGAGCACAAAAGACTCAGTTGAGACAGTGCACAGTAAAAAGAACATTGCTGAAGGCATTACTGTATCTCATTCAAATTATGCTCCAGCCCACAGCATGGTGCTGGCAGAACAGATGACCCAATACAAGTCCATGTTTTACAAGAAGGTAGGCAAGAACCAACTACAAAACAGTTTGTTTTTTAATTTTCAAAGTATCTGTAGCACATACAATCCTCTCTCTCTCCCATACTTTCATACACATACAAATTAACTAATTTGCTTAAATAGCTCAATAAATAAATAAATAAATAATACAGACTACATGTGGGCACTACATTTTTTATAAATGGTTGTTCTCCAGGTAACCACAACTTCATGATGCCTCTTATCACCTGCTGTGGCTTCTAATGCTTCTCAAATATCAAATTTAGCATTAAGAATCAACAGCTTAGTTTGGAGAAGCCAGATGAGAAAGATGGCAAATAAAGTCAGAGAGAACTCACTGAGTTATATGATAATATCATATGAACTTCTACAGAAGTTCAAGCTCAAAGACTTCTCACAGTGATCTAAGCTTAAGAAGATTAATGAACCAACTACCAAATTCTTGATGATTGAAGCACAAGCTTTCTATTTTGTGAATAGGAAAGAAGAATATAGCTAAAAATGTGGAGCAGGGCTTAAAGGAAAAATAATGGTTATGTGAGAAGATAGATGACAATAGATAAATTCTTCTGGGTGCAGACACATATATAATGGAAAATAATTCCTTTAACTCTGCCATCAAGAAATATCGGAATTTTCATTGCACATTTTAGAATAACTATTGAATTTAAAGCCATCAGAAGTAATGATGTTATGGGCAGCCAACACATGGCTTTCATGAAATAACAGTATGCTTACACAGAGAAAGCAATGGACTGTTATTGAACTACTCAGACCACTAGAGTCAGCACATTAGGAAAATCATACAAGTTAGTCAAGAAATCTAAGTGACAAGAGAAAACAGGGTGTTCCTTTTCTGGGCAATTAATATTACTGTCAAGGTAGTAATTCAGTAGTGTTCAGCTTGAATTTTATAGATGAATCAGTAGATTGCTTCTTAGTTTTGATGAATTTGGTTTAAAACACACACACACAAACACACACACACCACGCAGTCTAAGAAAAATAAATAAAATAATAGCAATCAAAATATGTCAAGTGTTCAATTGACAAAAGTCAGCAGAATGTTTGATCATTTCAATATTGTCTGTTGCTATATATATGTATATATACATATGTGTGTGTGTATATATTATATATATATATATATATTTAGAGATAAATGTTAGTTCTACGAAAAACTTTCTTGATCAGCATGAAATAGATGATGTAAACATGATCATCCGTCCAGTTCAGAAATATTTTTCACATGTTCTTGTACTACTTATTTCAATTAAGTTCCTGAAACATAAATACAAAGCAAGGAAATACACTTCATTTCCTATTGGAACTAAGGTAAACTAATCATGCTTTACAAACACTGCTTTTACAATCATGGTAAATTTTATTGTAGAGGAAAAACTAAATACTGCTTTGCGCTTTTGATGAAACGTTTTTGAAATGCAACTTAGAAATGAAAAATTCTCATCTTCTTACAAAATCCTTCACATTAAAAAAGGAGATGGATTAGCAATGCTACCACTCAGATCGTATGTAAAAGAAAAACATTGCAGAGTTGGGCTGAGGCTATAGTTCAACCAAAGAGTACTTGCTTAACATGCCTACAGACTTGAGTTTGATTCTCTGTACTTCATAAAATTTTCAAATTGTTTATATAGTATCCTGTTAACCATTTTGTTTTCCTAGAATATGGTGATCCATAGAAGGGAAATGGGGTAGTTTTGAATTACAGATCACATGCTAATAGTTTTCTTTCCAACTTTATGTGAAAGCCATTGTCTCCTACAGACTCCATTAAAGTTTCCTAAAAGGTACTTCAGTTCATTATAGTGAGCAACTGTACAATGTACAATGCTTTGGTTTTCCAAATTAATCTTCTTCATTGACACCTGGATCCCTATGTGGATTAGTACGAACTTTTTTGTTGTTCGCTATCAGAACCAGCAGGTTATGTTTTAATTAAAATTTCCTCAGATAGCTGTGTGATATTTTTAAGAAGACCACCACTAGAGAGATAGCTATGATTATGAATTTAGCAAAATCATTGTATTATGCTCTTCTTTGCTTTCCAAGATTCTGAACAACTTTGCAGGACCCTCCATGTGAGTTCCTGCTCTGAGCCCTTCTCATAGGAGGTGTTTCTTAATAGCGGACATAAAGGAGTTGTGAATTACTGTTCCTTTTCCATCTGAAAACACGCATTCTGTTGTTCTCTTTCCTTTCTCCTCCTTTACCATGTTGTATAGCGCCATCTTTATCTGTAAAGAAGTCATACATTGTGACAGCAAGATTTATCAGTAGATAACTATAGGGAAATACCTTGCATGGGTTTCTGGGCTTTTGAATTCTTCATACAATCATCATAATTCACAATAAATAAAGATCAACTTTAGGTTCCTGCTAAAACAGTGTTATACATCTAGAGGTTTGGGGGGATTCATGGTCCCCGTAATATATAAATTATTAGGGGCTAGCTATAGCTTAGAAGGGAAGGTTTCTGTTTGCAAACCTGAAAAACTGAGTTCGATCCCCAAAAGCCCACATGATGGAAGCAGAGAATTGATTTCTGAAAACTGCCTTCTGCCTTCCACTTATATGCATGCCACATTCTCTCTCTCTTTCTCTCCCCCCCCTCTTTCTCTCAAAGAAAAAAATTTAAAAACCATAATGGAACATGTGTTGAAGATGTTTGTATTTCTTCAACAACAGATAACAACAGGCCCAGTAGAAGATCTGAGAGCAAGCGGGGAATCCTGGCAGCTGCCTGGAAGAAGGGATAGGATGCATAGGAAGAAGTTGCCAAGATGTGGACGAGTTCATCTTCAGAAAATCTCGAGATACAAGAAAATAAGCATGTTTGAGATTAGAAGTATAGAAGGAACCACAGGGGGAGAAGAGAGAGCGACCCAATAAGCATGTATACAGTACATCAGTACATCAAATACAGTCTTCTGCCTCTTGCTGACAGAGCAGTGAGGCAGGTGACATTTGGAAGTAAGGCACCAGGCACACACTCCTCCCATCTCTCAGTCTGACCTCCAACTATATAACATGCCTAGACAGGTGTGATGGTGTGGGTTCCTGTCCAGGTGGTGAGTTAGCTTACGGAGCCCATAATTGGTCCAGCAACTTATACTCCATTTTTGTGTTATTAGGGATGTAGGAAGAGGGTTCTAGTTCTTAATGAAAGTTCTAGAGATCTACTTCAAGCTCTTCGTGACTTTTTGTATTTGCTCACTTCCAATCTATCCTTCCCTATCCATTATTTTGAGGCAGAGATGACAATTTAGAACCTCAGCTTAGCCTTCAGTCTCAGAGTCCCTGGGCAAGTTTTAAGTCTTCTTCTCCCAGAGGCGTTCTCTCCTGAGTGAGTGCCCTCCAGTCAAGAATCCTTGAATCTGCATTATCAAATCCTCAGTGGTCAGTTTGGGTTCACAGACTCTCCTTCAATTGAACATTCCCCATTCATCTGACCGCTGTTTTTGAAACCATCCCAGTCCTGTAGTGTCCCTGGAGTCATATTGTTTGCTTTGCTAATCTCCAAAGGAGACAATGAAAGAGCAGCAAGAGCCTAGAATTCTTTCCCTCTTGAATGGAGAAGGGAAAGCAACCAACCATGCTGGATGCATTTCAGAGCAGGCCAGAAAGAAGAAAACTGAATGAAGCACAAAATCCTCAGTGATTTCAGTTGCTCACTATGTTCTGCCTTACATTAAGATCACTGGCAATGTTTTTTTACAGAGTTCTTTCTATCTCTGTTGAGACAGTACCATTGCCATAAATTTCTCCTTAATTCTCTGCTAGGACGAAAAACATGCATGAATATCGTGCTTTTTTTCTAATGGAGATGTCTCCTGAGCCTGTGAGTCACTTTTAAAAGAAAATATGTTTTTTCTCATGAGGCAAAAAATGCAAAGAACTTAAGGTGACATATTTTCAGCAAAAGAAGAGGGGATTCCTGTGGCCTCTGTTCACCCATGCATTTTATTGGAGCATTATCATGATAAAATCCAACTGATCCCATGAGGTCTCTAGTATGAGCACATGAGCCCTGTCTAAGTGGAAGGTTAACTGCCTAACCAGGAGCAAAAGAGGATTGATGAACTGTACAAAAAGATGACCAATGAAACCTCAGACCAAGCAGTGCTTAAAATGGTTTTCAACTCTAGAGCCTGAAAGATGATTTATTATTTTTTCTTTTACTTTCACTATTCCTGGTCCTCTACATTTTCATTCATCTGTCTAGCAACCTGTAAGTGGATTAAGCACATCAGCGCAAATAATTTGGTAGACAACACTGTTCAGATGCCAAAAAGTTTTGGGAACAAACATCACCTGGCCCCAGCTCCCAGCCTGCTGTGTCTCAGGGTCTTGGGACGACCTTTGTCGTGACAGCATTGATGGATGCAGCAGTCATTTCTGTGGATGTAGTGTGCTTGCTGCACTGCTCGCTGCAGGAGTTGCTTGCTCCAGCTGTGCTTTCACAAGGAGAGGGCTGTCAGAGTTGGCATCCGAGAATCATGCCCCTTGAGCTGCTTCTAAGCAAAGCCTCCGCTCAGAGCTGTTTGCTCTCAGTTGCAGGCATTAACTGAAAATACGTCAGTATACAAACAATAGCCAAATGGCTTCAAATGATGATTTTTTTTCCTCTTCCTTCAAAACAAGGAAGGGGCGCATATTTGTTAGACACATAGGTGTCAACTTAAGAAGTGGAGGCTGAGCTTTGGACATGTTTATGAAGAGGACTTTTTAATGAAAGCATGGCCTAAGCAAGACTATAGGAGACTATCTAATTGATATGGGAAGACCCAGCGTATAGTGAGTCGGACCAGGGCAGGTGGACAAAATGGGGGAAGTTGATTCAGTAAGTTGCCATTCTGCAACATACTCTAGCAGTCTTGTTTATCTGGCAAATAAGGATTACCCCTATCCCAGCAATCCATGTGGATATGGTGCATCCTTTTCCCTTGACTTCTGGGGATGGTGTAAACTCTCCCGCCGGACTGGACTAAGAACTGCAACTGAGAATCATTAGAAAGAATAACACTTCCTAGTTCCTCTAAGCTCTTCCTCATGAATTTATCAGCAACATGCAGACAAACTCCAACAGCGTGGACAGCAGCTTATTGCTTGCTTCCTAGCTACTGGAGATTCATCTCATGTGACTTATTTTTTCCAGATTCTCATTGTTTCATCCAGATTTTCTTTACCTTTATGCTTTGTCCCCTTGAGACATTGTTGACTTTGGAGACACTCTACTCCCAGAGTCTTAATTCATAGAGAGGGGAACAATAGAGCCGTAGGTGTGCTTTTGAATGCAGACTAAACAACCCAGTGTGAACACCCTATAGTATCTCTTTTAGCGAACTCTTATACTTTTGGGCCTCAACTAGTTTCACAGCCAAGTTTTAGACAGTATATACACTGACAGCCCTTTGAGATTCTTTGAATTGGTTCATCCTATGTCTCTTACTCGTCCTTGCCAATTTCTTCCTTAAAATATCACAAAAAAGACATTTTACCCATTTTTCTCTTTTTCTTTCTCCCCCAGCTGAATTCAGCATTTCCTAAATGGCCACTCTGTATGATGCGGTGTTCCTGCTTCTAATTAACTATTGACACAGGACCTGGAATCACATCTTGTGCCCCAACAAGCCAGATTTAACTTCTTATTCTCTATGAGATTAAGTGTACCTGATACCACAATGTGAAGTGCTTTGAAGTTGTGAGAAATTTGTAAAATTGTTGTTTATGAAGCTGAGAGAAGTGATGTGACTAGTGTATCTTTGGAAATGTTTGTTGGGAGAAATACAGAGAATTTTGGGATTTTGTGCCAGAAAGCTTTGCATCCTGATGATTAGACCAAAAGGGCCAAAAAGTACATTCTTGTCAGAGCTTATAAGAAGGCAATTCTGTGAGAGATGCAGTCAGTGGAAGCCCCACTTGTGATGGTACAGATGTAACAGAGACTATGTTTGGAACGGGATGAGTGGCAAATGGAATCATGTGTTGGTCGAGAGTTTAGTGAAGTTTTTGTCCTGAAAATTTGCCAGTAGTTAAAGTCAAGTATTCAGAAGAACGCTCAAGACATGACAGTCTTGAGAGTGTGGCATGGCTATTTTTTAGTGCTCTTGTTCAGAGTTATGAAAAAGAGCAAGAAATAAGGCAGAAAGAAGTAAAAATTGTAAGGTTTTATAATGAAAAAAATGCAATAGCAAACTTAAAGAGTTGAACTAAGAAGAAGCAAAAAGCAAAATGTCAGCTGTTGTTAAACAAATTAGCTCCATTAGTGAATCAAAGCCCACTCTTCATTTGGATAATAGGACCTCTCCTATTCTGCAGGCACAGTAATCAGAGAAGTCTCCCACCCATAAGAATGCAAATTACTTTGGAAGAGAAAAGACAAAAAGCAAAACTCCAAAGGGAGGGTCTGTTTCTTCTCTTTCCCAGTGTCATAATGGAAAAATGAACTAGCAATTAGTCAAGGGGACCAGGTTCTAACCCAACCCTATAACGGAACTTGGAAAAGTCATCCATATGATTCTGGTTTTTAGAATATGCAATATAACATATAATAATATATGCAATATAAAATATGCAAGATAATATATAATAATATATGCAATATAAAATATGCAAGAAAGAGGACATCATGGAACTCTCCTCCATGGTTTCAGAGAATTGAGGAAGCCAGGCAGTATATGGAAGGAAGCCTGCAGATTAGAGGTCTAAAACAGACAGATTGTGCTGTAGAGTTAAAGCCTTTGAGAAGTGCTTCACTTCATTGAGAAGTGAAGCAAGATCCCAGAGCCAACATGGGACATCTTCCAAGGAGAGCTATATACCATAGGAGGAGCCAGTCCAAGAGAATGATGTGTTCTTCTGGCAGCTTTGCTGAAGGGGTGGAACCAAAGCACTTTAGAACTCAGATGATTTCAAGAAGAATTTCATCTTGAATATGGAGCTACAGGATTTGGAATTCATTCTGTTAGTTTTCTGTCTTGTTATGGACCAATCTTTCCCGGATATGCCCCCATTCCTCCTTTTTTGGAAGGGAATATTAATTCTGTGCAATTGTATGTTGGAAATCTGTAATTAGTCTTTTGATTTTATAGGCACCTTTAGACTTTGGACTTTTAGACTGTATTAGGGTTATTAATGTAAACTATTTGACTTTTAAAATTGAACTGAGTATGGTTGCATAATGAGATGGTAATGAGCCTGTGGATGCCATGTGTAGAATGTCATAGTTTGAAATGTGTCACCCACAGACTCATGTTTTTGGGAAGGTCATGGTACTTTTATGAGTAGAACCTTGCTGGAAGAAGGCAGTCACATGAGGTGGGCCTTGAGATGGATTAATCTAACCCTATTTCCAAGAGAGGTTTGTTCTTACAGTGGGCAGTCTTGTGGCTCTCACTCTCTAGGAAGAACATGACTTAGCCCACCTCTAACTTTTGCCAGCCAGCCATGCTGTTTCTGCCATAAAAGACTATATCTCCCCTCTGAAACTGTAAGTTGAATAAATCTCCCTTTCTCATATTAAGTTGCTTTACTTTGGGTTTTCTCTCACAGCAACAGACAACAGTAACTGATATACTATATTATTTCACTAACACCTCCCAATCCTCAACCACACTTTTAGAAAATAGAATTGAAAATAGGTCTGTCTCTGCCACATGAATGATTTGATTCTCTAAATGATAATATAACATAAAGACTTCTAACCTACTGGATTTATTATATCTAGTATCTATTTTAAACAAATTTTTCAAGCAAATTGCCATTTCATATGTGAATAGACTTCATATACTATACCTCTGAAATAAAATGAGCCAAGTGTATTGCTGAAATTTGCCATGTACTATATGTTTCCTCCAAGCACTTCAGAGAAAACCTAAACTATGTCTTGGGTATCTCAGATGACAGCATAGCTATTTTACTGTGTCATTAAATATTGGAAACAGACAATTTGTTTTAATGCCGTGATATAGCCTTGCAGATAATTTCCATCAATTGTTTGTGACATAGGCATAGCATATTTTTGCAGAGAATAATGTTATGAAAAAATAAATTATTCAGGAAACAAATCAAAATGAGGAAAAATGATCTACAGTGTAAATGCCAATATCTGATTGCTAGGAGCTATTGGGATTGGTGACAGAAAACAACACAGCCCACCCCATAGCTGCTAAATGCCTGAAACAAGGGGAAATGCATCTTGATAGCTGCCTCTGATCCTGTAAGCAAACCCAATGAACTGGTTGGTTTGTCATCAGTTTGGTCTGTCATGAAAGTCCTATCTGGGGAAGAAAGACAATGGAAGAAAAGAATATCACTGTGTCATGATTCTGTCCACCACAAAGATTCTTCCCAGAATCAACACAGCAAAGCTGAATCCACTGTGATTTCAGGAAGCCAATCTCCACCTAGAGGTTATGGAAGAACTTGGCAATGTCATCCTCATGTTACTGGTTTTAGAGACATCAAAGATGCACGACGAAGGAGGTCATGGATTCCTCCTCCAAAGTTTTAGAAAATGATGGAACCCCAGTTTGTGGCAGGAACCCTATAGAGAAGCCCAAGAAGGACATTTTGTGCTGTGGAGTTAAAACCTGTTTTTTCGGGGCTGGAGAAGTGGCTCAGGGGTTAAGCCTCCACCTTGCAGGCGGAAGGTCCCGAGTTCGGATCCCAGATCCCACATATAGACGCCAGGCGGAAGCGGGGGCGGCCTGCGCTTCTGGTCCTGGTAGGGCGGAGCCTGTGAATCCCGGGGCAGAAGGAGGTGGAGGCGTCCATGGTGGTTCGCGAATTCGTCCGTGGTTCTACACACACGTACACAGACATACACACACACAGACACACGCGCGCGCACATACACACGCACATGCGCACAGTTGAATAAATAATAATAATAAAAAAAAAATTTAAAAAAAAAAAAAAAAAAAAAAAAAAACCTGTTTTTTCACTGAGAAGTGGTGCTGGCAAGCTCCTGTAGGTTAACCTTGTTTGCAGTGTTTAGTGTGGGTAAGGAAGGAGTCATGTCAGGCACAGTCCTATAGGTAAACTCTGTTTGCAGTGTTCAGTTTGTGCAAGGAGAAGTGGTGTCAGGCCAGTTTCCATATGTAAATGCTGCTACAGTATTTAGTCTCCATGAGGAAGAAGCATCTGTGGGAAAAAGTCCAATAGACTCCTGAAAGTAACCCCAACAGATTCATTGATGACAGAACCAAGAATGGTTTGGGGAGAGGTGATTGAATGACTCCTGTCATGGGCAATAAGACCTGTAGCTGAAACTGAGGGAGAAGCATCCATGAGGAGATGGTCATCCTTCCTGATATAGGGTGTGGACGTGTGTCCTTTAGCTATAGTGGTATTCGCATGGGAGCTGCTGTGGGTAATGAGGCATGCAGCTAATATTTTTTTCTTTTGAGGTAGTTTCTCAGGCCAGCCTTAAACTCACCAGAATAGGGAGGCCTTAAGTAGGGGACCCTCTAACTTCAACCTCCCAAGTACTTGAAAAGACAAGACATGTTCTACTACCAAAGTCTATGTTCATGCTTTTTATTACCATTTCCATTTGAGATCTAGACTGTCCTCAAATTCACATACCTTCTGCCTCATCTTCCAGATAATAGCATTACAGGTTGGACCATCACCACACCTGCCATAACATGTTTTTGTTTTTATTTTGTTTGCTTTTTTGTGGGATTATAGATTGTATTCAATATTTCATATATATCAAAATATTAATACACAGTTATTTCATGCACGTAAGTTCACATCTATATTATACTGGGATTTTGGGAAACTTGCATATATTTGCTTATATTATTTCAATGTAGATGGTATTTGTTGCACAGAATACATTATCAGTATGTTGAAAATGAGATTTAAGGACTAAATAGAGGACCTAGTGGGTAAAGTGACTACTATGCAAATATGAGGACCTGAACATGGACTCCAACACCCAAAGAAAAGCCAGGTGTGGAGGCTTGGACCCTTAGCCCAACAGTGAGAGGACTAAAAAGAAAGGCATAGAGAGGACAGAGGGAGAGAGAGCAGAGAGTTGAGAGGAGCAAAGAAGACAGAAAAAATAAAGAGGTTGCACACTCACATGCACCCACAAACACACACACACACACACACACACACACACACACACACACAGATCCTACATTTGTAATTCATTACATTACATACATGAGACAACTGACATTTTAGAGAAAAGGGATTGATGAACTTTGAAGGAGGACATTTCTGCTTAAGACTTTTCATGAATAAATCTGCAAAATGAAAAAGAATTATACCAAATATGAGTGAACTACATGTAAAGTACCTTTAAAATTACAATTTTCTTAAGTAAAATAACAATGCATAATTATAAGATTGAAATAATTATTTAATAGCCTGATTGTGATGGGATCTATGTAAATCTATATCTCTTTATCATCTATCTATATTTATCTCTCCTTGTGTATCTATCATCTAAGTACATTACATGTCAATCATTTTTATATATGCTAGTTATTTATGTTAAAATCACATATGCAATTTAGTGAGTGTTAACTTAAAAATTTTAATTGGGAAAATGATGAAAGAAAACATGTATGTCCACAAACGTCTCATGAGCAACAATTGTCAGTTTTCACTTTTCCTAAGTTCCAAAGCATGATCTGAATGACAACATTGGAAAAATGTTAAGTACATTTCATGCTTAGATACATATTATTTATGTACTATTGTCATAGAAAGAACTATGTCATCACATTCTCTTTAACTAAGTAGTCATCACTTTATTTTGGATTCTATTTCTATAATTATCATTTTTACATTATTAAAATAATCACCTATAAAAACAATCTCAAGAGGAGGAACATTTTTGTACATGGACAGCATATTTTATAATAGCACTGGAGTTCACTTCCTGTGGGCTTTAGAATTATTGTATTGAGGCAGATACTTTATATGCAAATATTCTTGAAGATCAATCTTCTGTCTCCTGGATTATAAACTGTCATATTTCACTCAGTTTGTATCTGGCATATGTTGAAGTATTCCCTGTCGGGCCTTTATCTTCACAAACAGGAAACTGTTCAAAGCTCAGAGGAATGGAACTAACGGCATGTTTATGGAGTTTCATCCAAACATTTAGGGAGAATACAAATTAGTTAATTTATCAATTTCATTTGTCTAGGATATTGATGCTGCTTTTGAAAGTTCATCGTCAGATTTTGAGAGGCTAAATACAATGCTTTGGGGGAAAGGTGTGACAAGAGACTGAACTATTTCACTTGTTGACAAAAGCAATAACATTCTCCCTTAAAGTTTCTTATCTCCCTGTGTAATAGGGTAATAGCTGTGCTATTTTACCTTATTGTACCTATTACTAGTTAGTGATATAAAGTACAATTTTATATTTTATTTCTGCGTCATTTATGATCTAATCTATAGAGCAAGGGAAGGATAGTTTAATTAAAAATAGTTATCCCTGAATCTGTGTGGAGACTTGACCAAACTTCAAACAATGCGATTGAATTTTTTCGGTGGAGCTCCATCTAATCTGTGAATAGGAGGGTGCTCCCTTTATTTGATACATATGGAAACAGAAATCATATTTAAGTAATGAGGTAGTGTAGGCAAGCATGGAGCTCAGGCCTGGATGGCAGCCATGGCTGAGGAACAGGTGTGAAAACAACTGCCCTGTTACAAGCCAATGGTGACTTGCCCGCGCCTTGGCCAGACATGCACCCTTTCCCCCCTTCCCTTCCCTTCCTCCGCCCCCCACCTGTGCAAGCCCTCTTGGTGTCTTAATCACCCTATAGAAGGGTAGTGTGAAGTTGTGGTGATTGGACTCCGAGGAGCTTCTGTGTACATATCCCACTTTCTATTGGTACACGCACCCCTTATGTACGTGCCAGCAGCTGGATTGGCCAGATCCCTATATATAAGTTTTTGTTCCTGCACAATAAAGCAGGCATCATCTTTCCCCCACATGGTGTCTCCAGTGCTTGTTGTTTTGTCTACACTGTCATCCTCACCCCTGTCATTCCCATGCACTGAGCTGCGGCATCACTGTGACTGCCAGCAACTCTTCTGGCCACTGCTGCAATGCCCTCATTGCAACAAGGTAGAAGGCAAAAGTTTCTCAGGTTATCAGATTGGAAAAAACTGCTACTGAGTATTCCAGGAGAAAGATTTATGAGAGAGGAACCATAGAAAAGCTCCACAATACAAAAGTTATGCTGGTCTGTTCCACGTTGGTTTAACAATTGAAGGAAACTGTTTCAATGTGATGTTCACAGACCACTCCACTCTGTAGGTCCAAAGTTCTGTGTCTTTTCTCCAAGTTCATCTTTTTGCTTAATTCCTATGTTTAAAAATCAGTGTCAAAAATGTTATTACACAAACTTCAACTCTGCTTCATACTGCTCTTTTCCCTTGAAATTCTTTTCTACATTGAAGCTACAAGTCTAGGTTTAACCTGAGCTGAGGGCTCTACAATTTGGAGGAACTCCTCATCCTGATCATAGTTACTATGGAGCTGTACTCTAACTATTTACCCTTCACAACTTCACAGCTGTCACATGAGGTTCACCTGGAGATCCCTCTGAAATATTTCTGGGGATAAAACCATATGAACAGTTGTATCTGGGATCTACTTTTACTTCGATGGGATGATATATATATATATATTTGCATGTGTATCTGTCTGTCTGTCTGTGTTGATGTGTCTGTGTGTATCAAAAGCACTGTGTGTCCCTGTGGAGGTCCAAGGCTGACTTCAGGAATCATCCTGGATTGTTCTATCTCTTCTTTGCTCTGCTCTGGGATTTCTGAGGCTCTGCCTTTCAAAGTTGGAAATGCAGGTCATTGCTGTTTCTATGCAGGATATGGGATCCCAAAGTCAGGTCCCTCTAATTGTATGGTAGAAGCTTAACTTATGAGCCATCTCTCCATTCCCAGGAATGGTCTATTTTGAGAGATGTTCTGGAATCCAAGGCCAGCAGAGAATTAAGTCCATGAATCTTATCTGTGCCTTAAATGTCATGTGCACTTTCATATTCATGTCCATGAAATTTCATACCTAAACTCCAAAGTTAAGCTGCTGGATAGATGGCATAGGAGCTAGAACTTTTGTGCCCTAGGCAAAAGGACCTGAATTTTGGATCCCAGATCCCATGTAAAAACACCAGACAGAAATGGCCATGACCTATACTTACAGCCCTGGAAGGCAGAGCCTTGAATACTGAAACAATAAGGAGGCAGAACAATCCAGGATTCCTGATATCACCCTTGGGATGCCATAGGAACATGCGTTGTCCTCACACACACAAAAAAATGCTCAGATGTATGTCTCTCAATAATCTGCTAAGAGGAACCTGTGCCCTGTATCGTTATCAAAAAATATACACATGTTCTAAGCCTCTGAGATTTGCATACAGATGCAGTTACTATTTTTTTGTTTCTGTGAATCATATACAACTTAGTGGAGGCAAAAAAGATTTCTTTGGCTTATTATTCCTTATGGCTGGAATCACATAGCAGAAGGCATGGCTGGAGGTAGAAGCAAGAGAGCAGTTCAAGTCACTCCAGCCATGAGGAAGACAGCAAGCCAATAGGAACAGAGTTGGGCTCCCAAACCTCAAGGCCTGACCCTTGTGACATGCCTTCCTCCAGGAAGGCTCCACCTTCGGATATGTGTCACAATCTTCCCAAATATTAAAAGCAGCTGAGGATTCAAACCACATGACCCTGCAGCTTGCAAGTTGCATTAAAACCTTGACACAAAAATAAATTATATCTGTCAGATTCTTGTGGTGGGGGTGGGGGTGAAGGGGGAGGGAGGAAAATAAGAACATAGTTGAAGCAAGCTGGGTTTCTAACGATGTTTCCTTGTGCTCAGTTAAATATGGCTTGTAGACCCCATCAGTTAATTTATTCTATCCTTGGATTTAGTCAGTCATAGAGTTCATTTGGATTAATCAAATGAGGCCAAAATGCTGCTGTGCACTTTCTGAATATGAGCCTGGAAAGAACTGCTGTTTTGCCAGGTGATCAAAATCTTCACTCGTGTTATCTACCTCTTGGAAGAAGTCTCTGCTAACCGAGGGCTGACAGCCATGTAGTCAAGAGATAAAAGTCTCCAACCGGGCTGGAGAGGTGGCTCAGGGGTTAAGCCTCCGCCTTGCAGGCGGAAGGTCCTGAGTTCGGATCCCAGATCCCACGTATAGACGCCAAGCGGAAGCGTGGGCGGCCTGCGCTTCTGGTCCTGGTAGGGCGGAGCCTGTGAATCCCGGGGCAGAAGGAGGTGGAGGCGTCCATGGTGGTTCGCGAATTCGTCCGTGGTTCTACACATACACATACACACATGCGCGCACACACACAACGCACATGCACACAGTTGAATAAATAATAATAAAAAAAATTTTAAAAAAAAGTCTCCAACCAAAAACCATTGGCAATACTAAACAAGTGAACAAAGTCATAGCGGTGCTCCGGTTGGTCTCCTTCCTACTGCAACCAGTGGAGTGACCAATGCACAGAGAACAGAAAATCACCCCATGGTCAAACTAGAATGCTATCAAAAGCAGTGTGTTTAGAATAGCTACCCATGCAATATTGGGAAAAGAATTCAAAGGTACTCTATTTAGTTTTGAATGCGTTCTCATGGCAATCGAGTCTTCTTGTCCATATTCCAAATCCAAAGGAAAAAGTATTTACTTTTTGTTGTACGAAGTTGATTATTTTATTCTAAAATGGAGAAAAATGAAGAAAAGGACTGGGAACCTAGCTTAGAGGTAGAATGCTGGCATAGTACATATGAGATCCTGGGTTCAATCCCCAGCACCACAAGGAATAAGAAAAGGGGGAAAAGTAAAATAATGAACATAAAACCATGTAGGCAATTACCTTACTTAGAATTGAGTCTCTATTTTCTCTGCCATTTTGAGAAACACAAAAAGAATTGCTATCAGAGCACTTTAGATATGAAATTTAAGTAATTGGCATCTGTACACATAATGAACAGGTCTCCAACTAGAATCAAATGTAGGTTCAAAAAGTATTCAGCATTTTTATGATAAATAGATTTATATTTTCGAGTGCACATGATGAAAATAGAAAACCATGCCTGGAGCATTGCCTCTGGATAAAGGAAGAGAACTGCCAGCTCCCATAAGCTTCAGATCAGTGGAAATTCAAACCACTCTGTGAAATGTTTTCGGCAGCCCAGCATTACTGTTAAGGTACAACATTATAAATTCATTTGATTTTGGAATTTAATTTCTTCAAGTAGCTTATAAATCTGATATTGTTGTTTTACAGATGTAACCTGTAATTAATATTTGAGAAAAGTTCACTATGAAGTAAGAAGAAACAAAGTTACCAATAAGATTTTGCATATTCAGTTGTGAAAAATGATTCCAAGTTTTCATGTGCATAGAGGACTAAGTGGTTTAAACTATTTTATGAACTTGCCAGAATGTTTTGCTGAGTATTAAGATTGATAAAGTAAAAGAAGAAAGGAGAAGAGGGGGATTAGAGGAGTGCATTGGCCTAATAAGAACTACAGAAATGGATGTGAAATTGCAAAAGTTTTCTGAGTTCTAGGTATACTATTTAACATTAATTAGTCTGTGAAAAATTAAAGGAGTAAATGATATTAGTTAAGGAAGTTACATCAGTCAACATTTTGTTGAGGAGCCAGTAGGTGGTTCAGAGGGTGCAGGTACTGGGAACTGGCAGCCTGAGTTCCAACACAGGTGGAGCCCACCTGGCAGAAAGATAGACCAACTTTCAAAAAGATGTCCCTGTATCCCTGCAAAATGTACCACATTCTCTTCTCCTCTCTCTCTCTCTCTCTTTCTTTATCTCTCTCTCAATAATTAGTTTGTGAGCATCTTATTTGCTTTTGTGTAGATACTGGTGTGTACACTTGTAGAAGAGGGCATTCTGTATGCCTGTTGAGGCCAACAAGTATCATCAGAAATTATCCCTGATTGCTGTATCTCCTTATTGCTTTGCTCTGGGGTTTTTCCAGGCTCTGCCTTCCAGAAGTGTTGCCACTATTTCTGCCTGGCATTTTTCTTTTTTCTTTTTATTTCTACTCATACAAACTTAACAGGTACACTGGTTCCCTCCCTCCCTCCAGCTCCTCCCCTCCCTCCCTCTCCATCCCCCAGTATCTCCCATTCCCATCCCCGGAGCATCCTCTAATGTGCATGCCAAACACTGCTCTGGGTCCTCCTCTCCCATGAGGTGCAAGGACGCAGTGGCATTTCCCTGAACCCTTTCCTGTGTTTCCCTTAAGCATAGAAACACTACTGTGGCTGTCAATCCCTTGTCTCCCAGGATCCTAGTGCCTTTAGCAAATGCTAGACTTTGTGGGGTCGATAGTGTGTTGGACATTGGGAAGGGCATGCAAAGTCCAATTGTGATTGCTTCGGCCCTAACTTGTGTGGAGTATCTTGCATATCATTGCTCCTCCCATCCTTGTGCTCTTACAATCTTACCGCCCCCTCTTCTGCAAATTTCCCTGAGCTTCAGGATGGGGAGAGATTAGGCTGGCCTAGTTCCAGGTGGTTGATATAGAGTCTTTGAAGTTCTGGATTATGGTTTGTTGATTTTTTTCAGTTTTCCTGCTCCTGCAATGCCCTTCACTCCATCCTGATGGGTATTGAATGTCACCCCCTGGCCAGAGATAAAAACCTGTTAAACTACAGTTTTGTTACAAGAGTATATTCAAAGTTAGATGTAATAAAAGTAGGAAACCACGGTGAGGAAGGGGTCAATCACCCATTTGCGAAATGGTTACTTTCTATCTGTGCCTGGCATTTTTCTAAGGAATCTGGGATCCAAAGTCAGGTCCTTCTGATTACAAGGCAAAGTCTTAATCCCTGAGCTATCTCTCCTGCCTTCATTAATTATTATTTTAAGTTTATTGAATTATACTCACTGAAATGTCCATAAGTATACCTCATTGTCCACCCATATCATAGGCCTTCAGATTTCTCTGAATTGTATATATGTGTCCTTGTAAGCATTATGTGGCAGAGCTGTAGAGTATATGAACAGACACATGGCAAAGAATAGGAGCTTTTGAAACTCGCATTCCTCAGGAGCTCGTGCCTGGCCTTGCATGTTGATGGCTTGCCAATCTAAATCATAAGCTCAGAACTATCTTTTAAGACCAAGAGACTACATACAGCACCATTTTATAGAACCATGGGAGCCTCCCAATGAGCATTTATAAAATGGCATTTTGCACACACTCAACCTCCGAAGAGCTTCATGACTAATACACTACCTTGTCCTGAATAATAATTTACTTAATTGTTTTAAAAGTGTCATTAAGTGGCTGACATGTCAACGCCCTCCAGAGTCTAGCATGGATCACAGGGGAGAAAACTCCAGGCAGTAGGATCCTTAGAGGTAAGGGATTAAACAGTCGTAATAGAGTTCCCATACTAACGGGGAGCCAAGAAGGGGCTCTGGGCTATGCCACTCACTAGGGTGGAGGAGGTTTGGCATTAACACAAAGGATGCTCCAGGGGATGGGAGGAAGGAGGGTGGGCACCTGGAGAGGGGGAGGGAGGGAGGAAGGGTGAAAGGAAGGAGAGAGAGTGCAATGGGTGACAACTGGGGAGGGGAGGGGAGGGGAGGGGAGGGGGAAGGGAAAGTCAGGGGTACCTATTGAGCTTGTATGATTAAGAAAAAAATAAAATGTGGGAGAAAAAAAAGCACAGATAAAAAAGCTTCATTAAGATCTTTTAGTTCCCCTTTCCTCTTGCTCAGTGTATATAATCAGTCTCAATATTGTATCTATCTGAAAATAATCCCTTTACAGCAGATAGCTTTGTCTTCCTTCCCACTTCAAAAATGGGCCTCTAACTCTATCTATCCCATCTTTTATTTGCATGTATTAATAATATGAAATACTGTGTTTAGTAGTGATGTTTTTACACACTTGTATAAAGGTATTTATCCCCAATCACCTATGTGTACCCTATAACCACCTACCTTTTACCAATTGCCTAAAATTTCCCTTTCTCATTTTTTTTGGATTTCACAAGTGAATAAATAGTTACAACTTTTGTACTTCAGAGTGCATCTTATTTTATTTAACATGATGGATCTCAACATCAATCCATTTTCCTGTAAACCACATGATTTTGTATTCTTAATGGCTGCCTTCTGCTGCTTATGTATTAAATCCATTTTCTTCTCAAAACATGGGCATTAGGAAAATATTTGAAATATACAAGAGTAACCCAGGCCCCATAGCAATTAAAAATTCAAGAATGACCTTGTTCATTTCAAAGATGTCACACCAAAAAATGCTTATTTTTCCTTATTCCCACCTCTGTGTTGCTCACTCCTAATCCCAGCTCAAACATGTTACAGCATTTTACATTTCTAAATTTGCTTCCTCTGCTTACATATATTACTGTCTGTCTAGAAATGTATGTCTTTTATTTAGCTGGTTAGGCTATGTATTATTTGTAAACATGTAACTGGGTGGAGTATTCCTCTATTCTGTCAAATATTAACTGAATTTCACACATCTTAACTCCCATCCAGGCACGTTTGCTTCTGTAATGTCCTCCAATGGACCACCTCATTATTACAGTAACAACCTCAAAATTTTCCTTAAAATGTAGGTATCTTTACTAAATGGCTAGAAGTAAAGTACAGGGATATATTTGAGTATTGTATCAGACTTTCTGAAAAATATGAGCAACGAGTCTCAATATTGTGTCTATCTGAAAATACTATGTTTTAAAGTGATTGTTCTTGAATTTCCTCTCGTGTCTTCTTGCTTTGGCTACCTGTGTCTCTTTCCCAAATTACTCATTTCCCCCAAGACACAGCCCAAATGCTTTGTCTTCAGTACTTGACAGGTACAAGATAAGTATCACTCCCGATAGTTGCTTGAAAACTCCGTGAACGGGCAAATGTAAAAATGATCATGAGTATAAACTTTAGGAAACTGCTGAGTCCACTTTCTTTGTAAGCAAACTTGTTTGTAGATTATGAAATTACAGAATTAGTAACACAGAAAATGCCAACATTTTGGAAATTTGTAACTTCCCAGTAAGAGGCAGAAATGTTGATGAATAATGAGTATGTAACCTCAGTCACAATTTATCTGTCAAACATGGAGCATGATGAAGCAAGATGTAGGGTGAGGGTGTTTCATGCAGACATAAACACAGTAACATATTATAGAAACACTAAGGATACATTCCATCCAGATCTGCAGTTGAAAGTTTCTGAAGAGTTACAACATTGTAGGAATCATAACAATGTATGGCTATTAAATATAACATTTTAAATCACTCTGTGGAAGGTGCTAATTGTCACTGTCAGGATATTAGAAAATAATTTGCTTCAAAACTGGAGTCATTAAGAGACATAACCAGATCTTGGATTTCTAATTATGAGCAAGGTTTTGAATGACTTATCAAAGCTGAAGTAGTTCAGTACGATTAAGTAGGGATACTGTTTATTGACATTTCTTTGTAACACCCATGGATGGTCATTTTAATCTCTTGTAGTATGTCCTTTACAGAGCAGAACACTCACTTGCTACTCTCTTGTAAAGTGATTGCTTTTGAATATATTTCCTCTCATGTCTTCTTGCTGTGGCTGGCTGCCTGTGTCTCATTTCCTCCTAAACAAAGTCCAAATACTTTGTCTTTCAGTATGCTCTCCTGGACCACAGGGGTAAGAACAGAGGCATCCTTTAAAGATGGGTTTTGCATTGTCATGCTGAGAATGAATGATATTGATGAATGTTATTAGGCAGGTTCATTACTGCTCATACATAACTTCTTGTAAATGCTTCCAAAGGCTCAAACTGGTTCTGATTTCTCTTGAAATTCAGAACTTTCAGATTTTCCTGTAAATAGAAAGAATTCATTGACTGTCAAATACCTAACAAATGTTGCTAATATGTATTCTGAGTACTTTAACCTATCAGCAATCCAAAATTAGTGAAATGTTTTAAAATATATTATCTTATTAAACTAGAACAATGAAAAAGTAGACATGTTTTTCAATCCAATAGAAACTTTAAAAATTACATATGTTCTAGTTAGCAGCAAGACTGTTTATTTTTAAAAAGTGAAATGAGAAAAGTATAAATTTTTGAAATTCAGTTTGGTAGCAGTT
Organism: Typhlomys cinereus; assembly: GCA_023101885.1. Lineage (NCBI taxonomy): Eukaryota > Metazoa > Chordata > Mammalia > Rodentia > Platacanthomyidae > Typhlomys > Typhlomys cinereus. Next base: position 7,571,575 of record JALPQD010000065.1, on the reverse strand, counting down.
ATTGATAACTTTAAAAAATTAAGCCTAATTTTACATCTGGTTAATAAAGATATACATATTTATTTTGGAGGACCATGTGGTATAGTATTTTGACACACATGTGCATATGTACAACACACTAATCTTGATTATCATTCCTTTATGATGAATGCATTCAAATTTCTTTCTTTTTAAAACACAGAGTACCTTATTATTTATCTTACTGTACATAGAATGCTAGCAGTTCTTGCTTGTAACTCTATGGTGCCCAGTGTTTGACCTATTCCCCTGCCTGGTACCCACTCCTTTCCTTGGACTCTAGCATTCATCCATCCCATTTAGCATAGAGTCATCGAGGTCCCACATCATGTAAATGACAGGTTTCATGATTTTTGTCATTTTTGGAAACATAAGTCCCATTGTGCATAGCTTACAGATTTTCTTTATCAGTTGATGAACACTTGGAATACTGTAGATTCTTGGTTAGTTTAAATAATGTTACAGCAAATGTGTAACTTAATTTTGCTTGTTTGTTTGTTTGTTTTTAGTGCTGAGGGGGTTGAACCTACAGTCAGTCATGTACATGCTAGGCAAGTGCTCCACCACTGAGCTAAAATCACAATTCTTCAAAAGTTTCTTTGATGTATGAACTGTATACATATTAATGAAGATGCCTGTATTACACCGTGGCTTTATTTTTAAGTTTTGAAGAATGTTGATACAGTTTTTCCAACTTTAAAATTGTTTTAAAAGTTAATTCATTTAGAGTAGCAGTACTTATATATACATTTCCTAAGAAATGCACCAGTGTGATTAAGTAAATGTAGGTCTAAATTCATAAATGAATTTTGTGGATTTCATATTTTCAGCATTATACAATAAAAAATAGAAGAAAACAAATTGCATTTGAGACTTTCTCAACAAGCAGTGGATATTGATTTCTACTCAAATTCTATTTCTACTACACACTAGCTGTGTAATTTTAGTCTGGTTCCTTTTATTCTCTAGCCTTTGTTCTTTACCTCCCTAATTTAAGTGTAAAATAGTAACAATTCTACAGGGTCATTATAAAGAAGAAGCAGAGTAAAAATATTTAAAAACTAGCACAGACCAAGGATTAATAACATAACCCACTGTCTCTGTCACAGTATTAACTACAATGGAGGCGGCAGGAAAAAAAAATTAGATTTATTTAAGTGGCAGTGCTTCAAATCCCAAGATGTGCCACGACAATTCTGACAGAGTACTAAAATACAAGGGTGGCATTTTATAACAAACTGATATTAAAAGACATAGAGAATAACTTCAATATTTTTTAATGAGTTGGTAAAAGAAAATAAGCAGAATCTTTTAAAACAAATTCTGGGCATAGAATGTGAGTTAGCACAAGGTTCATTCCTATTATTGATATTTTAGAACTCTTTTAAACATTTTTCAGCATACTTTACTCTTGACAAGATAATTCTGCCACATTGCTAACTAATCATCTCTGGGCCTACACAATTATTTACTTTGTACCATTAATGACCTGTTCCTTTTTGTAAAGCTCAGACAATCATTGCAACGGCAACAAGTCAGGGTTTTGGATTATCTGAGCTGCTGGTCTCCTTTGTTCTTTTTGAAAAGAGATGTCACTCATATCTATGTCTGATTGGTACTTCCCCAAGAACAAGGAAGAAAATTTGCACTTGTCATGAAATCATTTATAAAGATGTTAGAAAAGAAAAGATTGAAATATTTATGAATTTCTTTGGGGGTGCTCACTATGCAAATGTGCTGAACAGAATATTTCTCTTTAATTGTTTAAAATCATATGCTGCTTAAAAGTTATTTTAAGACTCCAATTTCTAGAGCCAAGAATGCTGAGAGTCCTGATAACTGCAAATGATTTTATAATGATGGCCAACACATCAATCATTTTTAAAACAAAACATTTACTTTGTAAATATTTAGAATGAGATAATCCTCCCAAGTTAAAATTGTGTTGTTAATTAAATAAAGGTGAAATCAGCTCTTAATGATTTTGGGGAAAGAAAGAAGAAAAAATGGGATGGGAAATAGTGAAGGGGTTTTATTTACAATAACCAAAGAACAAAGGACAACTTAGGAAACAAGGAGACACTTTCATTGTAGTCTAGATTTATCACTGTACACATGAGTATGTGTACCTGGGTGAATGCATGTGTATGTATAATCCTTAGACAGTAATGCTGGAAAACTTTCTCATGCTTGTGAGTAAAGTCTGAAAGAGTATTATAACTTTGGAGAGTGTAAAATATATAAGAATATGTCAAAAATTGTTGTCATAGGGTGCACTCTATAATATAGCCTGTAACTTTCACAAAAGCATTTTTGCAAATTTGCTATATCTTCAACTCAAGCTACCATCACAGTTGTATGAATTCCTAACACATGTTTCTATTATTATATGAGATGTTTTATCAACTTTGCTTTGTAGTGTGTATGTAGGAGAAACATGAGGTTTGGGCACAAAGAAGACATGGTAGCTTTGTATGAATATAACTTAAACTCTGCAAAATCACCATGCTAATTCTGATTCACCACCAACCACAATTCTCACATTTGAAAAGAAAAGTAAAATTATGCTGATTCTCTAACTAGACATTAAACAAAAAGAAGGGAAATGATACCTGACCTTCTTCCATCATTCTGTTCAATACAATAAAAAAAATTAGATTCTGACTCTGTTGCTCTGCCTCCTTACTACTTTAGGGCTTTTTAGGCTCCACCTTCCAGCATCAGAAGTACAGGCTACAGACATACCTGCCCAGCATTTTTAAGTGGGATCCAGGGAATATGAATTCAGGTCCTTTGGTTTGGAGGCAAAGACTTTAACCCCTGAGTCATCTCCTCGGCCCCCCTTTTTGCTTTTTTTTATAGCATATTTAAATTCTTACTAATTTAATTAAAGTGGGTAGCTGAACCAGAGACCCAAACCTGGCTTGTATGGTCCAAAAGCAGACTAGAAAGTCCCTCTTCCCAAAGGATTTTGCAAACTGGCAAGGATTCTCATGCTTATGAATAAAGACTTAGACTATTATGGAAAAAAATGACCTCTTAGTATACAAAATACATAAGAAAATGTAGTTAGAAGGGTTTTTCTATAGAGGATGCTTTGTATAAAAAAGACTTATAGCCCCAGCATGATTTCTGCCATGATGGTGTGGACCGAGTTTTACCATCTCTTCCAACTCTTACTGCTCTGAAGACACGGCATAATGCACACAGTCTACCCTGCACAGATGTTCAGAGGATGACCTGAAAGGGACCTAATAATTTGTGCCTAGTCCAATTAAGATATAAATGGATGGATCATTGTAAGCCAAAAGAAGAGGAATTCTGAAAACATCAATCAATGGAGGAGGGAGAGAGAAAGCAAATAGATGACTCCAATCGAAGAAAAACCACTTGATTCCAGCCTGAAGGGGCAGTTCCATTAACAAAGGAGAAGATAGAGTATGATTGGAAGAGTGAATTAATTAGAGTAGTAGAGTTGGGTAGAGAACTCAATATATATGGAATCTGAGTAGTGAAGAAAGTTAACTTCAAGTAAAAGAAAAAAAAAGGAAATACAGCAGCAAAAACAAACCAGGTTTTTACTATCAGAATTGGAACTTACTTCACAACTGGAAGTTTACTGAGTACAGAATAATGACCTTACTAGAGCAACTGGAATTTCACCGAGTGCAGAATATTGAATTTGGTAGAATAAACTAATAGCAAATACCAACTACCAAGTATTAACTACACAATGTGTTTCAGACACTGCACATGGAAAATTGGTAACTTTCTCAAACTTGTTCCTGCAATACCGAGAAACAACAGTCTGTATTTGATTAAAATAAATGAAGACATGTTAAAAGAGTAAGGAATCTGAACCACCGCTAGAAACTACAGAAGCCCCTCATATTTCTGAAGACAAGAGGGCAGAACCTAGAGTGACAGTTCATCTTTGTATAAAAGGTAGCAGGAGAATAATTTCAGCCACATGACTATCATCATTGCTCTCTGTTCTTCACTCCATGTATATTTCCCATGAGAGTGCAAATCTCCACTTCAAATTCGGTATTGAAAATCAAATTGTTATATTATACAAGAACCAAAGCCTCCAATTTCCCTTGAGACCACTATCAATTAAAAAATAAAGAGGACTGAGCATGTAACTTAATGGTGAGCCCTTGCCTAGGTCCTATGAGGCCCTAGAGTCTACTTTCATCTACAAAAATGAAAAAGGAGTACAGAGGAAGGGAAAGAAGGAAGAGAAAGAAAAATAAAGAAAGAAACCTTGGAGGTATGTAATACTTATGAATAAGAGACTACCTTGCAAGGTTCATTCTGAAACAACTAAAACCAGCAATAAAACATACATAAAGAGAATGCAGCACTGTAAACACAAGGAAAATATAATACATATAAGACAGTAACCCAAAATGATTTGTCCTACAAAATAAATCCTAGAGGGTTTCAGTTTGTAAGCCTTAAAAAATACATAAACCTTGTGACAAAAATGTAAACAAAAGGCAAAAGCACAGCAAACAGTTTCAAAGAGCCAGGCTTAAGGGCAGATAGATATAAGGGGTAAAAGGAGCACAGTAAAAGAAAACAAGCAGTAAAATCTGAATGGCGATGTGCTTCTGCAATTGTAAGTCAGCATACATTCCAGACAAAGATATTACCCTGGGAAATAAGGTAAGCTTCCAGACAAGCCAACCTGAGGGAGGGGGAAGAGGAGAGGGAGGAGAGAGAGAGAGAGAGAGAGAGAGAGAGAGAGAGAGAGAGAGAGAGAGAGAGAGAGGAAAGAAAGAAAGAAAGAAAGAAAGAAAGAAAGAAAGAAAGAAAGAAAGAAAGAAAGAAAGAAAGAAAGAAAGAAAGAAAGAAAAAAATGAAGAAATAAGGTTTAGAAGGAGGAAGAGAGAGAAAAAGAAAGGAGAGATAGAACAAGAAGAGAGAGAAAGAAAGACATGTCACTTTAGAAGTGATAAAATCATATATAAATTTAGAACCTGTAATGTAAGGTGTATAAAATTATTTTTGGAAGTTGGTTTCAAATACTGAATTTGATGTGGAGAGGTGCTTTCTTCATAGAAAAGATGGCGGGTCTCTCTGTCCTGGCTTCATGTGCTTATGGTGGCTCTATCTTTTCTCTCTGATTGTAAGTAAGCTCTCTTCTGCTCTAATGTTCTCCCACCTTTTCTTTTTCTTTCCTTTTCTCTCATTTTCAGAAAAAAAAACTCTTCTTTAATGTCTCAGAAAAAAAAGAAAAGAAAATAGAAAGCACATGGAATGGAGAAAAAGGAGTAGTGGTGACACCAGTTTGACTTTGGCAAATCACAAAGGAGGTGCAGAGTTAGCATTCACTGTACCTCAAGGGGAAGAACTCCAACTCAAACTACACTCCTGTAGCTGGAACTACAGGAAATCAACAATGCATCAGGCAGACTTTGCTCTATTGATCCAGTATATAGAAGTCAAGAGAATGAAAAGAAGCATATAAAATTAAACACCTAAACAAGAGGAGAGATCAGGATAAGAGGTACAAGTTCTTCAAAAGTGCACATACTGCACTATATAAGTAGATTATTTATTTAGCAAAAATGTAAGGTTTTCTTTTAGAAATTCTACATGTCAGAAACATTGAGTAAAATATTATAAAAATTCAGTTAACATATTTTTAATCAAAGAATGAAAATTGTTTTCATTTAAATGTTAAAAAATTAATAAGGAACTGTTAGGTTTAATAAATTAAAACCTCAAATTTTAAATAAGACAACAATGATAAACACAGTGCAACTTAAAAAAGCATAGCTACAGCTTTCCTCTGAAAATAATCCATGGCCCAAATAAGTCAATCCATAAATGGGGAAAAAAATCACTAAAAGTGGGGGAAACCCACAAAAAAATCTTGAATTTATTACTATTTAAAAAGTGCTAATTTGATGAAGATAGCTCAGACAACTGTAAATCAAAATTATATACTAGATAAAATTCTAACTAATACAGTAATGGCAAAAGGAATAAAATATAGTGAAAGAAAATAGACACAAATAAAAAGAATAATGCAAGATGAATGATGCACTGCTCAACCTGACATAACACATTTCAGCACTTAAATAAAACATATTTCATAGAAAAATTACTCTAAAAACATAGATGATCTAAGCCAGGCACGTTCTTTCTACATAAAAAGTTGTGACAAAAACTCCTAGAGAGTGCCTTAGGAAGCACCAAAAACATGTGCTTTATGGATACATGCGTACCTGTGTGTGTTGTGTGTTCCATAAGAAATTCTACCAAGTTTTAAATATATATATGTGTATGAAACAAGTATGTCTATGTATACAGATAGAAAATTCACACAAACTTCCATGCACTGATCTCATGAATGACATCATGCATGAAATGACTTACAGAGTCTAGAAGAACACATTCAAGAGCAATTTTAACAATGTAGGATGGGGACTTGAGAGATGGCTCAGGGATTAAACTCTTTGCTTTGCAAGCAAAAGGACCTGAGTTCAGATCCCATATCCCACATTCCACATAAAAATGCAGGATATAAAAATGCTGAACAGAAATGGCAGCATCTTCTATTTCTGACCCTGTAAGGCAGAGTATGTGAAAACCCAGAGCAAAGCAATATGAATGTAGAACAATCTAAAATTATTCCTGAAGACAACCTTGGGCCTCCACAAGCACACACAGTGGATGCCCTCTATAATGCATATACCCATACACATGTATGCATCCCCAACTATACATGTCAAAAAAATGAGCACGGAGATGATTTACTTAAAAAATTACCAATTTTGATCATTTTCTGCATAAATACACATTAGATTTTAGATATTAAATATGCAAACTACATCACCAATGATGTACTTTGCAAAATTAATAAAATCAACCATCATACATATATAGCATCATACATATATAAACATCATATATATAAACAATAATTCTTTCTTTTACAAAAACTGCAAACATCGAAACTCAGCATTGTGTTTAGTAGAGACATGTTAGCATCATTTTAAGTAAAATTAGAAGAAAAGCCATTATTGGTCCCATTCAAATCATTGCCAGTCTATGCAAAAAGAAAAGGCATGATCTAGAATTTAAAGAAGTCATGTGGACCTCACTGGTTATTAATTATATACCAGAAAACTTCATAGAACTACTGAAAATATAATAACCTAAGATGATTGAAAATCACATAAACATGAAAACATTACTAACTGAAAAAAGAGAAAATATGATGCACATAAAAACAGTAATGGTACAAATCATAATACACATAATAAAATACAAAACATATATAGAATTTCCTTAGACCATTTTTCAGCATTATAAATGATTTAAATTTATAATAGGTGACTTGGAAATGTTTTTAAAGATTTCGGTTTTTCCTTATTTATAAATCAAATGTGCTCCCAAAAAAATCTAACAGAATTATTTAAAGTAGAAAATTGGATATTTTAATAGAAAATTTCACAACATCCTTAGTACTTAAAAAAGAAGAAAACTAGAAAATTAATCTGCAATTTCCTGAGAGCTCAGAAGGAGGAAGAAAAGTAGAATTAAAGCAACATGAAGGAGAACGATAAAGGGAGGAGTAAGAAGCAAACAATGGCAACCAGCAGAAGATGCTTGTGCATGTGTGAGTATGTGTGTGCATATGTTATGTATGCATGCATGTGCTGTGAGTATATGGGTATGTATGCATATACAAGTGTTTTGTGTATGCACACGTGTGTGATATGTGTGCTACTGCGTGTATGTATGTATGTATGTTGTATGTTGGGTGTGAAAATGTGTGTCTGTAGAGTGTGTGCTTGTTTGTGCTGTGTTTCTGAGTGTGTGTACCTGTGTTTTATGGATATTTTGAGTGCCTGTGTGTGTTGTGTGTCTTATGAGTTTGTATGTGTGGTTTATAACTTGTATGTGTGAGTGTGTGTTTTATGTGTGTTGTGAATGTGTGTTGGTATTGTGTGTGTGTTCATTGTATATGTCTCTGTCATTTATATGTGATGTGTGTGCAGTATTGGTATGCATATATTTGTGTGTCCTTAGATTCATAATAATATTCTGATATAGCATGGGTTTTTGAATACTTTCAATAAAAAAGAAATTAAAGACAAATGCAGGTTCCTAATAAAATAAAATGTCTCAGAGAACAGTTGCCCACCTTAGGATTAAATTGAAGAAAAGTGAAACTCAGGCACAACACTCAAGGCCTTCAGTGCAAGAGCTACAAACCCAGGACTCCTGAATGAACAAGTTTGAGTTCTCCTTCTCCTCAAGTGACTCTCAAATGTCCCAAACATAGTCTTCTGAGAGTGACACCAAGAACAGAAATTCTTACAGTTTTGTTCCTTGCATTTTCAAAAATCTAAGTAGAAACTTCATTTTTCAGTCATACATGGCTACGGCCAAAGTAATCAACAAGAACATTTTTAATCAATTTTGCATGGATAAAGTGTCTTCTATGAAACAGGGAGAAACACCACAGCAAAGATTTCTGATCAAGGAACTCAAATTCTAGGAGATGCAATAAAAACTTATAATAAAGATCAAGAAAACAGCATGGGACAATTAAATTGATAAGTAAATACTGTACCATGTGTAAGTTTATAATATATGTGACAGTGTAGAATGGATGATTAATAATATTTTTTAAAGAATTAAAAAGACCACTGTCCAATTCCAACCATGCTAACCTGTGCAAAACAAGAACTCATATTTTAGGCTGGTTTTACTTTGTCTCTTGAACAAAATAGGTTTGTAATTGTAGCACATTTTGTCCCCCTAATTATGTTGTTATTTTTATTATAACATTCTTTTCAGATGTTATTTTCAGGTTGTAATTACCACAATAAGAGGAGCTCTGTGAATGTTTTAGGGGTTTGTTCTTAATTCTCAGCCTATCAACAAAACCACAACCACCCATTAGGATGGTTAAGATCAATCTATTAGTAAAAAAAAAATGGGAAAAAACAATGTTTAAGGTGACAATATGGAGAATTGAAGTACTTGGATTTTTTTTTCATAAGACTGTGAAATGGCAGTTATTGTGGAAACCATGTGAAAGTTTTCCTCACAGTGTTAAACAGAGACTGCCATATGAACTGGTAATTCTTGTTCTGGATAAATAGCCAAAGATAATGAACATGGGAACTGACTAGAAATGTGCACTGTAGTGTTCACAATAACATTGTTCAGGAGAGCTAAAATGTTGAAGAAACCTAAGGGTTCATGCAGAGAAAAAATAGATTAAAAAAGACATGATATACAAACATGCACACACATATGCGCTTAGTGAAACACTATCCACTATTAAGAAGTAATTGAGAGAGTGAGCGAGAAAGTATTTGTGAACAGTAGGCTTCATAAAGTGACTAGAAAAGAAAGGTACTCCATAATTCTTTTATTCAAGATCAGATTCACAGATAACAGGCATAGAATGGTGGTGGTTTTGGCATGAATAGGAACGGGAGTCTGTTTAGCTAGAAGAGTTTTGCAAGAAAAATAGTCAATGTCAAAGAACCAAACCCTTAAAATGATAAAAGTGAAATCATTGTATATAGACTCTGTTATACTATTTTTGAAAAAAAATAATTGAATAGACTGAATATTGCAGTAACAGTATCAAGCAAGAACCTCTCCACCTTAGGCCATGGAAAATAAAGCCATTTACAAGACCCTACTGATCAGTGGCTCTGCCCCCCTGTTTCCCTACTACTACCCTGTCCACATTGTATAATACCACACTTAACTCCTACTATCAGGATGCTTTGTATTTGAGATAAAAGAGTCCTCTTTTCTCCAGCCAATATCAACATCCTTTTGATTCCTGTTTCAAAAATCCTTAAATCTTACCAATCTGCTTTCAGTGAATGGATAACCATGCTCCCCAGCATGTCTGAGGTGCTGTCATATCTTTGCCCTCTAGAGAAGATTTCTAGAATCTCAGCACTTTGAGGATTTTGGCTAGATTTGTTATGTACCTTTTTGAGTCCTGTAGTATTCACTTTTCATAAATCAAGGTGCTAGTTGACATCGTGACCCGAGTGCCCTTTACTGCTTGCCTGTTTTATGATTTTTAAATATATAAATGGCAGTATAACAGCTTCCCACAAGTCTGAAATCAAGACTATGGAGGGGACTGGAGAGAGAGATCAGCAGCTAAAGGCACATACTGCCCAACCTGACCACCCAAGTTGAATCACTAGAGCTTCTGTGGTAGAAGGAGAGAACTGACTTCTAAATTTACCCTGTGACAGCCACACACTTTTGTCCTGGCATGTACCTTCCACTCCCTTTCTTTCTCTCCAATTTTTTAAAAAAGCTAGATCTTGAATAGCAGACTTCTATTTAGCTAGAAGAGTTTTGCAGGATAAATAGTCAATGTCAAAGAACCAAACCCTTAAAATGATAAAAGTGAAATCATATTATATATAGTCTTATAATATTTTTGAAAAAAATAAGTGAATAGACTGAATATTACAGTAACAGCATCAAGCAATAACCTCTCCACCTTAGGCCATGGAAAATAAAGCCATTTGCAAGACTTCTCTGTTATATGACAAATTCAAAAGGAGATAATTTCTTTTTATTACTCAAGTTTTATGTGAAATACTGCTTCATACTTAAGGTCCAGTAAGATTACATTTGGAACAAAAGTAAGCATTATAATGTCTACTACTAGATTGATTCATCCATAAGGTATCTCTGCAGGCAAAAGCGAATTAATTACAACTGGAAAGAATGGGTGTGTCAAGCCTCCTGCCTCATAAAACCAAATCTGTCTGGTAGTTTTAACATACAGCTTTGATTTGCCCCATTTCCCTTTAAAATTTTTTAAAGCACTTGAACCTGCAGTTGAAAACAGAACACTTAGCTCCCAAGATTTGACAGTTATGTCCTTTCTTGAAGACGCCTAAGGAGGGCTACCTGCAGATAGGTGGTGTGAATGGAGGCTTCGGGTTAGGGATGTGTGAGGGCAGGTGGGTAACCTTGCCCATCCAGGGGGGGAAAGGATGCAGAAACTCAGCAGGGAGGTAAGAAAGAAAGAAGATCAGCCTGAAATGATGGCCACATGGAAATAATTAACTGGACAGGCAGCCGTAACACAGCAGGAACCAGAAAGTGCAGGTAAATTGAAGTACAAAACAATGGAAAATAATTACCCAAGGAAGAAATTCACTAAGATTAAGCAGAGACATTAAGTATCAAAAAACTCAGGATCAAGAAAATCTGGCATTCATTAAGAAAGGTAGAGACTGATTGAGTAAAGATAGATGTTTAAGTTTTGTTTTGTTTCTTATCCAGATTCAAGTTTCCTTGGATTTTTGGGAGCTCCTTTGTGTTAGGATATTCCTGGATTTGAAACAAATGAAACAATGACAATTCTCACTTGCCAGAGCTACCCAGAGACATAGTCCAAGAGTCTTGTTCTTTTCTTCTTTTCTCTTTTAATGAGCTGATCAAAGAAAAATAATAAGAGTAAAAAATAAACTCTGGGAGGCAAGATTTTCCTAATGAGAAATAAATGATGGGGATTTCTCACATGATTAAGTTCTCCGTATTGAAATTACAAGAAACTAATTCTGTTTTTAAAAGCTGAAATAGCATTGCCTGGATTCAGGGACTAGCTCTACCTTGGGTGCCCAGGCCATCTTTTCTATAAGATTTGTGCAAATAATAATGTTTATATTCTAGGATCTAGGATGTGACAACAAAGTGAACAATCATTATGTAAGTATTTAGTGTCAGAGGAAATTATGGGGGGAGGAGAAGACAATTAGAAGCTAAAATAAAGGAAAGAAGGGAAGAAGAAAGGTGAAAGAAAGATATGACTATTTTCTTGGGTGTTTCAAGTGATCAATTTAACATATACTTATGAGAACACATTAGATTAAAATACCCTAGCTGCCTGGGCAATGGGGCAGTAGAATCACAAATTCTAGGCTTTCTTTGCCCACACAATGTGCTTAAGTCAACCTGGAAAGCTCAGTGTGACCAAGCCTGAAAATAAAGAGTACCAAGAGCTAGGACAATAATTTGAAGGTTGCATGTTATTGTCCTTGCCTACGATGCCCATGATCCTAGGATCAATCCCCCAAATGATAAAATTAATAAAATCAAATAAAATAAAATAGAACATATAACCAGAGTATATAATCTAAATGTGTATTTTTAACTTGTGTAGTGAAGTCAAATTGTAGTTAAAGTCCATTGGAGTAGAAACTAGACACCATTCCCCCTACCTACTTCTAGAAGTTTTCAACAGTATATAAACTGGTGATGACAACTTTCTCTCTATGTCTTATAAGAAATGCCATGTAAAAGAAACTGTCTGACATCTTTGTATAAGGAAGGGTCACCTCAGCAGATGCCAACATTTCCCTGATGAAAGGTGGAAATGAACTAGCTGTGTGAGAATGAGCAAGCTGGAATTTCTCAAATTTCTCTGAGCATGATTCCTCACTAGTGAAGTAAAGTGGGTTAGACTACGATTTCAACAGCATTTATCTTTTTAGTGATTTTTCAAATTTTATTCGATAATAATTTTTTCTCTAAAGTGAAAAATCATACTCTTCTCTGTCACAGATTGTAGATGCTAATAATGCACATGTGTCTAAAAATGTTAATTTGATATACTCTGAAGTGTTTAGCCTTCAAGTAATCTAGTTAAGTTTCTTAAACATAATCAAAACATTAGCAAAACCATACTCTCTGTCTGCTGAAGTTTTAGGTCCACTTATAAGGAAGACTCCAGAAAGCTTTTCATATACGATACAAAATTAGAAACTGTTAGGGCTGGAGAGGTGGCTCAGAGGTTAAGCCTCTGCCTTGCAGGAGAAAGGTCCTAATGTTCGGATCCTAAACCCCAGGTATAGACGCCCGGCAGGGGCCGCCTGCGTTTTTGGTCCTGGTAGGGCGGAGCCTGTGAATTCCAGGACAGAGTAAACAAAGAGGAGATAGAGGTGGTCCATGGTGGTTCCTGAATTCCTCCGTGGTTCTACATGCACACACACATACACACACGTACACATGCACTATTGAATAAGTTAAAAAAAAAAAAAAAGAAACTGTTTAGATGCAAAAAGTTGTAAGGTTCACCTGTGGTGCATCTGTTCTTGGAAGTCTGTGAGTTGATTTATATTCGCTTCTTGCTTTCAGGAAGTGCTTTCTGACAGATTTATGTTTTGTATATATTTAATTTCTTCATTATTTTTTCTCTATATCGTCATATATTTTCAATGATTTTTTTCTTGTTAGAATTTAGAAAAAAGTGACCTTTTTCAAAATTGTGAAATAGCTTTTATTACTATTCTAAAAGCAGCTTGAAGCAATCAATACTTTCTGAATTAGAGCAAAATCACATTGGAGTGAAAAGAAGTCACTGAAATGATTGAGGAAGCAGCACAAGAGCTTTAAAAAAAATCAAAACTTCAAACAAATCATAGATCACTAGGTCTGAACCTCCTAATAATAATTTTATGGTTAATGTTTAAAAACATAGCTTCATTAAAATTTAAAAGATTTTCTTATGCAATTATTCACCAAGCAAATAAATTCCTTATTCTGAAATTGCCTTTCAACTGCTTGCAATAATATTTTCCTATATAATTGGCTACAAAACATGCCATTTTCTTACAACAGTACATGCAGTCGAAACTAATGATCCCAAAATACTTTCCCACATTTGGAAGACCCAGCTACCAAGTCATTTCTCATGTGCATATTTATCTGCAGTGCATGACTTTTAGCCTATTTTGTTCATGTTTAAATGTTTATGTCAGCACATTCCTAATGTAATGCAAAATGTAGTGCCTAAATTTTCTTAAATCTGGGACCTGGCTCAGTATTTTAGTAACTATGATATGGTTGTAGCAAAAGGAATAGAACAGTCATTATCCAAAGTAACTGTCTCATTTTCAGAGAAAACTGGGCATCCATGGGTATGCTAGGGGACAAGCTGACTTTAAAAAATGTAAAACTATCATCATTGCCATAGTTCATTGGCAGGGGAAGGGGAAGAAATCCAAAGTGAGCCATTGAGAACTCGGTTATGGAAACCAGAATGAATACCTACCTGCCAGTGACATCCTCAGTATTCTGTTCACACAGCAGTGGCTTTGCTGATTGCCCCAGACTTATACATTCTAATTCCTTTCTGTTCTCTGAAAGAATCCATGCACAAAATTGCCTTAGAAAAAATGTATACATTTAGTGGACACTTGTTATGAGGTCAAGAACATTTACTTCACACTAGGAAAGGAAACAAATGAGAAATAAAGAATAATCAGGAGTTATCTTTGCTGTCCAAAAACTGATAGGATTTTGTTTTTTCTGACTCTGGGCTCTATCTATTGAGTCTCTCTTTAAATTGCTCTGTATATATATATGTATATGTACCTTATATACATATACCTAATTATGAGAAAATGTGTTGTTATATTAATGCATTCTATATATATATTCTAGCTTCTACTCTCAAAATGCAGATCTAAATTCAATTCCAGGGAGAGTAAAAAAAAAAAAAACTTAAGTTTTTGGGTATTCACACTTATGGAAACAACATAACACTATTTTCGGTCACATGCTATAGCATTTAACAGTGCTTTTTATAAACTGCACATCTCAAAGAAATGTAAAAAAGAAGATTATCTTAATCATTAGTATTTGTGGAATGTTCCAAGTGTGATAGTTGATGTGATGGCTGATTTTCAACTTCAACTTTACTGGATTTGTAATCACCTAGCAGACACATCTCTGTGTGTCTGTTAGGGTGTTTCCTGAAAGATTTAAATAAGAATTGGAAAGTAGGAGGCCCCGGGCTGGGGCTCCAGAGTGAATAAAAAGAACAAAAGTATTCATTTCTCCTTGCTTCCCATTTACAGATAGTAAGCAAGCAGTTGCCTCTTGGTTCTATCAAGCCTTCTCCTCTACCTACCCACCATGATGGACCAAATATTCTAACCTCATGATCCAAGATAAACTCTTGCTTCCTTTGGTTGTTTTTGTGAGGTAAGAGAAAGGAAACTTAGGCACAGGGTTAATACTCACAAATTAATAGTATCAGATGAATAGCCTCAGTCTGTTTGTTGCCTTTATCCAAATGATACAGCTGGAAAGGGAAAGCAGCAATTAGCTGTTGGGATAAAACTAAGAAAACTAATGCAAGAACTGACAAACTGTTATTAGTATTAGTATTAATTAGTATTAGCATTAGTATTATTTCTCATCATGTAGAACTGCTATACTTGAGGACCAGCCATTAAGAAAGAAGGGCCCAGAGGAGAGTCAGGGATGCATATTAAAGGACTCTCTGGGAATTGGGGCGGGAGGCACTGGGGGATGGGGAGGGAGGGGTCAGGGGAGGGGGAGCAAGGGGTTGAGGGGGGGAGGAGGGAGGGAGGGAACTAGTGTACCTATTAAGTTTGTAAGAAACTCTACAGAGTAGCTGTTTAAGGCTACTATGGCTTAAGATTCTCCCTATGCTCTAGAAAGCTTCTCCTCCACCCATATTTCCATGAGAGTTTTGCTGTTTCTGTGTTGTCATTCTGCATTCATTGTTCTTAAAAATAAAAATGCACATTCTTTTCTGTCTATGTGGGTTTTTTTTATTTCTTCCACTCATACAAAGTTGCTAAGTACCCCAATTCCCCTCCCTCCCCCACCCCTCCCTGGACCCCCTTACTCACTCCCCCCTTTTCCCTTTCCTTCCCCCCTTTATCTAGTGCCCCCCATTCCTGGAGCATCCTTTAGTGTGCATGTCAAACTTCCCTCTGGGTCCTCTTCTCTGATGAGGTGTAAGGACTCAGTAGCATTGCCTAGATCTCTTTTTTTGTATTCCCTTTTAGTATAGGAACTCTATTGTGGCTGTTAATCTCTTGCCTCTTAGGATCATAGTGCCTGTGATCCATGCTAGACTTTGGGGGTTCAATGACATGTTAGTCATTCCTCAGGTCATACAAAGTCTTATTATGATTACTTCGGTACTAACTTGTATGGAGTATCTTGCATATCGTTGCTCCTCCCCATCTTTAGGTTCTTACAATCTTACCACCCCCTCTTCCGTAAATTTCCCTGAGCTTTAGGATGGGGAGAGATTAGGCTGGCCTGTTTATGTGTTTTGTAATGATCAGAAAACTAAGAAAAAGGGAGGGCAGAGAGGAGGAAAACGTGGAAAATCTCGGCCCTGCTGTTACTAAGATCTCAACTACTGTTGTTTTTTGTTTCACACTCTGCCCTGCCTAGGCGTGGGCTGAGTTGACAGTTGTTCGCCTTCTTCTTTTTTTTTTTTTTTTTTTTTTTTGCATTTTCACTGTGAATATCTACATAGCCAGAAAAAGAAGCATGCTTTGCCATTACTTCCAGTATCACATAGTGGTAAAGGAGGAAAAAAGTATGGAGAGTGACCCTGAGAATGTTCAGGGTCCAGGTGGGGAGGCATGATGAAGAGAAACTAACAGAAGAGAAAGACTTAAGAAAAACAAAATGTATCAGAGTTGAGGGTCAAGATAACTTCATTGTAGCCTTATGGTTTTAACACACAGAAGACAAGAAGAGAGGTGCCCAGGGGCTTAGGGTGAGGGCAGGAATCCCAAAGAGACGGCGCAAGCTCCTGGGTGGTCTGCAATCTTTTACAGCTTCAGACATTGCTAAGGAGTTGCAGTGAGAGTTGCTGGGCAAGCAGGGCTGGCTGGGCGAGGAATGAATATCAGGGATTTAGGAGGCGTTGCCCTTGGGAATCACTACACTTGGGAGCCCCAGTTTCCACAGACCACAAATGTTGTGAAGTGCAATTTTAAAGGATCTTCAACTCCAAACCTAGCCATAGACTTCTCAATAGTGATTCTCAGTAATGATTCCTAATATTCACATAGACTTCTCAATAGTGATTCTCAGTAATGACTCCTAATATTCACACTCATGAATGTACAAAAGTTCTTGTAATGGAATAGAATTAGATAATAAAGTCATTGCAATATGCCTAACTAGTGTGTTATTTTAGTTGTTTTAAAGCTTCACATTATAATATTACAAATGAGCATGAGTGTAATCAAGGGAATATCTACCTATTTATTGAGTTTTTAAAGAAAATGCAAATTATTTATAACATATTTCACGGACATTATAGATTGCATATTGAGCCTAAAAGAAAATGAAACTTGAATTAGTTTAAATCCAGCGACCACTCATTCAACATGGCTTACACGGTAAATACCCATTTGGAAAAATTACTTATTCTTGCAACTAAAAATAATGTACAGGCCAGTTAGGATGTCTTAGAAACTAAAGTTATTTGCATGTAAACCGAGGGACCTGAATTTGATATCTAGAGCCCACATGGTAGAAGATGTAACTAATGTCTGCAAATTTTCCTCTGACTGCCACACATGGATCATGGCATTAGTTCCATTCTGTCTGTCTGTCTGTCTGTCTCTCTCTCTCTCTCTCTCTCTCTCTCTCTCTCTCTCTCTTTCTCTCATTTATAAATTCCTACATAACTGAGGGAAAGGGCTTGCAAGATTTCTCAACAGGAAAACTGCCTGCTTCCAAACCTGGTGATCTGTATTCAATCCCTACATGGTGCAAAGAAAAAAACTGACTTCCAAAAGTTGTCCTCTGACCTCCACTTGTACACAAAGACAGACATGTGCATATTCCTCTCTTTTTCTCATTCTTTCTCTCAGATAAATAAATATAATTAAATTTAGTTTTGTATGAGACCTGCATGTTAAAAAATATTCTAGAGCAAAATGAAAAACTGTGGTTATAATTAAATATAATTATAGTCATAATTAGTCATTGTTATAATTATAGCATAGTAATTGGGCCATAAACTAAGACTCCATTTGAACACATTTTAAATAAAGGAGACATGTGTTATGGATAATTAACTGCAATACAGTAGGCAACCTCCATCTAGTGTCCACAACTGTGTGCCTCCTGTTTCAGGAAATGAAGCCCTCCTGGAACACAGACACATCCGTTTGCTTGCACTTGGTCTGCTGTGACTATCAAAATGAGGAGGCGGCTTTAAAAACCAGAACCCATTTTTATCCTGAAGAGATGGCTGGTGAACCACATTGGCAACTGTCATATTGTAGCAGAGACGGTCACAGTGCAGTGGGAGGAATCACCGTGCAGCGGATGCTTCCACATCACAGCGACGGCGTTCACACTGCAAGTGGTGGATTTCATAACAGTGACTTCCACGCGGCAATGGGAGCTGCCTTCACAGTGACTTGGTGGCTGTCGCACTGCAGCCAGAAGCTTCACACTGCAGTGATGTCTTTCATACCACTGCAGAGGCAGTTTTTACGTAGTAGAGTCACTTTCACATTGCACAAGACTTTCACACAGCTGCAGAGTCTTTCACACTGTGGTGTGAAATGGTTTTCCCCAGGCTGGAGAGAGTTCAGGGTTAAGACTCTGCCTCTCAAGCAGAAGGTCCCATGTAAAAAGCAGGGCAGAAATGGGAAATACCAGAGTGTAGCAAGAATATACAAACAATCCAGGATGATTCCCGAAGTCACCCTTAATCTTCCACAGGGTCACAGTGTCCTCTGATACACACACACACACACACACACACACACACACACACACATACACACACACACACATACTCTAAATAACTAAATAAAGTTAAAAAAGTGCTTTTCCAGTTCAGAGATAGATGACTTTCCTACTTCATGAGTAGCTTTCACGCTGCCAAAGTAGTTTTGACACTGTAGCAAGTCTTTCACACTGCAGTAGCTGCATCAAAGATGGGAGACACTACAAAGCCTAAAATATCAGGGCCAGAATTCATCACTACAAATTACAATCTTTTACCACTGAGTTGAAGTTATTTCTTTCTCTAATATTAGTACATTAACATTCAGCAATCAGGTCAAGTAGAAAAGACATGCAAAACTGGCAGATAGGACAGCCGAGTGCTTCTTAGAATGTCCCTAGCCTATGACAGTATCAGAATCAGTCAAATACTTATCTTAAATCATTCTGTTTTGTATTTGTCAGAACACAAATCCAAAGGATAGTGAGGACTGAAACCAGCAGCCTCAGGAAGGCCAGCGATTTGCTTCTAAGACAACTTCCGGAAGTCTACAGAGACTCTCAGAATCAGCACCTGTGTTTTAGCAGGAATTTTGGCATGCACAGAAACTCTTTAGAAATCATGATTCGAACCATGTAAATAGATTTCAGACCTACTGGGAGCTGTCAGCAAAAGTAAAAGTATTTGAGAAATCTCTGTTCTCTACAGCTGTTGCAAAAATTAGGAACCGTGAATACAGGAGGAGACTATGTCTGGCAGAGTGCAGTTTGTTCTGAATCTCAACCAAGGGTCGGATTCACAGGGAAGTGCGCAGCAGCTGAATTGATTCAGCTTCAGCAGGTCTGGGTGCAAAGTAAAGGTGCTTTAAGGGACTTTAGGGAAATCCTCATGGGGGTGCTGTCACTCACAGGAGCATTGCAGTTACATAAGCTCCAAACTGAGGATTAATGAAGTATCAAAAGGGGCTACCAAAAATCAGTGCAAGTCAACACTCCTCCCCAACCCAATTAGGCAGCTACTCTTTTTTTAATTTTATCAGATTGCTGAATTTTCTAAAGATGTTCTATTGTTAAGATGATTTGCAATGCTTAAGAAATTTTGAAACTTTCTGGATTGAATTTAATCTATTTCTAGAGGTTTTTTATTTATTATTTTAATGTCCTCATATTTGAAATCAGGATGTGCTTCGGTATAATAATTTATGGGTTTTTATGTGATGGCTCTCTCCTAATTCAGAAATATCTCTGATCCCAGCTGTAGAATTATAATATTCGTTTTTGGATATTCTAAATTATTAGGTTATTTGCATCTCATACTTACATTTATTTACGTGACTAAAATAATGAACATATTCTATCATAGCTCAAATTTTATTTAGAATTTAAAAATGTGAGGTAGGTGAAATTTACTCATAATTAGTTCCATAAATTAATTATACAAGAAGAGAATAGAATTTCCTAAATTAACCAATTTCCCTGATTATTTTTTAAGCATTCACTTTCAATTTAATTATACTTAAACTAGATTTCAGTAAATTAAAACTAATGCCAATTAGGACTACGTATTTCTGGCATTGTGAAAAAATACAACTTCTTTGCCAGAAACACGGGAAAGAAAAACATTGTTAGATCATATAGTTTAACATTACTTTTACCTTTAATTAAATCCACTTAATTAATACTCTAAATTAAGTATTTATTGACATAGTCTGGTGGTGATTTTGTTTTCCTACCAAACTATTCACATTTTTGAAATTTCAACTCAAGTAAACTAGGTTTGCAACCATAGACAGGAATTTTTTTTCATTGTCAAATAATTGTCACTACACACACACACACACACACACACACACACACACACACACGCACGCACGCACACTTCTAACCATGATTTAGACTTCATGTTCATAACAAGTGAGCAAGATGGTATTTCTCTTCTACAAGTGTGTGTGTGTGTGTGTATGTGTGTGTGTAAAGAGAGAGAGAGAGAGAGAATGAGTTTGTTCCCCCCCTCCCCATGTGTCTGTGTGTTTATTCATATTCCACGGATAAACCACTGTAATGACTATCCTAGTGCTTAGGGCTGCCCCTAAGTAAATCTCCAAAGATAATATTAGCACCCTGGAATGAGGGCCACTAAGATACATAGGTTAGGTTCCATGTCCTTCCCTATCCCCAGCAACCTAAAGTGTCTTGGTTACAAAAAACAAAATGAATTCTTCCTTTGGAATGCAAAGCACACCTACATTTAGATTTTACTATGTACCAAAAAAAGGAAACAGGATCTTCAGCTTTCGCTGTATTTAGTCTAAATCTAATCTGATTCTCACTATGAGTGAGAGAGTGATAAGAAGGAAAAAAATCAATTCTTTACATGTACCTGAGTCATCTGCCTTGAATTTTTTTTTGGTAGGGAGAAAACAATGCTTCTCTCTCCCTCTCCTCTAGGCAAGGATGCTCACAGTGGTCAGCACATGAGCTATTTATGAGGAAGCGTTGATCAGAATAGGAAATTCACTCTGTCAATGAAACATGACATTGCAACATAGTTTTCTGAGACTACAAACTTCTAGCATAGCTGGTCACGTTTCTCCCATTCAAATTGTACCTGAGCTTCCCTGAAAATTCCTTAGCAATACTGTAGGAAATAAAATATTTTGGAATTTTGGCATGCCATCACTAGCTATTGACATGAAAAGTAGAACAGAAATCAAAATTTACTAACTATATTCATTTCTTTTTTAATGAAACAATGCAATTAGCTAAGTTATAACAGGTTGTAAAATTACTTACTTACTTTATATTTGGCATAGTTTGGGAAACCCTTGAACCTTGACTCTTTAGATGCATGAGTTTGGGAGGGGATAGAAAGGACGATTTTCCTTACAATCAGACCATGTGTTCTATGTAAGGTATCTAGCAGATGGTATTACAGAGCCACAGAATCTCAATGAGTTTTGTGAACTGTCAAAAAAATTCAGAACTGATATAGAGCTGATTAAAATAAGGGGGGAGTTAAAGAAGAAACTTCCACATTCTCACAAATAGAGCAGGAGGAAACCCACTTCCCCCACCTTATCCCCCCAAACAGATGGTGCTTGCATGCTTCCATCAATCTGATTGATTTGCAAAGGAATCCATCAAACTGCCCATGAAATATTAGAGGCCTGACCCAGAGAAGGTAGGCTGTGGCACACCAGGAATATGTATTGATAGATAGACCCTGCTGGAGCACTTGACACTGTCCTCCTGAAATCATCATTTCACAATGTCAGCAATGAACCGAGTGTCTCTGGGGTAAAGGAGACAGAAGAATCCTGAAATAGACTTAATGATAGTATAAACCAGGGGAAATTATTTAAATGCTTGAGTCACAGGGTCATTGCTTGTGCATAATGTAGACTCAAAGTGAAAGTCAGCCACAATAATAGAGGAAGAAAGTTATGCTTTTGCATATCTGAGGCTATGATAGTAAAATACTTTATTTCTCACTGATGTAAGGCTAAGTCCTGTAATATCTTTCCTCATTGCTCAGTTGGAGAGATATCCCAGAGCTCCATATGAAGGTCCTCTTTGATGGTAGATTAACAGAATAGGATCTCAATGAACCCAGTCTGTTAATCCAGTGGTTGCTGGATTACCCACATCATGCTTCTTCAAAGATGGACACTTGATATCTGAGCCTGTGACTTTTATGTTCAAAATCGCTTTCTGCAAGGTCACCAACAACCTGTGTTTTAAGTAATCAAGACCTTCTTTCTTTACCTCAAAAAAGAAGACACTCTCAGATGAAGACCCTCTCTTCTTTCTTTGAATGACAAAGTGAAGGAAAAAATCTGGTTAAGCCATGCTTCAGGTTTTCCCTGTACCATGGATACCTGTACCATTTATTCATTGATCTATATTTTAGTTGAACAAAAATCCACCAACCACATTTTTATTCAAACTTTTACCAAAAATTGTTTGTATTGCTGTCTCATACATGTTTATCTAGTACATAACCCTATCTAATTGACATGAAGAAAGTATGTACTAATGCATAGTAGCACAGGGCAAATACAAGGATAGCCTCACAACAAAAGCAGAACACTCCAATACTAAATAAATCCAAAACATTGGAATGTAAGTTTTGTTATAAAAAAAAGAAACCTCTCAATTTCTTTAACCTGCCTGTGATGGTTCATACCAATTGTCAAGTTGCCAGACTGATTGGTGAGATAGACTTCTGGTATAGCTTTGATGGGGGACTGACCTTAATGAATTGAAGTAGGAAAGCTTGCCCATCCTTGGTGGTACCATTCTCTGACTTGGATCTTGGAGAAAGAAAATTTGGGAACAGTGTGAAATCATTCATTACTCTCTAGTTCTCCACTCTTGATGTGATTTTGATCAACCATTTCAGACTCCTTCTGATGGACTGTTCTTTAAACTGAGTGGAAATAAACACATTTTTGCTCAGCTCCTTTTGTCAAAGTGTTTTATCACTGGAATGGAAATGAAGCAAGGACACTTCTCAACTAACATTTCCATGAGCACATGCATTCAAACTGCTTTCCAGTGGTGCATGCAATGTGCATAAAAATTTTAATAAGTGTTTCTCCTGATGAAAAAAAGTAGAGACAAGACTGTTCACACACTTGGTCCTAATGAGTTATAGTATGAGTTGTAGAAATAGATCAAGAAAATCAAGAGCCTAGGAAACTGACAACATGAAAAATGGTTGCAATGAAGAAACCACAGAACAAACATATAGTTTATCCTTGCTCCATTGTTTTTGAGAGAGAGAGAGAAAGCAAGAAGAGAGAAAGAAGAAGAAAAGGAAGAAGAGGACGAGGAAGAGAAAAAAGAGGAAAAGAAGGAGAAGGAGGAGAAAGAAGAAGAAGAAAAGGAAGGAGGAGGAAGTCAGAGAACAACTTTAGGAAGTTAATTCTCTCTGTTCCTCTATGTGTCCTTCAAGGATCAGACTCACGTTGCCAGGTGAGCTGCAGTCACCATTACCCGATGAGCCATCTGGCCAGCTTTATTGACAATTTTTTTTATATCTGAATAATTGGAAAAGGAAAGATAATGAAAACCAAGAATGCTCCTTTTAACACTATAATCAGAATAGCAGCATAGTCACAAATCAATGTGAGGAAAGCTGAAATATTTACTTTGCTGCTGTATGTCAAATTATGTATTTATTATATAGGACAGTTCAACATGGACATTTTTGATAGACAAGTCTCTCTCTTTCTCTTTCTCTCTCTCTTTCTTTCTCTCTCTCTCTCTCTCTCTGCCATATGTACAAACACACAGATACACAGAGTGAATACTGAGCTTCTAGGAGCTTTAGACATTTAACAGGTCAATAGGGTTGACACCTTGTGACTTTCTCTAGGGAGTTTTGCCATCTGAAATCATCTCCCTGGAAACTTTTAGTCCCAAACAAACTGGAACTTTTGTGTGTTCTATCAATGATGTCTTTCAAAGTAACAAATGATACTATTACAAGTTTTCTGTAATTTTACTGTCCTGTAATTCTGTAGTATTTTTTAAATGGGTTTTGGGTTTCTCAGAATTGAACAATTCTTTCAACTTGGAAATAAAAATCGCTGATGCAAGTTATTGAAAACTTGAAAGAAGCAAGAAATACTCATAACAGTCTCCAAGAGAATGTATTAAGTAGACTTGAGGGAACATTACTGAGAAATTCGTTAAATTTAAGTGTTCTTAAAGCAAATTTTTAATTTGTTTATTAATTATTTATGTTTAAAACACAAAAGATGATAAATCTGACTTAGAGGTAAGATGCACATGTTGCATTAGAAGTCATAGAAGTCAATTTCCATTGCTGACCAAAGTCTTAAATCTGAGTTATGCATTGTGTAACTAATTCCTGGAAAAAGCTCAATTGAAATAACTGGTACTGAGATGAGGGAACCCACAGGAAGGATGTTTCCTTTATGTTGTTGAAATGTGGTTATAAATGATCACTGAGGCTATACAAAGAAACACCTTCACTTAATTCCAAATACAATGATAATGTTACAGTTATTTGAGAACCCATAAAAGAGACACCTGTGGAGGACAGTAATCTGATGCTTGGCTGCTGTTGGTCCATTCTTTTTCTGAAGCTTTCCACTGTCTACTCTTCTATTTTTTCCACTCTCCTCGGGTTTCCTAATCACTGACAAGAGCTTAACTTCACCTCATTCATGTCTTCCTATTCTCCAATCATTATCTCCTTTCCATGACTTTTCATATTATGTGCATGTCTATCTCCAGGTTCAAGATGAAAGGTAATGTCTTGATTCCTGTCATAGTTTCTCTTTCTATTGTTGTGATAAAATATTGGGGAGGGAAGACAACCTCCCTCTTTCTCTCTCTGCAGTAGCAGTGAGTACAAGTTTGATTGTTAATTTCAATTTCACTGTATTACATCATGGATCCTGACACCTAACAGCCAAGCTCAGCTATTACCTTGTTTCATTCTTGAGCAGTCAGTGTATTTGGTCTCTATCTCTAAATATTAGCTAAGAATTTGTGGATGTCGGCTTAAGAATCTGGTTATTCAGCTTTCCAGGGGAAATACTATGTAAATAATAGTGAAGTCACCAATCATATGATAGATGAAAAGAAAGGGGAAAGGAGAAAGCTTTATTTCCATTCAAAATTTAGTGTACAGTCCTTCATAGCAGAGAAGTCAAGATAACCACAGCATGATGCAGTTGGGCACATTGCATGCACCACTGGAAAGCAGTTTGAATGCATGTGCTCAGCTCAGTTTCTTCTTTTATTCTCTCTGGATCCCCAAGCCCAGGGAAAGGATACCTACTTTGGATTGAGTCTTCTCATGTGAATTAATGCAATGAACATATTTCCTTGCAACTGGAACCAGAGACCAACCTGCAAAATCCTTCAAGGTTTGCCCAGAAGTCTACCTTATACAGGCAAAATTGTTAATTAATTAATGCCAACAATCACAATACCATATACATGTGTTATTCAGTCCAAAATAATCTTTCTCTGATTTTGGTAGACATATGACCACTTTTCACTAACTTTTTGCAACTCCATATTTGAATAAGATTCAAAGTTTCACAGTAGCACCTAATAACTTCACACATCATCTTCTCAATCACAAGTAGGAGCCAAATTAGACTCTTTTCATCTATCATATGATTGGTGACTTCACTATTATTTACATAGTATTTCCCCTGGAAAGCTGAGTAACCAGATTCTTAAGCCAGCATCCACAGATTCTTAGCTAATATTTAGAGATAGAGACCAAATACACTGACTGCCCAAGAATGAAACAAGGTAATAACTGAGGTTGGCTGTTAGGTGTCAGGATCCATGATGTAATACAGTGAAATTGAAATTAACAATCAAACTTGTACTCACTGCTACTGCAGGAACAAGAGGCTCACCTGAAGAGAGTACAGAGCCCTTTGTGCTGTTTTGCTCCCAAAGGCAAAACATATCAGACATGGACATTCAGACATGTAGTTGCTCCAGCTCAGGGCTGAGATGGCAGGGCAGAACAATGTGTAAAAAGTTTGCAAGAGGGGCTGGAGAGGTGGCTCAGGGGTTCAGCCTCTGCCTTGCAGGCGGAAGGTCCTGAATTCGGATCCTAGACACCATGTATAGAGACTGGGCAGAAGCGGGGGCGGCCTGCGTTTCTGGTCCTGGTAGGGCGGAGCCTGTGAATCCCGGGGCAGAGTAAACAAGGAGGAGGTGGAGGCGTCCATGGTGGTTCCCGAATTCGTCCGTGGTTCTACACACACACACACACACACACACACGCACACACACGCACACACACGCACGCACACGCACGCACATGCACACACACACACACATACATACACACATGGACACACACGCACAATTGAGTAAAAAAAAATTTTTTTAAAGTCTGCAAGGGATGATGGTTTCCACATGGGCCTCTGTACCTGTTAGATACAGGGGTCAACTTGACACCTGAAAATGAAGAATTATTTCATTGAATCAAGCCTTGAGGAAATGTTTAGAAGATTTTCTAATTGATGTGGGAAAATCCAGCCCATTGTGAGTAGGACTATTCCCTGGCAAGTGGGTAAGATGGAGAGACAATTGTGGTGGCTTTGGAAAAATGGTAAGATAGGAAGCTTAACTTTTCATGTGGATATGGTAAGGCCAATAGTCTAAGATCCTCAGGTTGGTATGAACACTTTTGCATTCTTAATGGATCATAACCTAGGACCATTGGGATTCATAATCCCTTTGTTACCCTAAATTGTTTTAGTCATGTATTCATTCAGCAATGGGAAGACAAATTTGCACACCTTCTATGATAAGGTCTTGGTGAGGCACTGAGGAAAACCTCTGCTGAAAGATCTCCAAAAGCAAGAGGACCCGTCTCGAGGGTCCCCTGGACAGAAACACAGAGCAGTATGAACCCAACTGTGTGAGCCAACTGCAGGCCAAGTTGGTGATTTCAAAGCCAATGTATCTCCTGTTTTAAATTTGGCCATGCTAGGAACTTGTGGATCCCAAAGATCTTTATGCTTTCTCATCTTTTATTAGCTGATAAGAAAGATACAACCAATAGTGCTTTTCTTTACTGTTTTGACTATGAAAAAGCCAAGAACTATAATTTATGTAGAATGTATAAAAGCTTACCTTAATGGTTCACAAAAGAATGTAATACCTTCCAATTGTTTGATTCAATATTTTTAGAAGGCAACACACACACACACACACACACACACACACACACACACACACACAAGCACACACTCACATATAAAGAATCCTGTAAAAAGAGAATGGAATTTTGAAATATAAGGAGCCATTTGCATCTTTTACAGTCACATATTAGGCTTTAGCATATCTTTTCAGGATATTTTTATTTGTGTATGTGTAGGTATACATGTGTTTTTGTATATGTATATGTGTGAATGTGTGTGAGTGTGTGAGTCAGAAGATATCCTCTGTCATCATTTCTAAGAAACTGTCCACCTTGGATTTTAAGACAAGGTCTCTCACTGGGCTTGAACTGTTCAGTTAGACTAGGTTGACTATCCAAATTCTCATGTTTCTATCACCCCAACAGTGGACTTCTAAACATGCTACCACACCTGGCTTTCTTTTTAATGAGCTCAGCAAATTTTATACCAACTAAGGAACTTCCCCAGCTCTGGTCTTAAACTTATCCTAATGGCACTGAATCTTGGTTGTGTATCATATACTAGAATGCTCAAAATCTTCCCTATTTATAATTCAGGATGTATTTGGACATAACATATGATGTTGTAAAAATACTAAAGCTCTGAATTTATTAGGATAAATCAAATTATCAAATATTTATATACCTCTGTTCTGTAATCAGAACATTAAAATTTTAAAAATTTGCATTTCTTTCTTGGTGGACTGATACTTCTTGGTTCCTTGCAGAACTCTGGCAATGCACATATATATTGCAATGCTCCTTTCTGATGATAAGGTAATGATATCCTAATGAATCCAGCAAAGCAGACAGCATCGTGAGTTAATGAATGGCCTGCTCACCCTTAATGTGCTCAACCTCCAGGCTTAGTAGCACAATACATGCAGAGTATTAATTATTCACCCTTGTGAGTAGGGAACCTGCTGTGAATGGCAGATCACTAACATTAAACAGTTTGCTTTAAGAATCTCATCATTGCCTGCAGTTAGCCTGGGGAAAGGTCAATGTGACAATCCTCTATTTAGTTTCTAATATGTGTATCTTTCTGTAGATAGATTCATTACACTTGCATGACCAAGAAATCAGCAAAGTTTAGGCTGGAGAGATGGCTCAGGGGTTAAGCTTCTCACTAAAAGCAGAAGGTCCTGAGTTCAGAGTCTGGGTCACTTGAAAAGATGATGTTCCTAGAAGCCAGAGCCTGGGAAACTCCAAAGCAATGCAGAGAAAGCATCACACAAATCAAGATGGTCACACTTGGACCTTCATGGCACTCACAATACCCTCTGATACACACACACACACACACATACACACACGCACATTCTCTGACAGGAAATTTTTAAAATAACTTTTTTTTTTGAAAGAAATCAGCAAAATTTAAACCTACTGTTAGTAAGTGAAGGCTATCCAACCCATATGTATGTAACTAATACTTCACTTTTCACCTTTTGTCCTAAATGCTCTCAGGCTAATTTCTTTTCAGTCGCTAATTTCTTTTCAGTCTTCCTAATGTCTTCCAATTCGAACAATAACATACTACAAGCTTATTGTTTGACTGAATAAATAATTCAGAAATTGATTTACAGTTTTCCACAAACTTTTTTAAAAAGTGCAAAAGGGAGCAAAAAGGAGAAGTTTATTTTTGTTCATACTCAATAGCAAAGCCGTCAGAAAATCCTATAAGCTCTCATACGAATTAAAGTCAGATGGACTGGGTAATAGCTCAGTGTTGGATTGCTCGCCTGGCATTCGTGTGGCCCTGAGTTTGATCTCCAGCACTACAAAATAAATAGGAAAGAATCAAAGTCTGACCTTGGCACAGTCACCTGTTGCTCTTGTGACCACCTTAGTCCAAGTCATTTCCCCTTTTTTCCTATCAATGCCACAACCGAATGAACTCATCCACCTCTGCTCTGATAGTCCTCTGCTCTTAATCCCGAACACAGAAGCCAGAATGAAGCTTTTAAGGAAGGAATTAGAAGTCGTCACTCTCTGCTGAAAATCCTCCAAATTCTTCTCACATCATTCAAAAAAAAAGTGAGAGAAAGAAAAAAAAAAGAACACAGGAAAATCCAGATAACCAGTGCATGAACAGTATTTTTTCTTCTTCAACAGCACCCATGCATCCGTCCAACTTATTCTGCTCAAGTGCAATTGCTTCTGAAATGGTTTTCAGATCATGAACATCTGGCTGTCACTCCTGTCACATCCATGTGTCACCATATCCCCTGCTTGTCACCTCCATCAGGTCTGCACTCAAATGTCACTACAGAGACATATCCCCATTCCGGTTCATGGTCAGTGGCATAGCTCCATCATTAATACTTTCTTTACATGTCTTGAATAAATTTTTATTTTAATTTGTCCATAGTGCTCACACACACACACACACACACACACACACACACACACATATTAAACATAGAATTTTTAAATATATATTTATTAATATTTTTGTGTATCATACATGAATATAGTGAACTTACAATATTTTAATACCTTAATCTCCAATCTCATCTCCCATCTTCTTGCCATTACATCTCTTATCCCTTCCCAGACTCCTCCTTATTTTCAAGTCATTTCACATGTATGGCATAACAGTTTCAGCTGGTTTGCCTTTGATGTCATGTTCCTGAGTACTTTACTCATGAATCTGATATCAATGGTTATACCCTGAGGAAAGCACTTTGCATTTTGCATTTCCTCCCATCAGTATCAACATTCATCAATCTCTCAAGGACATATAGATGTCTCTTGAGGTTTTTATCTTTCCAAGATGAAATGATGATAGGACAATTCTTGACCTGGTCTTGCTGGGATATACATAACTGAAGGAAATTCATGAATATATCAACCCTGTCAACTCCAGAAGACAGTATCTGACTGTACCCCTACCCCACTTCAAGCACTTGTAAGATTACCTGCCTCTTCATCCACAATGCTCCTGAGCCTTGTTTGTTTACTGAAAGATTCTATGCCAACTGAAATACTAGTTCTATAAAAGTTAATATTTTTGTTTATTTTACTGACTGACATGTTGTAATGCTGAGAATAGAATCTAAAATACAGTAGTCACTCAAAGAATACTGGTGAAAATAGATAATTAACATATCAGAGTACATTCATAAGGTTAGCAAAAACCATTATAGAACTTTGGGAAAATCAATGTCATTTTAATTTCGTCTTTTTCTCTCTGTTAGTAAAGGTTGTGTGGTATATAGTGGAGAGGATGTCAGTCTCCAGAGGAATATTAAAAGAGTTTTAAGGATTTTAAACATAAATTCTATAAACAGTTATCTGGGTGACATTCCAAGATTAGTAGTTCCTTTAGCTTTCAGCATCTGAAATCTTTTTGTTTTCTTGAGAGAGCGATTATTCTTAAAGAGAAAAATAAAAATTAATTGGATAAGGAGTTGAATTTGTGAAAGTTGAATTGTAAATGTACTTGAAGCTTTGAATTTTCTTGAAAACATATTCTGCTTGTAACAAATGGAACGAGTCACAATTTATAATCTACACTAGTTATTTTCAACTATTCTTTTCATTACCTACCCTCATCCCCAAAGTACTCAGTGGGAGGACTATGGCCCTAGAACTTAATCCAGATATTGCCTTTAGATGTTTAGACCAGAACATACACTATTGCCTGCTGGGCAAGGTCCCTTCTGTATGGTATTTCATCCAAATAAAAAGATAAAAATAAATGTGATAAATAAGGGCTGGAGATGAAGGTGAAGGGTAGATTGCTCACCAAATATGTGAATGGTCTTGGATTCCACCCCTGCACTATATAAAATAAAACAGAAGTTTAACATATAAAACATTGGCTAGTAAATTAGTCTAAGGAGGAATGGCAGATGTCATGGGAAAATGTGTAACATTCTAAAATTCTCCACTATGTTGCATCTCACTCTAAGGCCAAAATCAGTGTTATGTACTGAGCCATTGTGCTAATTAAAGGCATAGCTATATTTCTGGGAGCAGCTAATAAAACAGAAGATTAAACCTAGGTGTAGAGCAGAAGATTTCAATGTGTAAGCTGAAATTTCCAAAAAAAAAAAAATTTAATGTTTCAGTAAATTTGTTGTTTTGCTGAAAAAACTGGCTGAAATTTGCTTGGAATATTGAGCATCAAGGTGAATATAACATTGTCCATTGAAATTGATGTAAGGGAATTAATGAATGATGACTTGAGAGTCTGAGGGTACAACACAGTTAATGTTTGTGTTTCCAATGCACAAACATTTCTCAAGCCACTTTTCCAAAAGAATTCTCTGGCTGCAGTTGAATGATAAATTATGTTTCCACATAAAGATTATGATGACTGTATTTTAATTTAATTTCCTTTCCACAATTGAGTCTATATGCATATATGATTCTGCTGCCACAAAACTATAAAGACATTCAGGTAAACAGAATTATGGCAGGAACATGGAATGAATTATGAGCTATTTACACATATTAGAATAAACGAGTTCTAAAACAGAGTTTTTAATTTAATTGCTTCTAGAAATGTTCTTTTTGGAAGGCATTGCTTTATGAATAATGAACTGGTGCATTTCCTAATACAAACTCCATTTTTAAGGCAAGACACAGAAGAAGATAATTAAGAGTTAGAGAAAAGCCTGGTGTGGTGGTCGATGCCTATATGCCTATAATCTCTGGATATGAATGAGCCATAGGAAATTCTGGGATTCTAGGTTAACCTGGGGTACAAACTAACTTGGCCTGCAACACAGAGCAGGGCCTTTGGTCAAAAAGGTAAAATAAAATAAACAGAGCAAAAGACAAATAAGATTCCAAATAGGCCATGAATCTTTAAGCATAAGATAAACAATAGTATCTGTCATAATTAGATATAGGTGTCAACTTGATTGTTGAAGGTTCAAGCTCTGGGCACATTTGTAGAGAATTAATTCTTGAGTTAAACCCAGAGCGAACCTATAGAAGATCATCTAGCTGCTAGGGAAGACCTAGCCCATGGTGGGTGGAACTAGGCCCTGGACTAGTGCACAAAATACAGAGATGTGGTTGAGAAAATTGGCATCCTTCTGTATATTTGGCCAGACATTCTGGTCTGGCAAGTAAGATTCCTCTCTCTCAGCTCTTATATGGATATGGTGTGGCCAGTTCCCTCAGACTTGGTGTTGGTGTAGACTCTCCTGCCAAGCTGGAGAAGAAGCTATAACTAGACTATTGTAAGCAACAATAAATACTTTGTTCCCTTAAGCTGTTTTATTAAGCATTTACCAAGCAACAGTATAGGCAAACTGTAGCAATATCTCATATAATGGAAGTCACTTAGACCATTCTGTTTCTTTCTCCAGAATGTAAAAAAAGTAAATAGGAAACTGTAGTCACATATTAGAAACCTCAGAAGGACCAGCATAAGACAAATTGCTATATTGAAAGTTCCTCATCCATCTCTGTGAAATCTCTAAAGCAAAAATTTGTATATTTTTCAGAGACTCACAAAGAATATGAAGGGGACTGGAGAGATAGCTCAGGGGTTAAGACCCTGCCTCACAAGCAGAAGGTCCTGAGTTCGGATCCCAGATCTCAAGTGCCAGGCAGAAATGGCAGAGGTTTACACTTCCAGTCTGGGTAGGCAGAGTCTGGGAAATCCCAGAGTGAAGCAAGAAGGAAGTAGAAGTGATCAGGATGATTCCTGAAATCACCCCTGTGCTCCTCAGGGACACATGTGCCCTTTGATTCATACACACACACACACACACACACACACACACACACACACACACCACAAATGAATGAATAAATAAAGTTTAATAAATAAACAATGTGAAAGGCCATGTTCCAGCTCTTGCTTAACTGGGCTACATAGTGGTGAGTTGAAGACCAGATGTAAAAACTAGAAGCCAGTGACAGCTTCGATGGCTTCTTGACTCTTGGTTAATGAGGAAGTCTTGTGAAAAAAGCAATTCTATTAATATAGTTTGTGACCTACTCATAAATTTGAAGTCATCCAATGTTAAAATCTGATGTAATCTTTGCGTTACAAATTTGCTTAAAGACCTGAGAAAAAGTGTAAGCTGCTACTGTTTTTGCTGTTGCTTCTCCTCCTCTTCCTTCTCCTCTTTATTCTCCTCCTCCTCTTTCTCTTCCTCCTCCTCTTTTTCTTCCTTCTTCTCCTCCTTTCAGGGGAACAAGTAGCTTTATTCTGACTTCTGATTGTCCAGTTACAGTTCTTAGTCCAGCTTGGAAAAGAGAGCCCATGCCAATGCCAGGAGTCAAGAAAACTGGGCACACCTCATCCACAGGATTACTGAGAGAGGGATAATCTTTACTTGCCACATGGCCAGATTGCCTAAAATGCCCAATTCCTGAGACAGCTGTCTCCATCGTATCCACTTGCCCCAGGAATATTCTCACCCGCCGTGGATGGGTCATCCCCATCATTTATACAATCTCCTAAAGGCTCGCGTAAGGCTTACCTAGCTCCTAATTCTTCACAGATGTGAATAAACCTTTTTTTGCACATCTAGCTAAACATCTAGTTTTAAATGAGTATATGTACAAAATTTTAGTTCATTCACATCCCAGAAAACATAATCCCAAACCACATCCTTCAGACCCCACATTGCAAAACAACAAATGTTCCCTTCATTGACTATGGCAATAGGTATTTCAGGCCAACATGGAATGACAATTATTCAAGAGGATGAAGATATAAAGGGTAAAGAAAAACCCCAAAATCTATTAAGGGACACTATTCCCAAACAATACTAATTGTGTGTGAATGAAGAATAGCAATAACACATTCATCCACAATGATAGTTTGACAGAAAGGCATCAGAACAGACAAGAAGATTTTTAGTTTACTACTTCAACCATCTTGTGAATGGAAACTTCACAAAGAAGGTGGCTTTGACATTGAATATTGAAGGACGAAACACACTTCAACCAGGTGGAAGAAAAGGGGCATTATGAAGACAGAAAAGGACAAGTGACAAGGCATGAAGAGACTAGTAAGTAAGCACTTGATACAATGGAGACTGAGAACCAAATGTGATGAAGACAAGGCAAAGAAGGGACTGGGCCCCCAGGGGAAGACCTGCTGGATTTCGAAGCTAATGGTAGGGCTTTGGAGAACATCCATCACTGCAAAAGCTTCTCTGTAGAAAATCATCCTTACAGACAGCTACAAACAGCATTAGGACTAAAAGGGGAAAAGTCTGTGATCCAAAGAGAGAAACAGAAATGGTAGATAAAACCAGAGCGAGCAGTTGTCAGCATGTAGCAATGCAGGTGATAAAAATCCTTAAAGAAGTAAGAAATATTTACCAAAAAGTCTCATTGTGGCCGTGTGTGAGTCACCAAAAATGAAGTCAGGAGTTGCCCGAGGCCGCCAAACACCTAGTAAAGGTGCATCTTCAGTTGGGTTTCCCTGTGCTCACCCTACCTCTTTCTAGTGATCCCTGCCACTTCTTACTATTTGTCTAATTCAAACAGAGATTTCAAATTGGGGTTTGAAAGTTGTCTATTAGTGTTGATGACTTTCTCTCAGAACCTTCCACTTTTCATTTGGATGGGCAAATTTCAAGCAAACATATTGCTAGTTTTGTTTTAACAAAAATTTCATTGTAATTAAACCAATCATCATTCTTCCATCCCTTACCAAATAAATACAGTTTGCTCATGTAGAGATTAAGTTTTAACCAGCTTGTCAAATAACCATCAGAAAAATAACAAATTTTCTGAAAAGAATGTACATGTATGTGTATTAGGGTATTGCCAATTAAATCATGTCAAGAAATAAATTTCACTGTGACTGTAATATATATATACACACATATATACATATATACATATATATATGTTATTGTGTTCCTGTTTCATTATAGGACAGTGGAATCTCTATGACGTATCATATTGCCATTCAATAATCACTGACTATTAATTGAATGTAGCATAGTCTACATTCTTTTATTTTCTTAAGAGCTCATAATTCTACCTAATTTTATTTATTAAGTCAGAATAATTGTTTTCAGTCTCATGATAAGTTAGCATATATGTTTTCAAGTGAAGCACTAAATTATTCTATTGAATGAAGCATGGATTTTTTTCATTCCTTCAATTTAAATAGAACCTTACTACTTTCAAAATAAACACTCTGAAGAAATTAAAAGTCAACATCAAATAAGACAATATTTATATGAAAGAAAAGCTGAACTTTTCAGACAGTTTACATGATTTTTTCCTTTCTGATTTTCTGAAAAAGCTACTACAGATACTTTCATTAAATCAGTTTCAAGCAATTGCTGATCAGTGATTGGTGCTAAACAATGGAGAGAGATAATTAACCTTGCTCTAGTCCTCAAAGTGTTCACACTTCTTGGAAACACATAGTCAAGGAACAACCAATTGCAGTGGTGTCTGATAAGTGACAAAAAGGATATTTTGCAAACTCATTTTCTGGAGACTTAAGTAATGGCGTGGAAATACAGTTGCAATAGACAGTAATCAGGACAAAAATAGATGATTCTTTTCTGTTAGTGCTGTGAGTTTGATTTAGATTGCTGTGTTGTCTTCTAAAACTCAATATTGTTTTTTCCAAGCTTTCTTCATCCACAAGGAGAGTAAATCATTCTTCACCAATGAATAAAGGAGTCAGTGACTCAGGATAAGGAACAGTACTGCTCACTTCCTCTGTGTGAATAACCACTTTCTTATCTGTGGAAACACAGCTATCACCCTTTCTTGTAAAGCTGGATGAATGCACAGCCTCTGCAGTTACCTCTGGCTACTGTCTTCCTGATATTGATGAATTGGGAGGTGCTGACTAGTGAGAGCCTTCTGAGACTTATCTTTTGTGGGTTGATCAAAATATCTGAAGTGAAAATGGCGGCATGGTTAAAACCACAAATGCTCACCTTGTGAGGGATGCCATCATGGTTAGTTTCTGCATGTTCTGTGTTTTCAGTTAACTGTATAGTCTTGGGAATGAGAACACACAAAATTCACAATGGCTGCCATGGAAAGAAAAGCTAAAAAAAATCTTGGTCTGGGCACCAAATCCAGGTCTCTGCCAGGAAAAGTTAGGAGAATTTTTATTTCATTCCCCTGAATATAATTGGAAACAGTGATCCTAAAAAGTGAAGGGATTAAGAGTTTTCTTTTACAAAGTAGTCTTGTGCATTTCATCACAGAAAGGAAAAGACCTCTTGAAGCACCAGGACTCCTGAGGGAATACTG
Source organism: Typhlomys cinereus (assembly GCA_023101885.1). Lineage (NCBI taxonomy): Eukaryota > Metazoa > Chordata > Mammalia > Rodentia > Platacanthomyidae > Typhlomys > Typhlomys cinereus. The sequence goes on along the minus strand of JALPQD010000065.1, from coordinate 7,535,100 downwards.
GGGGTTAAGGCTGGCTGCAGGAAGGAGGATCACTTTCTTCAAGGGTACATGCACAGATCACACATCTAGCATGTGACCCACATTCTAATGCAGCCAATCCTAATGAAACTCAGTGGACCAATCACACAAAAAGACATGAAAGTGGGAGGGAGACCAGATGGGAAGAATAAGGGTTTTGGTGGGAAGATGAGTTCAGATAGGATCAGGTAATGTAAGATGAAATTGACTTAAATACATTGTAATGACATATAGAAAACGGTCAAAAATAACAATTTAAAAAAGAAAAAGAAAATAAACTCACATTCTGCCTATACCTACCCAAACTGGTTTAGTGTATATATGTCAACTGGTCTGATTTGGATGTCTCTTTTTTATTTTTTAAAAATCTTAAAAGCTTTATACTATTTTTTCTAGTTTTGTATTTTTTATAATTAAATTTGGAAATATCACAAAAATATTCATAACTGCTTCTATTTTGGGTTTGACTACTATGGTATATTGTCATTAGGAGCCAGCAAAGCAGCGCATTGGAGCAAATGGAACCATGGAGGCTGGGAACAGTTACAAAGATGAACTTCAGTAACAAAGTGTTTTAAAGTCACAGCCTCATTTGAGGTGATTACTTCATTTTTGTAATATTGTACAAGAATGTTTTTTTTCTCTATTTTTGACAACAGATGATCTTTTCAAACTACCTACCTAAATAAATATTTAATTTAGAAGAATTAGTGTGAACAATTCATTTCTGCTATGATTTTATAAGCTTCTGCATTCCTACTTACAGTGGCCTGAGTTTTATGTTCATGTCAGCAATTATAGATGTGTTGTTTTATCTTGATTCTTAAATCCAATGTTGTCATGTCTCTGAAAGCACAGAGAAACTGAAACTTGCTTATTTTTTTGAAGCAAAACAAGACCATTATAGAAGTTTTAAGATTATCACCAACTCCTAAAGCTGGTTTGTCTTCATTTTATAAAACTTCCTTTACATTCAATTTAATGCATTTAGGAGTAAATTATTCAGGAAGTTGATAAAGATTCATTACTTAACGGCAGGGAAGTCTAAGAGAGCAGTTAGCAGCAGCTGTGTAGATTTGCCGCTCGTTTACTCCACATATAGGGCATAATGGAGTTCCAGCAATTTGGGAAATGTAACATTATCTGTGCTGATTGTAGATATTACAGCACGATATTGCTTTTTAAAAGTGACATAAATGAAACAACTACAGTATGGATAAGGAGGTAGTTTCAATCTAGGAAAAAAGTTTTCTTAGCAAACTTCAAAATTGAAAAAGAATTAAGAGTTTAGAAACAATTCTCTCAAGAAGGAGGGTTAGGGAGGAATGGACAGGACCCAATGACACATTTTGCAAATGAAACAAACCACTTTCACCTCCACACATGGTAAATATGGAAGCAACCAGATGTTGTGCATAGCAAATTGACAGCCCGTGTTGATTTTGACTCAGAATTAGCTGTGTTACTGGGCAAGGTGGTGAGTGCGGGGGAAATGTTTACATAAAGGAGTGAGAAATTTTTCATATTGCCAAAAAATGGATAATAACTATTATGAGAGTGAAAATCTAGCTTAATATTTAAATTTTTTCCAGCCTACAGGACAGTCTGTCTCTCCGTGGAAAATAAACTAAACATGAAGTAAGGCTTGTCATTTGCAACAAATTTAGAGTTTTTGACTGAAAACATGATCCTAATTTTCTGTGATAAAAGTCTAAAGTGGCATTAACAGTTAATGTAAATAATGAAGATTAAATTGACAGGCATAGGTTTAATTATTTAATATCTCAGAAATGAAATTCTATCAGGTACTAATGTTTTTGTGCCATTAACAACTAATGGGAATTGAGTATTTCCTGAGTGCTAAATTTCAAAACTCTGGGAGTTAGGTAATATTAATTATTATCTATACACATAAGGATCTTGCTCTATGGTATCTTCCTCTAAACAAACAGCTGCCATCTTGTTCTGAGACCATTAAGATCACACCTGTTCATTGATACTCCCTTTGTGACAACAGGAGAGAGGGAATTGGAGGGGCAAGGTGGATTCTGGGATTCTGGGATTCTTGGAGTACCTTGCAGCTATTAGTACTGGGTCTGCCCTAAGTGTAAGTGCCTTCACACACATGCTTGGAGCCTTGGCATCTGGGAGAAGCACTAGGGTACATAAGCTGAGAAAGGGTAATTGAAGAGGATTCCATATATGTAGCCACAGGCAAGCCATCAATCATGCTGGAGTGAACTTTCTAGAAATGTACTAAGGGAGTATTTATGTTTGATGTCTAATAAATGAAATCAAACTTTATTGGGTTATCTCTGCTCCTGTTAATAATCCTTACCCCTACTTATTTCCTTTTTTTTTAACTGAAACACTCATTTTATCATTTTCTCTCCAGGTTCACATTTTTTTCTACTTTTACAAGCATATTGTGTACTCATCCCTGCTTCCCTCCATCTCCCATCCCTCCCATACCTTCTGTGATAGTTAAGCCTGAGTGTCAACTTGAAACACCCAGTATTATCTAAGCTGGGCCGAGACCATCTCTGGAAAGGATCAACTGAGACTACTTGAAAGGATTATACCAGCCCCAAATCCTATCAGAACCTCCAAAACTCTCAAAGGATCCTCTCAGTACTACATCATATAAAAAGGAGCCACCAAGGAGAACAGATCTCTTCTTGCAGCCATGCTAGGAATCGCTCTTCCTTCCGGCCGCCCGGTTTCTTCGACCCTCTAGCCTTCCAACCCTGCTAGTGGTTGGCTAGACTGAAGATTCTAGGAATTCTGCCAGCCTTCAGCCATCACCCACTTGACTACCGAATTGAGCAGCTACTGGCAGCCATCATTGGACTACCTCAACTACTAACAGCAATTGTTGGACTACCTCGGGCAGACTATAAGCCAACTTAATACATTCCCACTCTCCTGCCTGTATGCTTCTATGGACTCCAGCTCTAACACTGCTTCTGTAAGTAGGGCCAATAAACAAGGTTGTTTGTCAAGCTAGACTTTCAAATAGTTGTTATTTTGGTCTGTTACAGAGCTCCAATCTGTTTTTGTGTGGCAGTAACAGTTGTGTGACAGTTGTGTGGTAGGAAAAGTATGCCCACAGCAGGTACTAAGACAGGGATTTAAAAAATTAACCAAGTTGGTTGCAAGGAGAGAGCTGATATATGAACACAAGTGCACTTTTTCCATACTACAGCATATTTCTTATGAAGAAATTTGATTTCATTTATTAGACATCAAACATAAATACTCCCTCAATACTGTTCAGAGGCCAGGGAATAAATATTATATAGCTGTTGCTCTCAATACGTTCTTAATGACAACCACAAAGAACAATTCTTTACTGCAGCAAATGCTATTTAGTCTGTCCCATGTCACCTCATTTTCATCTGAAATTGACAGCATTAGACATTTTCTGTTATGACAGATGCCTAAGACATGGAAATACAGGTATTGCTACTACAAGATATGTCTTTTTAGTCTCCAGGCCTGATTATGTAGATTTACCCTATTGATTTTATATTGGTTTGCCTTCTTCTATACTTTTCTAACTCAGTGAAAACTGTGACATGGCTGAAGCTCTTCCATGACGAACCCTAAATTTTTAGATGGAGCTACTGAAAGAAATTAAATTATTTGTGGGACTTATGCCCAACTTAAGTAAATTTCCTAGTGCATAAAAGAGCTAGAAGCAGTAGAATTCCCACTGGAATAAATATAGATCGATCCTGTCACAGATTCATAGCTGTTGACAAAAGGCATGAACCTTCTAAATCACAGAAAAAGGACTTTATTACATACAGAAAAGACAATAGTAGGTATTTCCCCATGTTTCCAATGATTCCCTCTACCCCAAAGTCTGTGGGGTAGAAGGATGGACCCAGAAAAACAGAGGTGCACACAGAAGGCTTTAAGTTGGAGAATTCTGGTATTAAAGCTACTTTTAAAGCAAGCAGCCAGCATGTCTGTTCTTTGTGTGAGAAGAGACTGTTTTTCAGGACTGGGTGATTCATTCCTGCTGAACATTATTACTTCATGTTTAGAATTACCGACTGCATAATTAACCTAGAAAAATGGAGAAACTGAATTGAAAATATATGACCAGAATCTGAGAACTTTGATATATTTAGCAAGACAGGAAGACGCTTAAGAGGAGCACAACGGATTACCTCCCAGCAGAACTCAGAGTACATTAAAAAAAAGTGCATGATAGGGCTAGGTGCTTAATATGGATGTAGCTGATATTCCCTGAAGGTTCATGTTCCAAGGGTTCATGTTCTGGAGGGTTGGTCCTAGCGGGGCAGTACAGAAGAGATTAGATGAGAGAGACAGAGAGAAATCTAACAAGAAGTCTCATTCAGGACCTGTCATCAGAAGGGATTAAGTCTTGAAGTCTCAATGAGTTCCTGTCATGTGACTCCTTCAGGAAAAACGAGTCAAGCCCCTGGAAATCTTTTAGTTTCTGGCCTCATCTAGTAATTTCTTCTTGCACCTTTTCCCACCCAAAGGTCCTGGGCCATAAAGTGATTAGCCAGAGCAGAAATCAGGGCAAGACTCTGACTCTCAAGACCATAAGTTAGTTCAATCTCTTTTCTTTATATGCATCTCAGACTCCAGAACTAAGCTATGAGAAGTAAAAACAGAGTAATAAATCACCCAAAAATGCCACAAGCAAAATTTTTTCTCCCACATGTTATTTTTTCCTAATCACACAAACTCAATAGGTACCCCTGTCCTCTCCGTCCCTCCTCCCTTCCCCAATCATCCCTCCTTGTACTCTTCCCCTTCTTCCTTTCCTTTCACCCCTCCCTCCTTCCCCCTTTCCTATTGCCTCCCCTTTCCTCCCTCCCATCTCCCAGAGCATCCATTTATGTGAACTCCAAACCTCCCTTACTAGAGGGTTCAGGACTCAGTGGCATAGCCTTCTTGGGCTCCCCATTAGTATGAGAACTCATTATGACTGTTAATCCCTTTCTTCTAAGGGATCCTGCTACCTGATGCCTTCTCCTCTGTGATCCATGCTAGACTTTGGGGGGTCTTGACATGTCAGTCATTGTGCAGGTCAGGCAAAGTCCAATTCTGGCTGCTGCAAACCTAACTTGTGTGGAGTATCTTGCATATCCTTGGTCCTCCCCATTTTTAGGCTCTTACAATCTTGTCACCTCCTCTTCCACAAGGTTCCCTCAGCTTTAGGATGGGGAGAAATGTGGCTGGTCTGATACCAGGTGATTAATGTAAGGTCTTTGGTATTTTGAATTATGGTTTGTTTTTGTTGTTTTTGGTTTTCACAAGCAAAATTTTAGACCAATATTACACAAATTTTTGAACAACTTCTCTATGATTTTGAAATTACATAAATCCCTTTTTCCATTTGCTTGAAAATATGGATTTGTTTTATTTTAATTCCACATGGATTTCACAAGCAGTGAGGGTACTTTTATGAACCTTAAATTGCATCTATTATAACATATGCAAACATCTCTTAAGAGTTTCCATCTCCTGAAGATTATCTCCTGATTAACGGGTATTTTTACATTAGGCAGTAGAATGGCAGAGTTAGGAATTCAGTGGAAGCCAGTGAGCTCACACTCTTAAAAAAAAAAAAAAAAAGCAGGCTAATGTTCCTTTTATTGCTGGCTCTGTCTGCTTCTCTGTGACCTGAAGAAAGTCAATTAACTTCTCTGCGCCTGTACAACAGGGATAACACTACTTGGTCACACACCTCTCAATGGTGTTGGAAGGAAAAACAAGATAATGCTTATAAAGCGTTTGCAGGAAGTTCAAAAGCAGCATAGAAGGAGACGACAATGCTTTCTTAAATGTGAAAAATGGTCTCATTCAAACCCTTTGGCAGGCCCTGGCTAATAGGGAACAGCATTTTTAACACTTTGCTAAGCATAGTTTTCTCCTGAGTATGTCATAAATATATGTTCTGCCCAGATGGGGCTCTTCCAGCAATATTCAACTTCACCCAAGCAATAATGTAGTGCCACTTAGTCAAGCAAGTGCTCAGGATACATATCAGGATATGAGGGAGAGCTTTCTTATCTGACCTACTGCTGTCAGAAAGGATGGAAAGTGGTTTAAGCACGATGATTAAAATTGCTGATTCAGTCATTCTCTGCTCATTCCGTGGTGATGGGATTTAGGAAGGTTCTGGGTCCCGGGAAAGAGGCCAGGTGGCAAACTAACACATCACACAAGGGATAGAAGCCTTGTTAGCAGAAAGCTGGGGAATTTCTTACAGAAAGTAAATATTAGCAGCGGTACTTTAGTAATGATTCTGTAGTACATTGCATGCCCTGAGGAAGCAAATCTTCTATGAAGAATGCAGTCTACTTGAGAGCTGATAAAAGACACAGTATCTCAGGCAGGGGTGGATAGAGTGAGGGATATCTTCCAAAGAAGAAACATTCAACAGCATACAGAATCCTTACTCATGAAACTATGAAGCAGAGAATTCCACATAGATGAGAAGGAGGGGTGTGTGTTATCTTGTTCCCCCTCTGTCCCTAAGTGAAGGACTCCCCATGTAACCAGGCAGGGCTATAACCCCCTTTCTTCCTACTTTGGGGCTCCTAAGGGCTAGGATTACAGGCATGTACCACCATAAGGGGCTTCTCCTCCAAAAGAAAAGAAAAAAGAGGAGAGGAGGGCAGGGGAAGGGAGGAAAAAAGGGAAAGGATAGAAAAAGAGAGCAGACAGTAGGGGAGTAAAGGAGAGGAGAAGATCTGAAGGGAGGGAGGAGAGAGAAAGGGAAGGGAGAGAAGAAAATGAACGTGTTGTCTTTACAGCATTCTTTAGGAAGTGTCTAAAGCAAATGCAACCCAAATTGCAATCCATAGAAGGCAACTTAACACTGCCAGCAATCTTATTAGAAATGCAAATTCAGAAGCCTCAACCCAGAACCACTAAAGCAAGAACTACCTGGACTCAAGCATCTGTGTTAACAAGCTCCTCAAGTGATTCCTTCACTCTTCAAATACGATAGGATTTATTCTAAGTTCTCCTCCTCATTCTCAGTCAACTCACTTTCATTTAAACTGTTCATCTGCCTTTTTGATAAATTCACATCAACAGATTGTACCACAAGGCAAGCACAGGTGTAGGATGGATAATAGTCTGGATTAATGATGGTGGTTAATGTTGCAAACCATGGTTCCTATGAATGAGTACAACACACCTTTTTTCATGTATATGTGTGTATGGAGTACATGCATGTATGCATGCATATTTGTATGGGGGACGTATGTGCACCTGAGTGTGGAGACCCAAGGGTGATATTAGGAATCATCTTGATCATTCTTTCATCTTACTGACCTGAGGCTGGGTTTCTAGTTAAACCTAGAGTTTGCCAGCAGGACTGTCTGGCTAGGCAGCTTGTTCTGGATATTAGCAGGTTCCAACTGCTGGGGTTGAAAATCCAATGTGGGATCTGGGAATTGAATCTCCAGTCCACTGACTTGTGCAGCAAGAATGTTAACCACTGAGTGGTCTCCCCAGCCCAAAACATCACATCTTAACATGAGAGAGAAGCAAGGCATGTCTTTCACCTATACCTGATCCATTTTCCATTTCTGATTGAGTATCAAGAAGGGATCTTAACCAACTGGTTATTCCAATTAATCCATTCTGCGAGTTCACTTAGTTGAATGTGTCTCTTTAAAAATTTTTTTACGCTGAAATCTTAAACTCTGTGTGTTAGGAATGATCCATGAAGTTAAACTCTGGCTTCAATCACAGGTACACATGCACACACAGGAACACCTGCACAGAGATGAAAACACACATCATCATTATCATCACCATCATCTGAACAAAACAAGAAATGATGGTGAAAACTTGTTCTTGCTGATTGATATTAACTATTTGATTCCTTATCATTAGAATATTAAACATTCTGTATGATTTACACTTCGGTATTTCTACACAGTGAAAGAAATAAATCTTGAACCACTTCATTCACCAGTCCCATAATTCCTCATGTATACATGGAACTGCTTTAACTTTACTATTTCATCTCCTAAATTAAGATCATTTTGTAAAGTTTCTTAAAGTAAATATGCCATGTAGCAAATTCCAGTACTGATGTACTTCAAAATTAACTCATACTTTCAAGTCACAAACATGACTTTAACTGAAAAAAATGAGCATGATGTATTTATATTATCTCTACCATCATGGTGAATTATTTACTCAAGCAAAATTATATTAAAAAAAGGTGATGTGAACTACTGAGGAGTTAGATGTGGCTGCTCCTCAATAGGCTCCTCTGATTGATATTTATCAAGAGTGTGGGGCATGGCTCTGAGAAAATGGGATCCCAGGAGCACACTGCAGAATGGCTAGCTGTATGTCCACCAGAACTTAATTTATTGGGTTTTGGAGGCAGAAGTTACTCACCATATTTCACTGTGGCAGCAAGGGCCACTTAACCAAATCAGACTATTGTGGGGCTGGAAAGGTGGCTCAGGGATTAAGCCTCTGCCTTGCAGGCGGAAGGTCCCAAGTTCGGATCCTAGACCCCACGTATAGATGTGGAAGCAGGAGTGACCTGCGTTTCTGGTCCTGGTAGGGCGGAGCCTGTGAATACCAGAGCAGAGTAAACAAGGAGGAGGTGGAGGCGTCTATGGTGGTTCCCGAATTCACCCGTGGTTCTACACACACACACGCACACACACACACGCCCGTGCTTCTACACACACACACACACACACACACACACACACACACACACACATGCACAATTGAATAAATAAAAACAATTAAAAAAAATAAAATCAGACCATTGCCATGTGGACAGTTTTTTGCAGAAATTCATGGCAAGTCCTAAAAGGCAAACAAACTAAGATGTCTCACACACACACACGCCCGTGCTTCTACACACACACACACACACACACACACACACACACACACACACATGCACAATTGAATAAATAAAAACAATTTAAAAAAATAAAATCAGACCATTGCCATGTGGACAGTTTTTTGCAGAAATTCATGGCAAGTCCTAAAAGGCAAACAAACTAAGATGTCTCATTGAGAAGTGGAAAACGTTTGTGGAAATGTTTTGCTTCACCCAGAGGTAGTCTCAGTACTGTATAGAAAGTAACACAGCATGGAAACACAGTTTTCTCATATTCACCAGCACCAATGTGCAAGCAATCACTGTTTCTAACGTGCTATGATGTCCACAGTGAATAGAAAGCTCTCGGCATCATAAAAAGACATTAGAGTCATTTACTCTATTACTGATACTTTGCTTTTGGCAATAGTCATTTCTTGACTATGTCTAAGCTACCAATTGCATAAAACAAATTCAATCAAAATTTTAATAGGTCATTAGTGGATATATACACAAGGTAAACCTATTGCCTCATAAATAAATCAGAAATATAACTTTATGAAAATAAGATAGAAGGAAAGTTATTGAAAGGGGAGGGATTTAAATGGGTTTAAAAAAACCTTGATCATATTCCATGAGTTCATAATCTTTTTGTTTAGAGCACTGCTCTTCATGAGTAGTTTTTGAATTTGCCTCTAACAACACAGGAATACTGTAGTTACATAATCACTTGTGAATCAACGAGAGAATTACAGAATTAAAATCAGCTCATCACAGTAAACCAAAGGAAGCATACCACATAATTTTAGTAGTAATGACAGCGTTTAATGGTAATCTCACTTCCACATTCAAATTAGCATCATGAAGATAAATGTCATCTCAATTATTAAGACAAATAGAGATATAGACTATCAAAAATGATAATCAATTCCAAAATAATTTAGACTCTATCATAGTTAGATATAAGTGTTAACTTGATGGTTGAGGGATCATGCTATGGGCACATTTGTAGAAAATTAGCAGTTGTATTAAATCCAGAGAAACCTGCAAAAGATTGTCTAGTTGACAGGGAAGGCCCATGGTGAGTGGGACTAGTCCCTGGTCAGGTAAACAAGATCGAGGGAGCTGGTTGAATATGTGGTCATCCTTTTGTATATTTAGCCAGACATGCTGGACTGGTAAATGAGGTTTGTCTTTTTCTCAGCTGTTATGTGGATACGGTGTGGCCAGTTCCCTCAGGACTTGTTGTTAGTTGTGGGCTCTACTGTCAAGCTGCATAAGAAAATGTAAGCTGAGAGAATAAACCCCTTGTTTGCTTACGCTGTTTTGTCATGATTTTATCAGCAACCATACAGGCAAACAGTCATATATATATACATAATATGAATGTATGAAAATTTTCATAGAATTGACTAAAAAGAAATCATATTGAATTTTTGATATCATTGTCCTAAAAACCCATTAACATGTCTTGTGGGAAAAGGGAACTACGCCTTAGAACAATACATGATCAACTAAAATAGTCCTTGCAAAAAGAACAACGTTCTCATGTGAGCACCACTATGAAAATATTTACTCATGCAAATTACCACAAATAAATTAATTTATTTTAATACAACTACTATCCAATGCATTCACTTCTTTGTTCAAACATGCCACCAGTGACCATTTACCAATAAATTTACCAATAAATGTCGCTTTTTATGTCTGATGCATTGCCAGCTAGTTGGAATATCAGGTCCAAGATGTGCAATATTCTTTTGTGTATTTCCCCACATAGGGCATAAAATAGCAAATATGAAACTGATGCATTTCATCCAAACACACAATCTGGAAACACTGAATCAACAATTCAGCTGATCTCATTCAGAAATGCTAAAACATTGTTTTCCTTAAATTCCTGTTTCCTTTACGTTGTGTTATATTACTTCCCATTCATTGTGTGGGAAAATGTCTCAGATTTGAGATTCATGGTATTAATGACAATTACAATGGACATTTTCAGAAATGAAGACTTTTGAAAGTAACCAAAAATGTTGCAGACACACAACAAATGTGTAAATGAAATCACCTCATCTCACATGTCTCATTTGGCAGGAAATGTATTTTCTGTTTATGCTTTTCTGTTAGTTTCTGTATTCCCCTTACCTTCTGTGGCATTCACCAGTAACTATTTTATCTGTTATTTCTGTTGAACAATGCTGACAGAAAGCTCTTTGCAGCTATGCAAATGCTGATGGAAACACATCTGACATGCTAATAAATCATTTTATTAGAATATAAAATATTGTGTAGCTCAGGATGGACAAATGGCTGGAATGTGATTCTGTGATACAATTAGGCTACTGGAGTTTCCATGGTGAAGCTCATGCTTGTGCACTTGCAAAGCCATAGTGTATGGTCTGTGTTCCCTCTTTATTTAAGCTAAATGAATAGTATTGACTGGAGGTTAATCAGTATTAGGACCTTGTAAGTTACTCCAGAGAACCAAGGCAAAAATTCTATTGAACAAATAAAATGCATGTGGCTTAGTTTAGAAAGCATTCAGAGTTTGCCACAGTTCATAGGAAATGAGAAGGCAAATATGACAGAATTCATTTGGTACACAGACCCTTGGGCCTATCCTTCGTGATATCCAGGCCAGCAAAGAGAACATATTAGGTCCTAGATAGAAACAGAAAAACAAAACAAAAAAAAAGATCACTATAGATGGTGCCATTGAAACAACAATCAAGCCTGATATTGCTATTGTCGAAATTAGCAATAAAATATAAATTTTGCAGAATGCTTTGCTAATTTACATGGGGATGTATGTATATTCGATCCAGTTTAGTTGGAAAAATGTTACATGAGTTGATCAGAAGGAATCATACAGAGCTCTCTGTAGCACTTGAAATGAATTGCACCCAGAAAATAAAAGAAGACTACAGTCAAGTACCTTGGCTGCTGTGGGGACTGCCAAAGGAAAAGGATGCTGAAGGAGGCGAGAGTGAATGTGTGCTTCTCAAGAGAATATCTTCTTATTCATTTCATGATGACTTCCAGACTAGTATCTTACTTTCCCTTCTGTTTTTTCAAACTAAGTCCATTATGACAAAACTCTGCTTCACTAAGCTGTTTCATTGAAGATGTCATTTAATAAAACAGGAAAAAAGAATTCCATCATTTTAGCATAAATACCAGAAATTCTTTTTTTTAATTTTTTATTATTTCTTATTTATTCAATTGTGTGTGTGTGTGTGTGTGTGTGTGTGTGTGTGTGTGTGTGTGTGTGTGTGTGTAGAACCACGGAGAAATTCAGGAACCACCATGGATGCCTCCACCTTCCTGTTTACTCTGCCCAGGGATTCACAGGCTCCGCCCTATCAGGACCAGAAACACAGGCCGCCCCTGCTTTCGACCAGCATCTGTACGGGGTCTAGGATCCGAACTCGGGACCTTCTGCCTTCAAGGCAGAGGCTTAACCCCTGAGCCACCTCTCCAGCCCCATAAATACCAAAAATTCTTAAATGTGTAATTATTCCATTTTCATAATGAACAAAAAATGACCTACTTCACTGCCTTGCTACTCTTTTACTTCTTGCAGAAGAGTTTTTCACAAGCTACATCATTCGTTTTTATTTGCATTCAGGATTACCAGCCTCAAAATTCTAAACCACACATACACACAATCTGAATGTAGATTATGCACACCATTTCTTATGATAATCACCATGAGAGCAAAATGCAGACCCTAAAAAAAGTCAGCCAAGCTGTTGGCAATTTTTTTCCCTTGAAGAAAATGCAAACAAGCATGTGTGTCACCTTAATTTCTGCTTTGTAAATAGTCACTCAAGTGCACTCCTTCTGAAAAGCGAGTAAAGAAGAGGGAAGAAACATGGTATCATTTCTCACAGTAATGTGCACTCTAAGCAGCAATAAATTGTGAAATATTGGTGGGAAGGAGAATGAAAAATATTCTGTGCATCTCATAGTAAAGCTGCTTTTGCAGTAGATCTTTGATAATCATTCAGCCTACTTTATATTTAACCTGTGCTTAGAGCAGTGGTCCAAATCTAATGGAGACATAATTAGATTTTTGGAAAATTTTTATCCTTTCCTCAGGTTGTGTTTCATTAAATGGTTTCTATAATAATAAAAGTGAATTTCCGTCATTGTAGATCATTACACCACATTAATCATTTGTTTTCAATAAAATATAAACCTTTACAATAACATCTTTCCACTAAAATAAGTACCCAACTAAGAAATTATAATTCAGCCCCACCATTGGCATTTGCATGAAATCAGACTATTGATATTAAGCATACAGAGTCATCACATGGAGCAAGAAATATTGTAGATATGCAAATTGATAGATAGAAAATAGATAATAAAATAGACAGATGATAGATAGATAGATAGATAGATAGATAGATAGATAGATAGATAGATAGATAGACAGATAGGTAGGTAGGTAGATAGATAGATAATATTAAAAGATACTTTAAAATACAAATAGCTCCTGATTTTTAATTGACCTCTGTGGCAAAATACTTGCCTAGAGTGCAATAGGATCTGGGTTTAATTGGCAGAACTACCAAAGAGGAAAAACTAAGAGGATTAGTTCAAGATAAATCTTCATGTATAGATCAAACATATTAAATATCCTATGTTGTGCTTTGAAATAGAATCATAGAGAGACCAGAAAAATTAGAATATCTATCTGAATTTCAAATGTGATGCACAAGGAAGATACTTATAGATCTTCCAAACTGGTAATGTTCTTTACTAGAACCATCCACCCAAAATCTCACCAGACGCTATTTGTGACTTCTCTCACTATTGCTTCTCTCTATATAAGGTATCACCATCCCATATAACAGTCATCTGCAACTATTCTTGCATCAAGACAGTCAATTTTCCACAATCCATTCTCTTCATTTATCTCTTGACATCTATAAATGCCTTCCCACATTACAGAAGAATCTGGGTCATGGCTACTTCTATGACTATGTCTTGCTCAATCTAGTTTAGCTATACTGTCTTCCTACAGAGAGAGAGAGACAGACAGACAGAGAACTAGAGACAGAGAGATAGATACAGAAAGAATGAATAAAGAGAGAGAATAGAGAGGGAGAGAAACTCACAATGTTGCACAGTTATCTCCTTAAATACACTAAATATCTGCGCAGACCTTCAACTACCACAACCACTACCCTGAGGAACAACATTCAATACCCACTGTTGGTTCTTTCCTCTTCTCTACTTTATCTCCTCCACAAGTCACCACCAAATATATTATTGACTGTAAGTTTTTCAAAATGTGAGTGATGCATTCATTCATAGATCAAATCTGATATTTATCTTGTCCATTGTTAAACATCCAGCACTTAGAATGGTGGCTGGTTCACAGATAGAACCCAGGGAGTATTTAATGAATTAGATTGTTTCTTCACTGGCATCCAAATTGACAACAGTTGTTTAATCACAAGATTGAGATGTTGTGTATGTGTGTGTGTGTGCAAGAGTGCATGTGTGCTGTGTGTGTGTACGTGCACACATGCACACATATAGGGGCACACATTTATATGTCTGTGTCTATTGGTGCCCTTCCCTTGGAAAACAGTAATAGAATTTTTCCATGGAGAAAAACAGAAAAAAACAGCAATTGCAATCATCAATTATTCTACCACTAAGAAAATAAATATTATTACTACACCAATATTTTGTCCTGACTTTTTCTTTACCAAAAGAAATTCTGTAATTAATACAAAATGTATAACACATTAATGTAAAGCTGTAGATATCCACTAAATATTGTTTATGTGCAAAAAATATTGATAATGCTAATCTGATTTTTGACCATTTTAGTAGAGCTGGTTCAGATGTATCTGTCACAATGGAAACATTTCAAGACATCCAGTTTCTCTTCCTAAATTTCTTCAAAATGCAATAAAAATATTTCCATTATACAATTATTATAGTATGTCACTGATTTAAATGAAATTCATTTTTATGAAAAATGGCTTGCCAAGTGCTCAAATATTGCTTATTACCTCAGTCCAATATAGCAGTAAATTCTATAGTGTTGGCATTTGAAACACAAAAGTATAAGGAACAGAAAAATAGAGTGTGGTGAGAAAGGATAATAAAATGCTATATATCTATGCTAAGTCATATGAACCTAAAAATGAATATGAGTTAATAATGCAGAGCATTTACATCTCCATGGTATTTACATTACAGACTTTGTGCATTTTGTTCTCAACTTGCTTCAGGAAATTTTACATTATTTTTATTTTTATACCAAAGACCTCTCATATTCCCTTCCATCCTCCTGATACTGCATATAGCCAGCCTTGCAGCGGCTTCAGCTGTGCACACTCACAGTCCTAGGGGAAACGTCCTGTTCCTTGAATCCACCTCAGCTTCCTCCTTCAGCATTTGCTGTAGGCTATGCTGCAAACGTGATTTCTTTTGAGATTTAAGAGATGCACAGAAGCAGTTGAACATGAAAGTATGACAAAAGAATAAAGCAGGTAAAAAAGAGGACAAAGAACTATTTTTGTCTTTAAAAGGTCACCATGAAATTTGGATTTAAAGGAGTCACATTGGCACCAAAAGGCCAGAAAACTCCATAGAACAAGGCTTACCATCAACAGCCTGGATTGCCCCTGTCTGCCTAGGAGCTTCAATTCCCTATTTCAGTGCTTCTTGTTGCTACAACAGAGCTGTTGACTTCAGAACAGGAGGAAATACCATTTCAGTAGTTTCTTTTCTTTTATAAGGGAACTCTTTCATGAAGCAGAAATGAGTTACATCTTCAACTGTAACTAACTAGTTGAGCTAAAAGAAAACAAGATTGACACATAACTGCTGAAATGAAGTCCTGTCACATTATCTCCGGGTGTCTGAGCTCACCCTGTGTTTACAAAAGATAAGCAGGCACACTGTGATATTTCAGTCTTTAAAACATTCTCTCTGCAATTCCCATTTCAAAAAGATGCCTAATATATGCCATTTTACTCTATTTAGTAGAAGCATGGCATGTAAAATCAGAATAATACTACACCATAGTGGCAAGACACAGAGTCTTCATTTGTCTAGGTTGTTAGGCTTTGAAATCAAAATCTGCCCTTATTGATTGTTCAGTACTATGATTACCTCATCTCTGATATCTACAGATTCTTCATCATAATGGAAGGATTATTAGGTTCACACTATATTTATTTTATGTAAGGATTTGTTGAGTGTGCCAAGAATAGGTAAAACATAATTGCTTGTCTATACCAATATTGGGTATATATACTGAATATATTAATTTTAATTCTAATAATCAATTAAAATCTGATTTTGTGTTTAATAGATTTTTCTGCTCTCTACTTATTTTATATAATTTATTTAACTTTAGCTTTCTTCTTTGCTTATTTAATTTTAATTCTAGTTTATTTTTCCCTGAAGATATGAGTGCTCTATTTTACAGGCTTATTTTCATTTCTTAATCACAGACAATTCCTATGAGGGTCTGGCACAGTGTTTTATTTTTAAGTAATAATGCTTCTTAATTCTTCTTAAAATTAAGCATCATGTTTGAATGTTTCTATATCATATATGCTATAAATTAATTTCAACTAGGTAACAAACCAAAATAATTTTACATGGAAAAATCAATTATTGGTCTACTTTTCAGAAAGGAAGGGACAACTTACTATTTGCATGATATATGAATTACAATAATGAAACAAATTGTACAACTTGAAAATCCAAATGAATCCTTTTTTTAATTTTTTTATTTATTCAAGTGTGTGGGTGTGTGTGTGTATTTAGAACGACGGACGAATTCGGGAACCACCATGGACCTTCTCCACCTCCTCCTTGTTTACTATGCCCGGAGATTCACAGGCTCCGCCCTACCAGGACCAGAAGCACAGGCCACCCTGCTTCCGCAGGCGTCTATATGTGGGGTTTGGATCCGAACTCGGGAAATTCTGCCTGCAAGGCAGAGGCTTAACCCCTGAGCCACCTCTCCAGCCCCCCCAAATGAATTCTTTAAAAAATCCACCATAAAATAAAAAGGCAATAATATAGTCAGAAAAACTATTATAAATAAAAATAGAATGTAATAAAGTGACTCAATGCAAGATTATTCAAAAGGAAATCAATATCATTCCTCAATGTAAACACCAATCACATGGCATAGTGAAAGAACATACCTTGAGGAATCAATACAATAGGAAGCAATAAGGCACATTTGAAGAATTGGACAGTTTGCCATGGTTTTTGACAGAACAGCCCATTATCAAAAAGATGTCAATATTTTTGTCAGTTAGAAAGCCCAATATTTTAGTGTAATTACAATAAAAGGTTTTCATTTTCCCTAGATAGGCTGGATGTAAATTTCTGTGAAAAGCAAACAACCATAATTAGTCAGAAAATTTGTGGCAGAGTAGTCCGAGTGAAGTCGTCCCATATAACTTTCAAGGTTGTCAATCAGTCACAATCCTCAGTCAATGCTGTGGTGAGCTGCACTAGAGCCAATGAATGAAGCAAGCTGCGTTGCCCAGATAAATGCTAATGCATTTAATAATGATGAATGTATTTGTTCATAACCTGCATTTAAACCAAATGTTCATTTTAATGAAAAACAATAGCAAAATATGTGTCATTCCTTCAATGGAGATAAATTCTAAACAGATCTAAACTTGAACAAAAAAAATGAAAGCACAAAAGTTCTAGATTACAAGCATGAAAATGCACATCTAAGCCATACCACCCCGCCCCAAGGCTCAAGGAACAGGATGAAGAAGGAGTGCTAAGATTACAAGAGTTTGAAGTGGGGCAAAGATATAGAACAGGGCTGATAAGCCCTGATTTCTTTGCAGCTATGTGCATTTGCACAAGAACCACACAGGAACTATCCTATTAACATCTCACCATGAAAGGGGAAGGAACTCAAAAGGCCCCAAACCTCACTGATAGAAGATAGGGGTAAAAGAGGAGGGGAATGGAAGATGCTTTCCTAAATACAAACCCACTGATAAATGATGGATGGTTCAACATTTACTCAGGCACATGCCATCAAAGACAAACCAAATGAAGTACAGAAGGCCAATACATGTGAAAAGATATGAAAATAGGAGGGAGATTGGCAGAAAAGGAAATGTGTTGTGATGGAAAGAAGATGGATGTGAATCTGGGATTAAGTTATTTGAATAACATAAATTCACTGTGTTCAAAGAGGAAACACCAAAAGAATAAAGAATGCCAAAAATATGAAAATGATTTTATCATTGTAGAATAAGGTGATGTTCTAAACATAATATAGGCCCAAAAGTCATAAAAAGTTACTTTTTAATTTTCATATTTATATGTGCATATGTATAGGGACATATATGTACGTAGGCAGACTGCAAGTGTGTACATGCACATGGAGTTCCAAGGTTGATACTGAAAGTCATTCTCAATTGTCTTTCATCTCTTTATCCTGAGACAGTGTTGCTAATCAAACCCAGATCTGCTAACTAGAAATCTCTAGGAATAGCCAGGCTCTTCCTTCCAATGCTAGAATTAAAGGAAGTGCACCATACGCACTCAGGATTCAGCTGCACTGTAATCATTGATCAATCTCCTCAGATCCATTCATTTTTAAAAAATTAAAATAGTATTTTAAAGTGAAAAAATAACTTATGGAAAAGAAACAATTTTCAAATTATGTGAATGCTTTCATGAATAGACATCAAGGTATTAAAGTCTATATAATTAAACATAAACTGACATCTCAGGAAAATGTCCTAATATGTTAAGTATATAACAAAATTCTCAAGTCTATTAACAAATGAAATAGAAATGACAACATATGAGATATACATTTGAATTTAGAATTTATCTATTAACAATGAACCATATTATCATGTTGACCTCTCTCTTCTAGCATAAATTGTCTGCACAGAATGGATAAAATGTTATACAAAGATGCAAATGAAATGATATTCAGTGATCAGTGCAATGAACTGATGTCAATCACATGAAATTAGGCCCTTGTTTGCCCCCCTTTCCACCATGGAATCATGAGTTCCACAAAGGATGGGATAAAATTTTTGTAGAAATACAGAAATCAGTTATCAGCCTCTTAAACATTAAAAAAGGTGTGAAACCCACCACACTGAAACCAGAGCACTACAAAACAACCTGGAAAAGCTGAGTGTTTCTCCCTGAGGAAGAAAGGAATTGAAGCAAGCATCCAATGTTTTTATTCTTTTGGGGGACTCTCTCACAAAGAGGATTTCCTCTTACAAATTCATATTCTTAAAAGAACTGAACATTTTCTGCAAGGATAGGACTATTCAAAACATCCGTGGATTAAGAAAAAAACACTTAGATCAAAGCCCCAGATATTTACTTTGAAAGAATTACAAAATAAATCAAAACAACAAAGTTGTTGTTTCAAAGTTTGAAAAACCTAAGAAAGGAAAGTATAGTTGAAGTCATTAAATTTCCTAATTTAAAAAGGTATGTCATGATCTATCACAGAAGACAAATGCTACATGGTTCTACTAATGTTAAGAAGCTGGCAAAATCATAGATGTAGTAAATATCATCGTGATTGTAAGGGTAATCAAACAAGATGTATTCAATGGACATATGTTTTCAGCTATCAAAGATGAATACCTTTTGGCATCTTATATATGATCCACACTCAGTAATGTCACATTCACACTAATATTTAGGGAAAACCTTCTTGTTATATGCTTTTTGAGATGAGTCTTAAAATAAAATAATGAGAGAGAAAACTAATCCTCTACTAATAGAGACCAGTTGACGCCTACATATTCAAGAAACCAAATGATAAAGAATCCATCCACATGATTCTAATTTTTAAAATAAAAATTATTAGAAACTCATTGATAGTAATAAAGTGAGAACAATGATTATCTAGGAGAAAATTAGGGACAATGTTGAGCTGAATTTTTGTGATTTTTTTCTTTAAGCAGTATTTAGTTTAAATTTACTTGTATACTTTATTTTGCTAACAATAATATGTATGTATAATGAATAACACCAAATAATCTTAATCATAGAAGTTGTAATAATGCATTGTCTACCAACTGAAGACTTTCCAGATATTTCATAAACTTTTAGTTTCGTTAAGACTTTGATGCATTGATGACATTATTCCACTTGGCAGCTTTTAATCAATCTTGTCATTTTATCAAGCACTAGAAAGAATACTGCCTCTTCAGTGAAAAGTGTTTTCATCTTGGAAATAGCAAATATTTTGCTTAACTATTCAGTTTTCATTCTGGACTTTGATACCACAAAGATTTGACAATGTTCTGTTTATGCAGCAAACTGCAAGGTCATCCTCCTTTTTCAGTGACTCCAATAACAATCCTTGTTTGTGCTTATTATATGAGATGAATCATTTTTAGCCAGTTGCTTTGCAGCACTCCACTGCTCCTACAAAGTAATTTATCAAGGCCACTTACACAAGCTATTCAGGAGTGTGGGAGAAATGCACGTAAGCCTCAACAGCTATCTCATAGACTTACAGACAACCTGGCTGCTATTTCAGCCCTTCGAATACAGATCTGAACAAATCCTACATAGAACAGTAATGGGAACTGATTTCACCCAGATTTAATAACAGGCAAAAGAACACAACCAACTATAAACGTAACTAGTTTCAGCAATGAAAAGTTTTCAGGCCTTGCTGGAACAAGAACAACACAGTGTTATATAAACAGTCCAAGTTTCCAGGTGGTCAGCTCTGACAAGTAGCTTGGTAACTGCCCTTTGGCCAGTTGCAAGATGATGCTATTTACAGCTTCCAGATCAAAAAATTTAATTTCAGTTTTAAATAAGATATCCCAAGTAGGGTGAACAGATAAAACAAAACAATAGGAGCAAAACACTGCAGCAAAACAATAGGAGACACCTAGAAATGATAACAAGAAAAACTATCACTCACTTTCTCAATGTATAAGGCCTAACAGCTCTCTGTATGGATAAGATGGAGTTACTATAAAAAATTATCTACTGGTAGATTAAAGACAATGCCATCTCCCATTTGGCAAATGATGGAATCCTAGTCTCTACCCTTAATATGAGTCAAGTCTGTCACCTGGACAGAAATTTGATTCCACCTCCTAGGGAATTTGTTATACCTGGAGCCCTGCCAAAGAGATAGGAGCAACAGCAAAAGTCATCTCTCGGTCCGCCGCTTCTCCACTGTTGTTGCTCTTCAAGATACAAGAAAAGCAAGAGGAAACTTCCAAGATATGATTTCTTAAACTGCATTCTCTTTGAGCTTTCAAAAAGCAAAACTCTCTTTTCTGTGCTCTTCTCAACTTCAAAAATTACATATTTTCTAATACTCAAGAATTTCTACTGCTTTTTTGCACATATGTATGCATCTATATGTGCACATATGTAGGGGGCACTTGAGTATATACATGTGATAATGCAAGGGTAACACTAGGAATCATTCTGCATTGCTCTACCTCATTTTTGCTTTCCACTGAGATATCCCAGGTTCCACATTCCAGAACTTATATTGCAGGCTGCTACTATATCCACTTGGACACTTTCGTGTGAAATCTTTGAATCTAAACTAAGCTCCTTTTGCTTGTGAGACAAAAAAGACAGTTTTCACCTCTGAGCATTCTTCCCAACCCTTTCTAATGCTTTTCAGAGGACTCTAACTTCTAACTGCTCTCTCCAAAGCCACTGGCTAGTCTCTATCTAGCATGCTTCTTTCCTGCAGTTACTGCAATTTCCCACTGCTTAGATTCCCAGAGATTCTGCTACTATTATTTCTGAATGTAAAATAAACCAAATACTCTCTTTTCTTTTCCCATTTAATAAATCTTTATTTCATGGTGAAAACAAAAACACAAACTTAGATCCACATCACCAGCAAGAATTTTCATTCTCTTAATTAGCTTAGGAAATTTCAGTTTTAAAGAACTTAACCATAATTGTGTAACCAGGTATCCAGATGTTTTAATTTTAGTATATATATATATATATATATATTATATATATATATGCTTATCATTTTGAAAATAAAACTGTCTGATGCCCTATATAAGGAGATATAACTAAACACATGCTAAGTAGCATGCTGTTGCTGAGTTTCCAAGGATCTTCACACTCTGAACAAGATACTATCATCTTGATCCAAGTTGTCCCTTCTTCCAGGTAATACTGAGGGCCAAGTTTTCTGCTGACTGGCATTAGGATGATGAAGGACAACAGTTCTAAACTCTTGCTGTATATTTGAATCATACAGGAGGCCTTTGAAAAGTTCTAAATTTCTGTCCACACTAGAAGAAACCTTATGTGATTGCTCTGGGTGGGAAGTAATTGCTAGCAGCTATAAAAATGCTGGCAGGGATAGAAGAAGAGAGGGACCCCTCATTCATTGCTGGCAGGAAGACAAACTTACACATCTTTAAAGACAAAGACGAGTGGTGGTTCCTAAAAACGTTAATATCATATGATTCAGCCACCACTCCTTGGAATGTTCAGAAAGTATGCTACATCTTACTACAGAGACACATGTACAGGCATGTTCTTTGCAGCTCTTTTCACAATAGTTAAGAAATGGCAGCATAGATGCCCAAAAATAGAAAAAAATGATAATGAAAATGCAGTACATATACACAATGGAATATCATTCAGCTACCACAAAATGAATTAATGGAATGTGGTGGTAAATAAATAGAGTTGGAAGAAATTATACTAAGTGAAGTATCACAGATGCAGAAAGACAGATAACCCATGTTCAAGTTTTATAAGTGAATCCTAGCGTTAAACCTTCAGAATGACATGCACAAAGGGAAACTACAAAGGAAATGAGATTGGTAGGGGCAGGAAGTGGAGGAGAGAAAGATCCCAAAAGAGTAGAGACAAAAGAACACGGCAAAGAGATGAATAAAGCAATTATGGAAGAAAAGTCTTAAAGGGGAGGAAAGAAAAGGGACAGGATATAATAAAGGCTAAGTGAGCAAAGAGAACAAAAAAGCAAGTGGCTGAGAAAAGAAAATTGATCAATGACCTCACCCAGCTATACACCTTGCAAGCTACAACCCTAGTAAGAAAAATCCAGCTGTGCAATGGTGGTATGTAAGGTCCCCGGTAAGCAATTACTTCCTGAATTTGCCCCCACAACCCCTGCCATGGTCAGGGAACACATACCTCATATCCAGTCCAAACAACAGTGGAAGGTGAGAAAAATAATATTGGGCAAAAGCAGATGTCCCAGTGTTAACTACATATATTTGGTAACAAATTACCATCTAAATAATTATTATACCCTTAGATAAGAAAGCTTCAGCAAGCACTCAACCAAGATATACCCACTGCAATGGAAGATTAGTGAGGCAGCAGGCACAACTGGCCAGAGTACAGAGTACTGGCAAGCTTGAAATGCCCAGCTCTAAACAGGCCATCTAAATCCCTCCCCATCCAAAGGCTCGGATGTTCAGATGTAAGAGCCTAAGGTGGGGAGGTGTACAGCCTACGGGACACACCAGTCATGACAAGGCTGCAGCATCCAGATGCTCACTACAATGACATCTACTTCCATCAGTTCTACACAGTGAACTTTGACATTCCCACATGGACCAGTAAAAAAATACCAGTAAAAAATATTTTTAAAATTCCTCAAGTGGTCCATACCCTGAGGGGGATGCAACCCACTTGTGCTGTGGCTCAACAAGCAGATTTGGGATTGGGGCTGATTCAGCAGGGGCTCATCTGCCAGTTGTAGCCAGCTGCCCATTTTCATGAACAGTGTGAACATAGCCACACACATTATTTCAGAGTTGTCTATGGAGGCTTTCTCCAAGACACCTCAGAATTAAGTAGCTGCAACAGAAATAGAATAGTTCACAAAATCCAGAACACATGCTAACTTAATCATAGTGTATGTTTTACTTACATTTAAAATCCTGAATCAGCCACTTACAAATTAAGTGTTATAAGATGAGAAACAATAGATGTTTTATAACTATTCCCTGAAAATGTATAGGGTACCTGGATTTTCTGACTTGCCGATTTCCATAGTATAAATTCTTGCACTGTGGATAATTTTGAGCTACCAAAAAAGATCTAATGACATATTTGTGTAAATAATTTAACAGTGTTAATAATTCAGTAAGATTATGATATATGTTATCTAATAGCACATAATTGTTCATTGTTGTTGAAGGTATTTTGTTGAATTTATATATCATAATTTGCTTACTCATTGACCTTAAGATATCTGAATTATTCTATGTATCACAGTTTTGGAATATATATATATATATATAATTTGTGTAATATCTCACATATTACTCCAATTGGGAAATTATTTAGTCTCCATATTATTTAGTCTAGTATAGAGTATGAATAATATAAGAAAATATGACCAGTCAACATAAAATAGAAATTGTTTGTAAAGGGACAATAATCAGTCATATTTTGTGGCATATGAAAATGACATGCTAGCTACAATAATTTTATATATGTATGATACATATATAGAGATACATAGCAATGCATGATCATTATTTACCAATAAAAGGAATTTTAAAGTTATTTTTCAATTTCAGAGGGAAACACAAAATGACATTTAGAATTTCATGGTGCTTAATTGAAAATTTCAGAGGATAAATTTTAAACTTTTTAGGTTAAAGGACAGTATAATCAAAGTTTTTATTAGGCACTTTTATTAGATCAAAACAAAAAAATACTGAATGATCAAAAAGCCAATGAAAAATATCTCCAAATACCCTTTCAGATTTTTAATTAGACTGTAATTATATAAAGTCACAGACTTAAAAAAATCACATAACATGACAAAATGGAGAACAGTAAAATTCAAAAATGAAATCAGAAATGATTTTTTTGTGTAAGAATAAAATGCCCTGAAGTGAAATAAATCTGGATATCTTACTGATTAATAAAGTCAATAGGATAATTTCTTTTTGATAGCACATTCTGGGATAATGTAGAGGATTGTTGCAGCTACTCTGCACTGTTTCTGATAAAAGCATGACAGAACAGCTTAATAGAGCAAGGGACTTTATTTCATCTTATTATAGTCCAGTTCCAGTTCCTTGTCCAACTTAGCAGGAGAGCTCATACCAAGAGCCCTCAGAACTGGCCACACCATATCCACGTAATGGCTAAGAGAGGGATGATCCAGGACTAGACCCACTACGGACCTGATATGACCCATCAACTAGAGAATCTCTTATAGGTTCATTCTGGGCTCAATTCAACTACTAATTCTCTACAAATGTTCCAGAGCTCAGATGCTCAAATGTCAAAACAAGACATTTGAATATGAAAGGAAGCTGGCCCCGAACCATCTTTGGGAAACTCAGTTCTTGCTTTCCTGTCTAATCATGACCCTGAAGACCAATATGTTTCTTTAAGATGGTGGCAAAAGGCAACATGGGCAATTTAGGAGCAGACTGCAAGGAATTTACATATTTCTCCCCAAAACTCATTGGCAAAAAGATAATCACATGACCCCAGATCATTAAAACAGAAACTAGGATTATACTGTACCGTGGTGCCTTAGATAAAAGAACATCAAGTTGGGTGAAATCCAGTATCATATCTGATCCAGACCACAGGACTGATCACTAAATAATCTCATTTTTCCTTCTTTTCAAGAAAATGGAAATATTCCATCTCTTTGATTCATTATGACAGTACTAGATTATTTTTATTTTTAGGCATCTGTCCTCATTTCTTGTCATCCTGCCATCCATTCAGTATTTATTAGGATAAGGAGGGCTTTGCTTCAGTAAATGGAACAATCACTTTCCACAGAGTTGTGAAACAGGGCATTAGCTTCTAGGTTCTCACATAGTTGCTTGATCATTCTGCTCTGTCTCCCAGGCTCTGAATTCAGGAGGGCCCTCTTACCAGAAATATTCCTGATCATGTCTACAGAGGCTGTACAGCTTTGTACATCCTCTAGGGCTGGATAATCTTCCTTGTACTCTTCCCACAAGGGGATTATCCTATAGTTTTCAATATGGTCTTCGAGGAATTGCCAGTGATGTTTATGCATTCCCTGGGATGGTCAGTTATGTCAATTTTTTTTTAATTCAATTGTGTGTGTGTGTGTGTGTGTGTGTGTATAGAACCACAGGCGAATTCAGGAACCACCATGGACTGCCTCCACCTCCTCCTTGTTTACTCTGCCCTGCATTCACAGGCTCCGCCCTACCAGGACCAGAAATGCAGGCCGCCTGCACTTCTGCCCGGAGTCTTACATGTAGGGTTTAGGATCAGAACTCAGGACCTTCTGCCTGCAAGGCAGAGGCTTAGCCCCTGAGCCACCTCTCCAGCCCCAGTTATGTCAAATCTTAGCAACTTCTGTTGTTTCTACTTCCAGCCAGCTCGATGAACAGGTAATCAAATTCAATGATTGTTCCTACTATCATGTTCAGGTCTGGTCAATTTCTGTTTCATCACAGCACTCAAATGTCTGTCTCCCACAATCTAACAGATCTGGAAACAAGCAGTTTGGATGGGATGTAACCCAGTTTCAGAGCTGAGTAGCCACTCATTGAAGTAATCCCCTTGACCATTCCTACCTCAGATCTAAGAAAACACAACCCTGTGGTCTAGAAACATTGATTATCCTGAAGTCCCTGAATGTCTACATTCTATTTCCTTCGATATCATTTTGAATTGACAGATCGTGTCAGAATCCACTTTGTTTTAATACCTTGCTAATGGTTGTTAACAGGAGTCAACACAACTTGTGTTCTAACTATTTTCTATTGTTCATAGAAGAATCAGCTCTAGGAGGTATGTAGTCTGACTTCTACTTTTGGAAAAACCTTTTTACAAACATCATGCCAAAATACAATGCAGATGTTTGATCTCTGAAGTTTACTCACCACAGCTATGCATGACAATTCGAAGTCTTGTGAGAACAAAATCCCATTACCAACTCCAGGCATCAAAATGTGAGTTGAAAAAATTCAAAGTCCCATAGCTTTCAAGCTGTGGATGTTATGTGTATCACGGATCACATATAAAAAATCAGGTGAAAATGGTAATGGTTTGTACTTCCGGTCCTGGAAGACAGAGCCTCAGAAACTTCGGAGTAAAGCAAATAGGAGGTAGAAGTAATCCAGGATACCTGAAGTCACCCTTGGGCCTCCACAGACACACACAGTGTACCCGGTACAGAGACACACAGACACAGACACACGGACACATGCACACAAACACACATGCAAGAAAAATTAATGAATTAAAAAAAGAGATGAGTTCACAAGTTTTCTGTCAAAAATCTAATGGTTAACATTTTAGTTTTTGTGAATCATAGAATCTTAGTCAAACTATACAGTTGAAACACTGTAGCAAGAACAGGCAAGTATTTAGTGAACCAATGTTAAAAAATTATATGCAATATATGGGCTGGAGAGGTGGCTCAGGGGTTAAGCCTCCGCCTTGCAGGCGGAAGGTCCTGAGTTCGGATACCAGATCCCATGTATAGACGCCAGCTGGAAGCGGGGGCGGCTTGCGCTTCTGGACCTGGTAGGGCGGAGCCTGTGAATCCCGGGGCAGAAGGAGCTGGAGGCATCCATGGTGGTTCACGAATTCGTCCGTGGTTCTACACACACACACACACACACACACAGACACATACGCGCGCGCACATACACACGCATATGCACACAGTTGAATAAATAATTTAAAAAAAATTATATGCAATATAATCCAAAATTTAAATCCAATAAAACATGAAAAAAGTGGACTGATGAATCTGGTGGACCTCAGGAAAGTCCACTGGTTCTTCTGCATCTACCTAGCAGGCATTGGAAAGAATCTACATGTAATACTGCCTAGGATCAGTTCTGGAAAAGTAATATAGCAGTTGGGCCTGTATTCATTCTATCCACAATTCTGTGTCACTTGATCATAGGTAACGTAAGAGTGATTCATACAACAAAAAGGGATAGAGAACAGAGTTGTCAGACTCTGCTGTATAGACAGAAAGAGGAAAATATTAGAGTTGTGTATGTTGGCTCACACCTAGAATCCCAGCACTTGGAAGCCATGGTAGGGGTATGGTTACTAGTTCATGGGCAGGCTAGCAATAGAGGGAGAGGGAGACCCTCACTCAAGTAAGTAATATTTTATCCAGAAAGATGGACCACTAGAAAGCAAACCTATGAATTTCATTAGATCCCTTGACCCCATAGGATGGAAGAAGAGAAATGACTTAATAATTTTTTCCATTGACCTTCATTGATATACCATGTCATGACTGCCTCTCTACATGTTTCTGTCTTTCTTTCTCTTTGCCTCTCTTACCTTGTTTTTCTTTTCCTTTCTTTCTCTGACAAAGAAATAACAAAAATATAAAAATATTTAACATTCAATACACTTTAGAAGAATTTGTATTTGACAATTGAAAGCTGAGACTTTGGGCACATATGTGAAGACTCATTTACTTAAGTGAAACCATGTGGGAGATTATCTCATTGATGTAGGAAGACCCAGACCAAATAGGTTTTGCTCTTTGAGTTCCTCAATCCATTGGACAACAAGATTGATGACTTCTGAATTCTCTGTTACCACTTTGATTGATAATCCATGGCCATTGTAATTAGTTTCATAGAGGACTTTAAAAATGTAGGTCATGAAAAAATTATGTGAGATCTAAATTTTGAAAATGCTTGAGGAAAATGAGGATCGAGGTTAGGTGGCAACTCCTAAATCATATTATAATAATTAGGAAATAATAACAAGGATTGATAAATGAAAAGTGCAGCAAATGCAGAAGCAAAGGAAATAATTCCCAGTGTGCACAAACAGACTAGTGAATGGAAGAGAATATTTGACAACTAACATCTGATGGGGGATTTTTATCCTAATAAATACTTTAAATTTTAAAACCTGAAGAACAAGTAACCCAATCCACAAATAGGCAATTGAACTAAATGGATAGGCTTTGAAAGCTGTAGAAATGTTCAGCCAATAAGAACATGATAAAACAATGTTGTACATCTATACTCACAAGGGAAATTCACATCTAGACTACAATAAAACCATGTGGGGGGGAAGCACTGGGGGATGGTGAGGGAGGGGTGAGGAGAGGGGGAGCAGGGGGATCAGGGGGAGGTGGAGGGAGGGAGGGAGGGGACCGGTGTATCTGTTAAGTTTGTATGAGTGGAAATAATAATAATAATAATAAAGCATGTCTCAGGGAGATTGATTGTCATAATGGAAATAAAACCATTGGTGGTGAGGATTCAGATATATTCCCTGTGTAGGCAGAAAATGTAAAGAGAGTTGGTTTGGCAGAGTGGCAAGTGGGAAGGTTAGCCCCTCTTCTCAGCAAATCCTATGTACACAATATGGACAGTTCCCTCAGTTCTGCCAAACTTGGACTATGAACCAGAATCATAAGCAAAAATAAAGCTTCTTGTTCCCCTAAGTTGCTCCATCATGTGCTTATTAGCAGTAAACAGAGACACCAAAACACACATGGCTGGACCATAAAGAAGAATGAAAGCATGTCTGTCGATTGCAGG
The DNA here is from genome assembly GCA_023101885.1 of Typhlomys cinereus. NCBI lineage: Eukaryota > Metazoa > Chordata > Mammalia > Rodentia > Platacanthomyidae > Typhlomys > Typhlomys cinereus. Next base: position 7,505,682 of record JALPQD010000065.1, on the reverse strand, counting down.
GAAAAGTTTGGAATTAAAGGTCATCATGCTAAGCAAAAGTAACAACAGAGAAAGACAAATGTAGTGTGATTGTGTCCTGTGCAGAACCTTGATTTATTTGTTATTTAGTTAGTGTATGCTTATATGTGCATGTGTTCCTGTGTATGGGTACACATATGTGCACATGCTTGTGGACACAAGAGAATGACCTGTTCCGTTCCTCAGATGCCATCCACCTTGTTCTTTGAGACACTGTCTTTCACTAGCTCACTAAGTGGTTGGATGGTGGTTGGATGGTTGAGTGCCAAGCCCATGAAAATTAAGTGTTTTCTCCTTTCCAGTGCTGGGATTTCTGCTGTGCACTACACACCCGTCACACTAGTATCATTTTCTTTCTTTTTCCCTAGTGGGTTCTGGAAACTAAGCATAAATCTGCAATGCTTACAAGGCAGGCTTCATGAAATGAACTATCTCCCCCACATAGATTCCTCACTTATGAACAAAAGCACAAATGTAGAATCAAAACTATTAGTGAAGAAGAAAGCCTGTCACGGGTTTTGAGGAAGGGATTTAAGAGAAAAGTGTAGAGAGTGATTATGATTAAAGAACATTGCATGCATGTGTGAAAACATCAAAATGAAGCCCATGACTTTTTTATTACCATTACATACTAATAGTGTGGTTGCCTTAAGATTATAGTGGATTATAGCCCCTAGAACTTTTTAAAGTTACATGATGTGCAAAAAGTTTGCTTCTGTAGTTAAATAACAGTACTTAATAAGTAAGCACTTTATTATTTGGACGGGTCTTAAATGGAACTTATGTGCTTTTTTATTGTTTTATTGACAGGTTCATATATCCGAAGATGGCCTCTGTCTCACTAGTTAGCCAGGGTTGACCTTGGTCTTCTGATTCTCCTTAGCTTCACATTCCACATGTTGTGATTATAAATGTACTACACGATACCTTGTTTATATGAAGACTTTGTTCAAGTCTCCATGCACACTAGGCAAGTATTCTACCTACTGAACTGAGTTTCTGGACTCAACACACGCATACATACATACATGCATTCTCACATACACAAACACACATGCATGCACAAGCAGGAGAAGATTTCTACCAACTGAACTGAGTTTCTGGTCTCAATACGCACATACATACACACATGCATTCTCACATACACAAACACACATGCACACACAAGCAGGAGGAGGAGATTTCCTAGCACAACCTTTAGAGGTACCAGATTTGTGGTAATTTGTTACAGATGGTATGTGAACAACACTAACTCTGGAAAAAATTTTAGTCTGTAAAAAAAAGAAAAAGATTTAAAAATCAGATGTGGTAATGTGAGTCTGTAACCACTGCACTTGTGACTTGGACACCAGATAATTTAAGACCAGCTTGCACTACAAAGCATATCTCAAAACAATGAAAATGAAACAAAACAAAGTTAGCAAAGTCATGCTCTCTCTTCTGGAAATGTGTCATTTCACCTTTTACTTTATGAATCTAATGTAATTTTTAACAACCACCCTTCTACTGAGAGCTTCTTTTTATGTTACGAATTAAAGAATTTTCTACCTGGAATTTCATTGGCAGTTGATTCCTTGTACATTTTATTTAGTTCAATTCAACCAGCAAGCTGTTTCTATTCATGTTGGTTCCTCCCTTCTCACTTCCCTGTCTTCTGATTCTACCCTTCCCAGTGTCATTTCCTCTCTCTAGTCATTTGCCCATGTTTACTTTCTAATGAATTCCTGAACTTTATTTCTCTTAATCTATTTCCTTAGAAAAGTTATGTTCATGGCTTGTGTCCCTCAAGATGCCTCAAATGTAAAATAAAACTTATATCCCAAATGTGCTTCTCCTAATAAGCTACTTCCTAATATGTGTAACTGAGCTACTGCAGGAAAACCAGAAATAATCAATATATTATATAATGATTATGAAATGACCATTACCAACTTTTGGAGGCTACCTTCAGAAAATACAGTTACGCTTTCTTTCACAATGACAACTTAGCAAATGCTAACCTTTACATTGTTACTCATGAAGGCAGAATAAAGGACCATGTAAAACAGGAAAATAGGAAATTGAATTTTACTACCTCTCAAGGTTTTTTTCTCTATCTCTCTGTCACTCTGTATGCTGTTTCTTCTTGTATCTATGCAATTCTTGTCACAACCCTCCTTAATTCTCCTTATATTAATAAAGAATGAAACTAGGCCACTGGAAAAAAAATACAAAAAAGATATCAGAAGACTAGAGAGTTAAGGAAGAACTAAAGAAACAAAACCCTATGGTTATTTCATTTTATCAAATGAAATCAATTAAAACCCAATAAAAATATGCCCTCAAAGTCTACATTTATATATTTTAATCTAAATCACATTTTTAAAATTTTTATAAATCTACACAGAGTTAGTACATGCTGTTTTTGTATTACAGGTCAGTGGCTACTCTCCATATTCCTAATATCTTCCTCCAAGACATAAAATGAAATTTAGAAGTATATGTAAGGATTTACAGAATTTTATGGATTAATAAGTGATAAGGTTTCTGAACAAATTTAGATCCAACCTTCTGCCAAAAAAATTGGAAGGGTTTGATGTTCTACCCTATTTAGAAGCTTGAAACTTGGTCTTCCAGTTTCGTAGGCAATGATTAAGGATACTTACATAACGAGCAACATAGGTTCCAATTTAATGCCTTATTTGTGATCTTACAAACTTCACTGTATCAGTCGTAATCTAGAGAATGGTTTAGATATGTCACATGACTACAGTTAAAAAGTATACATAGCTCAGAAAATACATTATCATAGGCAGAAAGCAAACCTGCCTCAATCATACCTTCTAGATGAATGTCATTTTTATTAATATTTAGTCTTCTTAAATTACAAACATAATGGCTGCTTGCCCGTGCCTCCCTCCCTTTTCTTCCTCTCCCCCACTTTTATCAGTCCAACCCTGTCCCATTCACCTTCCTGCCTGTCTGCTTGTGTTGGACCCCAGGGTTCCTTTTGGGTTGTCTATATTGATATGGACTCAGACAGATTAAGTGTTCCTTCTTTGGGTAGAGCCACTCACTGATGGCAGTATTGTCCTTCACCTGTCTAGTTCTAGTCCTTAAGGTTCCTCCCTAATCTATGAAGGAATGTTGATATGTCAACACTCATCCAGAATCAGGTAAACCAAACCTCTCTCCATCCTAAGGTTCAAAAAAACCTCGTGGAAAAGAGTGCATGCCATTTTAAGTAGGTTGTCATGGAAACAAACCTACTGACTTCTCCAAAGAAGGCACTATATCTGCCAAGACATTTTGCCATAGAGATTCCCTGAAGAACAGTCTAGTGTCAGTACCTGTGCTCACAAAACATAGACACATGAGAAACTTGCAGGACATTGCGTCACAGCAGCCTTCTAGATATAACGAGAGAGGATCCACTTGAATGTCCACATTCATAAGTGATTTGTACATTAATCATAGAAAAATATCTAAGCTTAGCTTTTCCAATAGATCTCTACATTTGCAGATTGTGAGCTCTAAGTTGTCTATGGGAGTTTTTGTACCCTGGATCTGCTGCTGACTGGCTTCTCCTAAGAAACTACTTCCTAATATGTGTAAACTGAGGTACTGCAGGAAAACCAGCAGTGACTACTGCAGCAAAAAAGCAAGGTACTTCGAATAACTACACTTACAAATTCACGTATCACAAAAGGCAACATGAGATTTGTGCTAATTGTTCACAGTCACCTGTTTCTAAAAATTTACTATTTTGGTATACATATTGTAAAAGTAACAGAGTTCACAGTTCAGGTGTAAGAGTTTTAGATTTATAGTATTTGATGATCACCTATTTCTAAAACCATCGCTGAGAAGTGAGCCAGGGCATTGACAATGTAATAGAGGCAAGTCTAGATGGCAGCTGGTAGTTGGAAGAAAGGAAGGAAAGACAAAAAAACATAAAAGGAAACAAACAAACAAAAAAAAAAAAACAAAGAAAATAAACGATTGTGAGGCTGGGTGGGAAGAAGGTTTGCACTGGGCAAAGGAAAAAAGAATTATAAAAAATGACATGAAATCGGGGCAGGAGAGGTGACTCAGGTGTTAAGCCTCTGCATTGCAGACAGAAGGTCCTGAGTTCGGATTCTAGACCCCACGTAGCGACGCCAGGCGAAAGCGGGGGCGGCCTGCGTTTTTTGGTTCTGGTAGGGCGGAGCCTGTGAATCCCGGGGCAGAATAAACAAAGAGGAGGTGGAGGCGTCCATGGTGGTTCCGGAATTCACACACACACACACACACACATACATATGCACACGCACACACATGCACAATTGAATAAATTAAAAAAGATAAATAAAAAATGACATGAAATCATCATATTCATGTGTGAAGCTGTTGAAAAACAAAATTTAAAAAAAGTGAAAGGGGTTTTCAAAGTTGTTCAGTTAATCTTCAATAATATATAAATTATGTGGCAAAAAAAGTTAACCCTTGTGTGTGTGTATGTGTGTGTTTTCTTTTTCTCTAGACACGCCAATCACATTAACTCTTATGCTCACACTTTCATATTAACTTTGAGGATGCCACTCCCTCCACTAGTAAGCTGGTAGCAATGATTCTAGCAATGAACATTTGAAGAACTTGTACTCATGGAGAAACGATGTCCAAGTATTGTGCTTGATACCTTACATTCACAGTAGCTTCAACTACCTATAAAAATTGAAAAGTCAAATATTATGAATCAAATAATATACATAAAGAACTTGTGTCCCAGAAATGTTAAAGCAATCATCTAGTAAATGACAGAGGTGGAATTTAAGCCCACATCTGGCAGACATTTCACTATTCTCTATTTTCATGGAAATATTGGAGACCTTAAGCACATCCTTTCCCTTAATAAAGCTTTAGGCACCTATAAAAGACACTTTTTTTTTTTCCTGTGTGTGTGAGAAGAGTTATTTTTGGCAGCCTCAGATTTCACCGCTATATAATCATTTTCTCTAGTAAATTACAATGCTAGAGGACCTTGGAAGATTTCGATGATGAATAAATCATACTCCCATGTGTTTCTTGCTCTGGGGTTATCATGACATGACTTGTTTTATTTAATACATCTTAGATCTCTATAGTTGAGCACATTTTTAAAAAGTTCTGCAAAATTCCTATTTCATGACACTTAAAAGCAAATTGTTTCTAAACCCTGTAAGTATCTTACAAAGATTAGTTTTTATATTGCCTTTTTATTTTTGCCTAACCAAAAGGGAAATCAAAACTATGATTGTTGTGAGTGCCACATGATAATTCCTTAGAAAAGTGACATTAATTAAGTAACTTTTCTTGGACAAAAATGTGGGCAAATTTGGTTGTATATGGCCATCCTCCAGTGACTACAGAAGGTGTATCACAAGATTGAAAAAGGAACAATTGCTCAACGTATCGCCATTCACCAAGAACTCACCTCTTCCCAACACTTGTAAATTTGTGATTTCAACACTGAAATCATAGCTTATGTATAGAGGACATCACTCAGTAAAGGAGAAATTCTAATTACTTGCAGTGTCATGACTATAATCCAGCACTGGGAAGACTCGGGAAGAAGGATTTGATGATCAAGGTCAGTCTGGGCTGTAAAAGAAAGCAAAGTAGAACAGAGAAAAGGAAAAATGAAAAGAAAAAGAAAGTGAAATATAAGAATAAAATTGTATGAAAGTATTTATGTCAATCCAAAGTGAATAAGTTAAAACAGTTTTCTAAAACATTTAACATAGAAGACTATACATATTAAGAAACCAATAAATGATTTATATTATTATCTTCATATTTTCATATTAATATTCTAAACAATAAAATATGAGCTAGTTTAGCACATGTATATAACACTATTAAAATCTTTTATTTGAAAAGCCTTTGGCTGTTATATATTCTGATTGTCACTTTGATTACTTGCATAAGCCACTTAACAAAGTCAATACAAGTACTCACACAAACACACATTTATGCACACAATTCCCAAGCTTACAATAAACATCAGCATGAATTTAAGTCCTGTTTCATAAGGCTCTATATTCTCTCAAGTATAAGTACTTCAATCTCTTCTTAACTTTGGCATCTAATTAATTAAAATATTAATGACCTGCTTCATGCAAAAGCGAAGAGTAATTAATATCTGTAAGACATGTTGAAATACACAATTTCCTTGTTTTCCAGTCCAGATTTTTGCGGCATTTTACATTGTTCTTTACTTCTACTGTTATGTTCAGTCAGCTTGCTAACAGAGTAGCATCAATGTCCTCATTCTTTAATGCATGAGCTTCCCATCCCTAATGATTACTCAGTGCTCACAGTGCAAGGCCAATGGAGGTATAAATGAACTTTGGTATATGACAGAAGGTTTTGTAATGATTGGAAATAACCAAAAAAGATCCTGTGAATTTGACTTTGGGTAAGTAAATAGAAAAATCAAGAATACTATTCCCGAAGTCAAGAAGTTAGTCAAAACCCATCCATACTTTATTTCACTAGTAAAAGAGAAAAACATATTCTATGTACCATTTTTATTCACAATCATAATGTAGTGGTTCAAGAGTTCATTGCTGAGCAAGAAAATTGAATGTGAGTGATTAGACTTTTTCCCCCATCACACAACATAGGCGCAGAAATTTTACAGGAAAGAATATTTCTCCAAACCATTGCAATTCGATTAATTCATGTTTCTTTTATTGTGTTTTTTTTTATTTTGAAAGGAGCTTTTTATCAACTTCCTTCAACCTTCCGCAGTAGAACCTTCCAGTCTCACACTGGATTTTGGCATAAATGAAATGCTAACTTAAATGTATTTAAATTGACTGTCAAACATGATTTGGTAAGAATCCATTAAAATAATCTGCCCAATGCCCTGTTGTATTAAACATTCACAGGTACACCCATACTGAAGCTGGGGAAAATGTTTATCTTAATGCTATTAATAATCTCCAATTGAAAAAGAGTCAGGAGGCCCAGAAATTGACAGCTGCTCTACACAGAAATCCACAAACCAAGGGTGCACTAGTACAAAAGCTTTTATTCTGCTTTTATGGATAATAATGTGTTCCTTAATGAGTTCTGGAAGGCATACATTGTAAGCTGAATGCTACCTGGCAAACACTCCAAAGATGAAAGTTTGTATTTTATTTTTCTCTTCAGGATAATATTGTTAAGAAATGAATTTCATATATTAGAGAAACTATCGTCTTCATAAAACATTAAAATATTGCCACAATCAAATCTTTCTTTGCCCTTCTGTTTAATTAAAATCTAGCTTCGGAAAGTTCAAGTACATAGACCTTAAAATAGGTATGAAATCACTAATAGATGAATTAAGAAATATCAAAACAAGTAACACCAAGATATCAAATGATCTAATCACAGCAGAGACTCCAGAAAATGAGCCCATTAATATGTTTTCTTGTAAAATATGAATTACTCCCAGCTTGATTATGAATTTTTTTTGTAATTTGATTTCCATGCCTAACATCTGGTGAAGAATAGGGCTGTTGAAATAATTTTAAAAGATCACTAGTTTTATTAGAGTCATTTAACAATACTAACAAAGAATAAATATATTTCTAATCCTTCTTTCTTTATAGTACCAATAAATTGCTGCATATAACACAGGCCCGCAAAACTGACTTTTCATTTCTGACATAATTTTAAGAATAATTATGTTAGGTTACCAGGGGAAAATAATGAAAACATCCTGTGTAGGGACCACGTATATATAAATTAAGGAAGAAAAACTAACATGCAGGAGATACTCAAGAAATAGGAATTCGAAACTGGAGAGATGGCTCAAGAGTTAATCCTTTGTCTCACAAATAAGGGACCTGAGTTTGGATCAGTTTTAATGTAAAAAATACAAAAAAAAAAAAAAAAAGTCAGGCAAAGATGGCAGCAGCCTGCAGCCTGCACTTCTAATCCTGGTAGGAGCTTCAGAAACCCCACAGCAAAGCAATCCAAGATGATTCCCAAAGTCACCCTTATCCCTCCACAGGCCCACACAATACCCTCTAATACACACACACACACACACACACACACACACACACACACACACACATTTCACACCTACACCAGCAAAAAATAAAATAAAATGAGTTTATTTAAGTCTGAGAGCCTGGTTGCCAAGGGAACCAAAGTTTAGCCTTAAGGTGGGAGAGCTTTGGAACAGGAGAGAATAGGGAGGCAGTCTGCAAGACAGCATGGTGGGAGGAAGTCTCAAGAAAGGGAGCAGTAGAGTCAGATGGAAAGTGCCAGAGACTACAGACTCAGGGTGAGACCACAATCTTTTATGGCCTCAATCATTGCTAAGGAGTTGCTGGGAGGTTGCTAGGGAAATGAGGCAGACTGTGAAGGACTTAGGTTGCTGGTCAGTCTAGGGGTTTCCATCTTCTAGCTAGAACGGAAGACACCTTACAAAATGGCAGTTATGATAAACATTTCTGACTCCCATTTGTATCAAATAGCATGAGGAAAGAAGACAGATAGTTATTGGGCTGCTAGACAAGTAGAGTTTAGAAATGAGCTTATTGTAGAACTTATTACAGTTTATTATAAAGTGTAGATTAAGCTGAACATATGATTAAATGAAAAAGAAAACAAAGAATACTTTTGCTTCTGTTCAGGGCAAGAACGTTGCTTTTGAGGTACCAAGCCTAACAGTATCTATCTTATTCTTATAAATGACATAAATGATTATATTTCTAACAGTCTTATATGGTACAGGATTTGCGAAAATAGATAATCTGCCATCCATGAACTCAAAGGACATGGCCTCTATAATAAATAACTATATGGTGGCCTTTCAACAACAATTAGAAAGCATCAGGGGTTGTGGATTAGGGAACCATGGCTGTTTATATGTGGGAATGACTGAACCATGTAATGAACAACATTTAAAGAATTGGTGATGACCATTCAGATCAGCTGGGTGTCTTAACAAAAAGGAACCAGTGGCCAGCGGTAGCAGAAGCAGGTACAGGAAGATCCTCTGTGAGGATGAACTGGAAAATACCCCAGGGTCATGGGGTTAAAACTAATTCATGAGAAAATTTCAAGTGCATGACCAAGGAACTAGAACAATATTTAACAGGAACAGGGAATGACAACTTCTAAGAAAGAGAAAATGTCCAAAGAATTTCCAACAGCTATATAATGTAGGAAGCTGCATTTTAGAGGAAAAGCACAGCAAAACAAATTTGTTACTTAGAATATTTTTTCCTTATGTGTATGTCTTAAAATGTGTGAATTATATGATTACCACCAACATGAGTAAGCTGATAAAAGAACAAGAATGAAAGAGGTTTTTACAAATAACACCAGCACACAATCATTTCAACTCTAAAAGCAAAAGCATTTGCAAGAAATAAAATAAACAAATGAGAAATGGCTACCCCAGAATACACAGAAAGTGCAGATGATTGTGAAAGCTAAATATAATGCTAGCAAGTTTCCTTTAGAAAAGAAAAGTGAAGTGAAGTGAAGAAGTAGTTATTTGTAGCCAGAGTACCACTCATCTCTCCAATTACCAGGAGTTTAATGTGTGTTTTCTATGCTTGGAGACTTATATTTCAGATGCATATGCACTGAGCTTCCAGGTTCATTTCTTTGAGTACACACTTCATGTTTTAAACAGCTTTCAAATTCCACAACTATGGCTAGGTTTATTATTATTATTATCATTATTATTGTTATTATTTCCATTATTATTATTATGAAGTAAATCACCTGGAATCTCTACATGAATTGAATTTCTGTAATTTCAACATTAAATATGCTACCCCATAAACATCTTCAGGATTTGCTTCATTGACTGACATAATTACCTAGGTTTATATGCAATAACTATCTGAAAAGTCTGACCATAAGCTGTTTTAGCCCACTAATGCTTTGAAAATCAAGGTTTGCACACTGGAAAGGTAAGAACAGACTGTAGAAGCTTCCTGGTTAAGCAATTCCCAAATTGTCTTCCATGGGACATAGGCACCACAAATTGCTGCAGAAAGAAGATTCTGTAGAAACTACAGACTTGGAACGTGCATAATATTTCCTTTTAGGTTGTAAATAGAAACTACTGGCATTAAAACTATTACTAAAGTATTTCAAAATTATATATTTAATGAATGCCATATGCCCAGAATAAATAAATAACTTCTACAATTCATTAAAAAAAAGAATTTAGCTTCATTTTCTTTCAACCCTATTTCCCAAATTATTCCTTTGAGTCCTATTGATCCATAAAAGCATATTAGCAAGCATTTCAATCCAGACATGCACTGTAGTCCAGGCTACACGGATAGAGCATAGCGAGAAAGTGAAGAGCTAAGATTTGCATTCTGTCAGCTCTGCATATATAGTTTCTGTGATTCAGGAAAGTCCCATTGACTATACCCAAGCATCAGTTTCTTGCTTTTGAATATACAGAATGATTGCACTGGTCTCATGAGGTTTTTACAAGCATCATTTACAAAGGCCTTGCCAGGCAGTGCTCACATTCCAATGATTAGCTCCAAATCTGACTTAATAATGGAAAGTAAGAGCACACACAGGAGATAAATAAGCCCATGGGAATAGTGAGCTCAGGTAACCTTCACTTCTGATCTAATGAACCATTGGATTACGTATGTTAATTTCAGTGATCCAAGGAAGGCTCTAAAGCAGTAGAAACCATATCTTCTTGTTAACTATAGGGCACTAAAGAATGCAGCAACATGTATGGCTATGCCATCAAAAGATAAACCTGGTGCCAGTGGATGAGGCTCTTACCCAGAAAGCATAAGAGTTGGGATTCCAGAATCCATGTAAAAGCTGGGCACTTGTGACAGCCTTCTGTGATACCAGCACTTGAGATGCAAAGACAGGAAATCCACAGGCAAATTTGTTTGCTAACCTAGCAGGTTGGTGAGCTATGTGATTCAACTGAGGGACCCTGAAGAAGATACCCAGCCTCAACTTTGTGCCTACATACACATGTTCACATATATGTATGTGTACATTCACACACATGTGTATGCACACACACACATACACACAACACATACAACACAGAGACAAACACAAAACAGACATGGATGACATAAACAGTGGAAATTAGTAGGAGGCAACAATGTCTTCAGATGTTTGCCTAGACTAGGTGTCAAGAGAATTTTTTAAAAAGCAAAAAGTAAAACTAAAACAGAATTTTTTTAAAAGATAGCACAATACTGAAGGCAGTCTTTGCATTCTGCAAAATTTTATACAAAACTAATCCCAGTAGAAATTTACTGCTTTTTTTAAAATTAGGTGTTAAGTTCTTATTCACGGTTCCATAGTCATTGCCTCTTATATTGTCCTTTCCATTACTCATTTCTCAACACTTAAGTCTTTGACTTCAAGGTGGGATAGAAGGACCCAGCTCCCTCAGACTTCACATATATACAAGTTCAGACATGTTCCATGAATCCTTGCCAAGTTTCTATCCCATGAATCAAGTAATCGAGTAGCTTCTAGTAAATTGAAAAATCAATGAAATGAGGAATGCATATATAAGTAGTTTTAAAAACAGAAGGTAAACATAAACAGACACACACACACATACACACACACACACACACACACACAAAATCTGGTACAGCCAAAACTAGTTTTACAAAGGTAAATTCTTTATCTCAAGATAAAATATACCTCCCTGAGCGACAAATGAAAGTTTATGTCAGACAGAAGGGCAGGCAGCATGTGTACTCAATGATTTGGCCACTGATGGTTCTTTCATGCCCTCGTAGGTGCTCAGACAGCTGCCAAAGCAGACATCCCAGATGGAACCCTTAGGGTTACACAAGCAAAAATATATGAAAGTAGGAGGGACACTAGTTGAAGAAAAAAGTGGATAAGATTGGTTGGTAAGACGGTAGGGGTAGGGGGCTGAAGAGATGGCTCATGAGTTAAGACCCTGCCTCAGGAGCAGAAAGACCAGAGTTCAGATCCCAGGTCCCATGTGAAAACACCAGAGGGCAAAAACAGCAACTTGTACTTTCAGCCCTGGTGGGCGGAGCCTGGGAAATGCCAGGGCAAAGCAAAAAAGAGTTAGAAGCAATCCAGGATGATTCCCAAAGATGATACCCTTGGCTCCCCACAGGGATACACAATGCCCACTGACACACACACAGACATGCACACATAAAATAAAAACTTGTATTTCTAAAAAAGAATAGTTGGTAAGGGATGAAAAACACATAGATCCATTAATAAATCCTATGCAACCAGTTAAAAAAGATAAGTTCTGTGTATCAAGTTCATATATAAAATATAAGAATGCAAGTATCTTTATGGATAGCAAACATCAATATCTGATGGGGGCTTGGACTTTCCTAAATACCCATTGCATAAGATCACTCATTAATTCTGCTCCTTGATGTGAGTGCTTAGAGAAAGTTGTTAAAAACTAGGTTGATTTTGTCTTTTGTGCTTTTAGCTAAATTTTATTGTATTATAAATAACTCTTAAGAATGCTTTATAGATTTCCAGTTTCTATGCCCTCTTGAGATAATTATTCATATCTCGTCTATTAAATGTTAATGCACAAAACTGTCACTTTAATATTTTTCCTTAAATCTAGTTGGAACATTTTATTCATTCTTTATAAAAACTTTGCTATGTAAAAAAAGATTTTATAGTTATAGTCTTTAGATGTTTTTGTTCTGATTAATTTTTGATAGATAATTTTATCACCTACATTTTTCATATGTGCCTCAGTTTTAAGAATTTGTGGAAGGAACCAAAATTTCCCAGCAGGATTTAGAGTCAGACTGGCTACATGGGAAGTTGTAACAAACCATTATGGAGGATTAGAGGCAGTACCCTGCTCTCCTCTCAAGGAGACTCCCAGAAAGCGAGACTTTTTCCTTAAGCCTTGTGATAGTTAAGCCTGGGTGTCAACTTGACATACCTGGTATTAACTAAGATCAACTAAGGAAGGATCAACTGAGAGACCACCTGAAAGGATTAAGCTGCCCTAAATTCCATGGGAACTTCCATAGATCCCATGGGAACCTCCCAGCAATGGACTATATAAAAGAATAGAGAGAGAGAGACATTTCCAGGAATACTTAAGCAATGTGGCGGTCTGCTGTGACTTAGTCTGCCACCTGCCTGTCAGCTTCAGCCATGATGCTTCCATTGCCTTGAAAGACTATCTATTTCCCCTCTGGAACTGTAAGTTGAATAAATCTCACTTTCTCCCATAAAATTGTTTGACTTTGAATGCTCTTTCATAGCAATAGTAAAGAGTAACTGTTACGAACCCTTATAGGTATGCAGACTGATCTTGAGCCTCTTGTATAAGAGGATACTTGTTCTGAGAGAAGTGTCTAAGCTCTGAACTGGAAGTGGGTCACCAGGTATGATATCAAAGAAGTCAGGGCATCTGGTCTCCCACAACGCAGTGTCCTTCCATCCCCTCAAATGAAAACCACAATTCTGATAATCTTAGACATCTCAAGGATGCTCTGAGGACCAAATAATGACCCTACTTCTCAGACTGGTTTGGGTTACTTTCTAAACCAGGTTTCTGAGCCAGCCTCAGAGAGGGACCAACAGTATACAGGACCAGAGAGCTGGGCTATGTGGCATATTTCTTCAATTAGAGAGTGCCCTAAAACTCCGCAAAAAGAAGTATGGTCTTTGGCTGGAGGGTCAGAGAACTGCAAATGTGGTTCCAACATCCTCAAAGCCAAAGTAGTCCTTTTCACAGATAGCTCCTCCAGGGTACAAAATTGAACAAGATACAGTTAGTCTGAGGACATCAGTTAGTGATGGAACTCTTACTTTTCTTCTTCCTGAACCATCTAGAAAGTCAAGGAGCCTTAGCTTATTGTGAAGAATGTGACTTCAAGCCGTTGAAACAGTTCAATCCTTGTCATCCAGCAAAACTTCTGGAAGGAGGAATGGAGCAGAAACAGAAATATGGACTCACAGTTTGAAAGCTGATGATAAAGAGTTAATAATCATTGAGAATTTGTGCATTACTCACACAAAGAAGGTATGAACATAGATCCCACTCAGCAACTGACTCTACTGAAGGAAAGAAATAATGGGGGGAGGAGATTCTTGATTAGTGAGAATAGTCCCATTCTGAAGCTCTTCAGAAAGAAGGCTATGATGTCTTCATATGATGGAATGTAAAGGCTGGATTCTTTGGTCTTTGAGAATCCTCCAGGTTGTCCATTCAGAGAATTCTTTCAGTTATCATTGGTGATGCTTCTCTACTAGAGAGATTCTCAACTAGAGAGACTTTCAAAATATGTAAACATCAATATTATTGAACTTGCTTGAAACTGGAGAATAAGGCAGGCAATGGTATGTGTGTGTACTACAATATGGGAAAGAATTTAATGAAATGTCTTACACAGTTCTCACCAATGATTGCACTGTAAAATATCCAGTAGTGATAGCCACTGTGGGGAAAGTGTTCCTCAGGAAATAAATCTCAACAAACCTGAGCACATTGATGCAGGAAAGAAAATCTTTTGTAGGAATTTTCAAGTTGTTGTGGTATCTAAGTCTTCAAAATCTAAGAAAACCTTTCTCCACCTTGAAAACAAATTGTGTTTTATCTGGAGTCATGAGACTGAGAAAACATAGAGTTGTGATTGATTAGATAGATAGATGATAGATAGATAGATAGATAGATAGATAGATAGATAGATAGATAGATAGATAGATCTAGAGTGAATGAATGAATGAATGAATGAGGATTTGGTCAGCTGTGCAACTGTTCTTGGCATGAGCAAACCATTTCAACGTGTGTAACAGTTACTCTTTACTATTGCTGTGAGAGAGCACCCAAAGTCAAAAAACTTATGGGAGAAAGATTTATTCAACTTACAATTCCAGAGGGGAAATAAATAGTCTTTCACAGTGGAGATGGCATGGCTAGCTGGCTGAGGTTGACAGGCAAGCTAAGTCACAAGTAGACTTCCACATGGCTTGGTGGTCCCTTTTATATGGTCCATTACTGGGAGGTTCCTATGAGATCTGTGGAGGTTCCCATGAGACCTAGATGATTCCTTCTGGTGGTCTCAGTTGATCCTTCTAGGTGTGGTCTCAGCTGATCTTAGTTAATACCAGGTATGTCAAGTTGACACCCAGGATTAACTATCACAACATGTAAGACAAAGAAATAGAATTGAGATTAGGAAAGGTGACTTGAAAGTCTCATGAGCTCAGAATTTCCAGATATGTGAATATCTCATTATAACAATCTAAGTGAAACCACAGATTTTTAGAAATTTCCCAAAGAAGAAAACAACCTTGGATTTTAGATCTCATTTCACATCCACATCTTTAAGACTAAGGATATAGTACAATGAAATATACACCACAAATCACCTTCATAAGGAAGACTTTGGATATGAATTGTGAGGGACTGCTTACCAGAAATTTCAAGAGAATATCACATATCTATTCTAATAAATCTCTCTCAAATAGGAGTTCACACTTGCATAAAGAAAAATAATGTAAAGGTCCTTATCTGGAACTGTGTTTCTCTGAGAGGACCAAATTTCTGATTTTGTTCACCCAACATTTTCTGATAGCGTTGCATGTAACCTTGTAGTGTACCCACACCAGGGTCCTGTGATAAATTGTTTACTTTGCCACATCAGAAAACTAATAGCACATGAATGTCAAAGACTTCCATTTGCATAGGATATAAACATTTGAGTTTTGATAACGCTGGCTATTTGTGAGTGTGAGCATGAATATTTTATAGAAATCACTCTCACAGCATAATTGTCTATGGTTCTTATCTTCCTTTGTCCAGCTATTAACATTACATTCAGATCCATCACTCCTCTCCCTCATGACAATGACTTTGTGACCACTTGGGTTCACCATCTCTTCATTTGCTTGAAAGTTCTTGAGCAAAAGTCTCAGCTAGTAAGTAGGTGGGAAACACATGAATGTGAAGAGGCAGAAGAGACATAGAGGGAAAGAAAGCTTAATCAGATCTGTGGCATTCAGTGACCAATAAGATTAATTATTTCCTCTTTGTTCAGATTGTTAGTCATCAGGTAGTCACTACCTCATAAGGCATGTTTTATTTATTTACTTATCTATTCATATATTAATTAATCCATCAATTAATTGATTTGCGTTTGTATTGGACAGCACCTGTGTATATCAGAGTGCATCTGAGTATGTGTGTGTATGTGTGTGTGTATCAGAGTGTACCTCTATGTGTGTGTGTGTGTGTGTGTGTGTGTGTGAATGCACCTGAGTATGTGTGCCTGTGGAGGCCCAAGGGTGATATTGGAATCATGCTGGATTGCTCTATCTTTTTTCTACTTTGTTCTGGAATTTCCCTGGCCCTGCCTTCCAGAGCCAGAATTCAGGCCACTGCCATATCTACCAGGTGTTTTTACAATGGGATCTGGGGATCCAAACTCAGGTCTTTTTGCTTGCAAGGCAAAGGTTTCATCCACCCAGCCATCTTCCAGCTCCATAAGGCACATTTTAAAAATGATGTCTCCAGTGGTCAGATGGCATGGCCTACAGCAGACAGGATTCCATGTCTCTACTTAAAACGATTAATATCCTTGACCTCTTGGTATTATACCTGTTCGACTACAAACAAGGCTGCAGTGTCTTCACAGGAAGAGCCAGTGGTATGGCAAGGAATTTCTTTGCTGGATTTGAATTTTCCCAAAGTTTTAAATTGGTATTCTGATCAGAAAAGCTGTAAACAATATTTGAAAAAATTCACTAACTTTTCCAGGATTTTGTTTCCCAGCCATGAACATGCCTTTCTACTTTAGTACAGTATTAATTTACTAAAAAAATTTCCACTTTTTTTAAGTTTAAGTCCTACACAATTTTGTTACTATAAGGTCTTTTTTGGGTTTACTTGTTTTTGTTGGTTACTGCTCTTACAAAATGCTTTTTAAATTATGCATTTATGCAACTACCTACCTTGCTTTGTGTTCTTGACTTTCAATACTTTCACAGTTTTCTTTGCGGTATAAGTATTTGTCATAGTTAGGTATAATTGTGAACTCTGTGGTTGAGGGTTCGAGCTCTGGGCACATTCACAGAGAATTAGTAGTTAAGTAAAATCCAGAGCAAATCAGCAGGAGACTGATTACTTGATGGGGAAGGTCCAGCCTATCACGGGTGGGACTAGTTCCTGGATAGGTATATAAAATACAGAGAACTGGTTGAGGAAGTTGTATTCTCATATATATATATATATATATATACTTAGCATACAATGCTGGTCTGGCAAGTGAGAATTGTCCTCTCTCAGCTTTTACATGGATATGGTGAGATCAGTTCCTTCAGCCCTTTGGTGATAGTGCTTTCCTACCAAATGGACTAAGAAAAGTATTCAGACTATCATAACAGAATAAACTCCTTGTTCTCTTAAGATACTTGATGGTAATTTATCAGCAACAGCAGAGGTGAACTGCAAAAGTATGTTTTCTGCAAATAGCATTTTAAAATAACTTATTGGACTAAAGTATAACATCTTTTAACACAAAAGTAAAAGCTTTAAAATTTATTTTGTTGACATTTTGTTAAATTCTCAGTCCTTCCAAAATATGTTCAGTTGTGGTAAAGTATGTATTCTCCAAGTATTTTTTTAAATAAGTAAATCATGACATTGTGTAACACAGAAAGAAAAGCTTTCAAGTTTATTTTGGCACACATTTTGTTGAATTTTCATTCCTTCTAAAAAAAAAATAAAAAACAAAACAAAACAAAAAAACCATGAGTGAGCACCCAAATTTTCCAGTTGAAAAACTCCAGTCCCAGGCTGAGGTGTAGTCAGGGGTGAAAGCTTCTCTCTAGTGCAAGTTCATTCACTGAGCTCCGTCATCAGCATCTTTCAGGGTTTGGTCCTTTGGTTCTTCTTGTTGTTTCTGTTCTCTTTACAGTTAAACACATAGAAAAGTTTAAAGACCTCCCTTTACCCCACCCCGCTCCACTGCTCGAGACGCGCGCGTACGGTCCAGCCGGGCCTCACCCCGCGACCTAGGTAAGGTCCGCCCGCGCCGCCCACCAGAACCCCGGGTCAGCCCAAAGGGACCCGGCTCCGACTCCCACCATCCAGCAGGAGCCGCGCTGCAGGGCCGAGGGCCGAGGAGGACCTCCCCCTGCGCCTGGGCCCCGCTGCAGCTGCCCTCGGGTTAAATAGCTCCATGCCGATGCCCCCATCATCCCTTTACCCACCCGGCTCCACTGGTCGGGACACGCGCGGTCCAGCCGGGCCTCACCCGTGACCTAGGTAAGCTCTGTCCCTGCCCACCCCCAGAACCCCGGGCCAAATAATTCAGTTTAGTGAAATTGAAAGATCTTGAGTTAAAACGACAATGCCAAAGTCAAAGTGCATATCCATGAGAAGCAACACTCAAGTAAACAAATTTCCCACTGAAGAAATTAATCCCATAATGTTAGACTCTAACCAGAACAAACCTGTGGAAAAAGGCCAAGAAAGCCTGACCCAGGATAACGACTTTAAAATATGATCATTACCATGTTCAATACTATGAAAGAGGAAATCAGGGAGCAATTACATAATCGAATCAATCGCTTTGAAGAGGAACAAAATAGGCATTTGGAGGAGTTGAGAAAAAAGTGCAAGAAACAAGAACTGGCATAGAGCAGTTAAAACAGACTCAAGCAGAGTTTAAAACTGAGCTAAAAGACAAGTTATCTTCAACCCAGAACTCCACAGAGAGTCTTATCAGCAGAACTAAGGAAGCAGAAAACAGAATTTCAGACTTTGAAGATAAAGTGAGAGTACTAACCAGCTCAATGGAAGAGGTTGGAAAAGCCAAAAAGATACTTGAGAGAAATATCCAAGAGATATGGGATACCCTGAAGAAGCCTAACATGCATATTCATGGAATACCAGAGCAAGAATCTCAAAATACCACTTCTGAGGAAATTTTTCAAACGATCATCAAGGAAAACTTTCCTCATATAAAAAAAGAGAGGCCCATCCATATACAAGAGGCATTCCGCACCCCAAACAGATACGACCAAAACAGAAGCACGCCACGGCAAATAATAGTTAAAACACTCCACATTCAAGATAAAGAACTGGTGCTGAGAGCTTCAAGGGAGAAAAAACAAGTCACTTTTAAAGGTAAACATATTAAAATAACAAATGACTTCTCAGTCGAAACAGTAAAAGCAAGAAGAGCTTGGAGAGACGTACTTCAAGTATTGAATGAGCAAAAATGTCAACCCAGACTGATTTACCCTGCAAAACTATCCGTCATGATCGCGGGAGAAAGAAAAATCTTCCAGCACAAAGACAACTTGAAGGGATACATGTCCAGCAAACCAGGCCTTCAAAAAATGCTAGAAATGATACTCAAGTGTGAAGAAAAAAAACAGGCATATCCAGGAGAACAGAAGGCAAATATAACACCATTAAAAGTGAAGCAATAGACTTATAAAAACTACTAAACATAATAAATGTCTGGAATTAACAATAGTTTCTCCATTATAACACTAAATGTTAATGGAATTAATTCACCGATCAAGAGACACAGATTACAAACTTGGATTAAAAATCACAATCCATCAATCTGCTGCCTGCAGGAAACCCATCTCACCACAAAAGATAGGCACGCTCTAACAATAAAAGGCTGGTCAACAATTCTACAAGCTAATGGAAGCAGAAAACAGGAAGGGGTAGCCATTATGATATCAGACAAAGTGGACTTCAAACCAAAGAAAATTATAAGAGACACGGATGGATACTACATTTTAGTCAGAGGTACAATTCACCAGGAAGACTTCACAATACTGAACATATATGCGTCCAATACGGGCCCCTGTACATTCATTAAGAAAACCCTACAGCGTCTAAAGCAAGAAATCAACCCCCAAACGATAATTCTTGGGGACTTCAACACCGCCCTCTCAACATGGGATAGATCAACAGGTCAAAAGCTTAACAGAGACACTTTGGAACTTAATCAAATCCTGAAAGAAATGGACCTTACAGATCTCTATCGAACTTTTCACCCACGTACCAAAGAATACACATTTTTCTCAGCAGCACACGGAACTTTCTCCAAAATAGATCACATATTGGGCCACAAAACGAATCTACACATATACAAAAAAGTTGAAATTCTAACCTGTGCCCTATCAGACCACCACAGCCTAAAGCTGGACATCCACAACACATCAAACAAGAGAAAATACACTAACTCCTGGAAACTTAACACTATGATGCTGAATGAGAACTGGATTCAGGAAGAAATTAAAAAGGAAATTAAAAAAATGAAAATACAATTTACCAAATTCTCTGGAACACAATGAAAGCTGTTCTAAGAGGTAAGTTCATAGCTCTTAATGCCTACATGAAAAAAATGAAAACATCAGAAATAAACAACTTAACAATGCAGCTTAAAGCTTTAGAGAAACTAGAGCAATCTGTAGTAGAAGAGAGAGATTAGCAAAATAAGGGGAGAAATATCTGAAATCGAGAATAAGAAAACGATAGAAAAAATCAACCAGTCAAAAATCTGGTTCTTTGAAAAAATCAATAAGATTGATACACCCCTAGCTAAATTAACCAAATGCAGGAGAAAGAAAACCCAAATTAACAAAATTAGAAATGAACAGGGAGTTATCACTACTGATACCCAAGAAATCCAGAGAATTATTAACATCATATTTCAAAAACTTATACTCTGTGAAGTTTGACAACACAAAGCAGATGGATGAATTTCTAAGTAAACACAACCTACCTAAATTGAATCAGGAAGTTGTGAATTATTTAAATAGTCCTATAACATATAAGGAAATTGAGGAAATAATCTTGAATCTTCCCACCAAAAAATGTCCTGGACCAGATGGATTCAGCACAGAGTTCTACCAGACATTTAAGGAGTTAATAATACCAATACTCCTTAAACTGTTCCATCAAATAGCAAAGAAAGGAACACTACCAAATTCCTTCTATGAAGCTAATATCGTTGTAATCCCAAAACCTAATAAAGACTCACTTAGAAAAGAAAACTATAGGCCGATCTCTCTGATAAACACAGACGCAAAGATTCTCAACAAAGTTTTAGCAAATCGGATTCAAAAACATATTAAAAAGATTATTCACGGGGACCAAGTAGGCTTCATCCCCGGCACACAAGGTTGGTTCAACATACGCAAATCAATAAATGTAATTCATCATATAAACCAGTCCAAAGTCCAAGACCACATGATACTCTCGATAGATGCAGAAAAAGCTTTTGACAAGATCCAACAGCCTTTTATGATCAAAACGCTAGAGACAGTAGGAATGGAAGGAATCTTTATCAATATAATAAAAGCTGTATACAACAAGCCCACACCAAGGATTATGCTCAATGGGGAACAATTGGAAGCATTCCCACTTCGATCAGGAACTAGACAAAGCTGTCCACTCTCACCACTTCTATTCAATATTGTATTTGAAGTCTTAGCTGAAGCCATAAGACAAGAAAGGGACATAAAAGGGATTCAAATCGGCAAGGAAGAAGTAAAACTATCCCTATTTGCATATGACATGATCTTATACCTGAGTGATCCCAAAAACTCCACCAGGAAGCTTCTGGAACTAATTGAGAAGTTCAGCAGGGTGGCAGGATACAAAATAAATGTGCAAAAATCAGAGGCCTTCCTATATGCCCAGAATGAAAGAAGTGAAAAAGCCTTGAGAGAAACCATCCCATTCACTATAGCCCCTAAAAAAAATGGAATACCTTGGTATAAACCTAACCAAGCAGGTAAAAGACCTTTACAATGAAAACTTTAAAACCCTCAAGAAAGAAATTTCAGAAGACACCAGAACGTGGAAAGACCTCCCATGTTCCTGGATTGGCAGAATCAACATCGTAAAAATGACCATCCTACCAAAGGCAATATACAAATTCAATGCTATACCAATTAAAATCCCAAAGCAATTCTTTAAAAAAGTTGACCAAACAATCTCAAAATTCATATGGAGGCACAAAAGACCCAGGATAGCAAAGACAATCCTGAGTAACACAAACACTGCTGGAGGTATTACCATACCAAACCTTAGTCTATACTACAAATCCATAGTTATAAAAACAGCCTGGTACTGGCTCCAAAATAGACACACAGATCAATGGATAAGGATTGAAGACCCAGATATAAGCCCACAAAATTACAGCCATTTGGTGTTTGACAAAGGGGCCCAAAGAATCCAATGGAAAAAGAAGAGCATCTTCAACAAATGGTGCTGGCAAAACTGGATCTCCACATGCAGAAGATTAAAGCTGGACCCGTACTTGTCACCATGTACAAGACTTAATTCCAAATGGATCAAGGACCTTGATATAAGGCCAGAGACTATAAAAACCATAGTTGAAAGGATAGGGAACTCCCTCGAGCTGATTGGGCTAGGCCAACATTTCCTAAGCAGACATCCAATGGCACAGTCACTGCTACCGACTCTCAACAGTTGGGATCTTGTGAAATTAAAGAGCTTCTGTTCAGATAAAGAGATTGTCACACGAGCTCAAAGGCAACCCACAGAATGGGAGAAAATCTTCACTAACCACATATCTGATAGAGCTCTACTGTCCAGAGTGCACAAAGAACTTAGAAAACTAAACATCAAGGAAACCAATGGTCCAATTAAAAAATGGGCCATGGAACTTAAAAGAAATTTTACCAGGGATGAAATTAAAATGTCTAACAAATATGTTAAAATATGCTCCACTTCTTTAGCCATCAGGGAAATGCAAATCAAAACTTCCCTGAGATATCATCTCACCCTGGTCAGGATGGCAAAAATCCACAACACAAACAACAACAAATGCTGGAGAGGATGTGGAGAGAGGGGAACTCTCTTACATTGCTGGTGGGAGTGCAGGCTCATACAGCCACTCTGGCGAGCCGTCTGGAGATTCTTAAAGAAATTAAAGATTGAAATGCCATATGACCCTGCTATTCCACTTTTGGGTATAACCCCCATACAGCAGAGGTTCACCTCGATACCACAAGCACGACCATGTTCATAGCAGCACTGTTTACAATAGCAAAGACA
Source organism: Typhlomys cinereus (assembly GCA_023101885.1). Lineage (NCBI taxonomy): Eukaryota > Metazoa > Chordata > Mammalia > Rodentia > Platacanthomyidae > Typhlomys > Typhlomys cinereus. Next base: position 7,482,608 of record JALPQD010000065.1, on the reverse strand, counting down.
TGGAATCAACCCAAATGTCCAACAGTTGACAAGTGGATAAGGAAACAGTGGTACATCTATACAATGGAGTACTACTCAGCCATCAAAAAAGATGAATTACTGGAATTTGGTGGGAAATGGATGTCATTAGAAACAATTATATTAAGTGAAGTATCCCAGACCCAGAAAATTAAGCGCCGTATGTACTCCCTAATAGGTGGCTCCTAATACCAAACCCACCCAGCCCATCTTGAGACACTCATAGGTAAATCCATGTATTACCTATAATAATTGCAAGGATTATGTACAGGAGGGATGGGATTGGAGGGCCACACTAGAAACAAGGAGAGAAGTGACCATGTTACACTAGAGAAAATAGGCCTCCATCAAGGACTGCAAGAAAGTAATGTGACACCTAGTTAAATTCACAATTCATTCCTGATCATTTACAACTAAGGAGGTATGAACTCACCAGAAGGGAAGGCATATAGTCCGGCAGATTAAAAAGTAACCAATTTGCAAATGGGTGATTGACCCCTCCCATTGCCTAATGCCATATGACCCTGCGACTCCACTTTTGGGTATAAGTATTACATCTATCTTTGAATGTGCTCTTATAATAAGACTCCAGTTTAACAGCTTTCTGTCTCTGGCCAGGGGGTGACATACAGTGCCCATCACTATGGAGTGAAGGGCATTGCAGGAGCAACAAAACTGCAAAAGAAAATCAACGAACCACTATCCAGAACTTCAGAGACTCTATATCGACCACCTAGAGCTAGGCCAGACTAATCTCTCCCCATCCTGAAGCCCAGGGACATTTGCGGAAGAGGGGGCAGTAAGAGTGTAAGAGCAAAAGGATGGGAGGAGCAATGATTTGCAAGATACTCCACACAAGTTAGGGCCCAAGCAATCATAATTGGACATTGCATGCACGGCGCAATCTGCTAAAGGCACCAAGATCCTTGGAGGCAAGGGATTGACAGCCACGGTAGTGTTCCTATGCTTAAGGGGAACACAGGAAAGGGTTCAGGGAAATGCCACTGGGTCCTTGTATGTCATCGGAGAGGAGGGCCCAGAGGAGAGTCAGGCATGCACAAGAAAGGACTCTGGGAATCGGGGCGGGAGGCACGGGGGGATGGGGCGGGAGGGGTGAGGGGAGGGGAGGCAGGGGTTTGGGGGGGGGGAGGAGGGAGGGAGGGAACTGGTGTACCTATTAAGTTTGTATGAGCTGAAATAATAATAAAAAATGTATTATAAAAAAATAAAATAAAATAAAAAGAAAAGTTTAAAGACCAATTTAGTGAACAGCCACTCTCTCATCCAATGGTTCCTCTTACTTTTTAGGAGCTTCTTTTCAAGTAACATGATGCTGCAGATACTCAGCACACTTTTCAAATCCACTTCCTTTTGTCCCTGATGTTTGTTTGTTTGTTTGTTTGTTTGTATATTTGCTTTTCATGAGGTGTGGTTGTGTTCTTGCTTGGGTGTGGCTCGCACATATATGTGTGTGTGTGTGTGTGTGTGTGTGTGTGTGTGTGTAGGTGTGTGCCTGTATAAATAACCCCAAGGTTGATCAGAAATCATCCTGGATTGTTCTACTTTTTTATTGCTTTTTTCTGGGGTTTACTAGGCTCTATCTTTCAAGGCCAGAAGTGAAAACCCACCATTCCCCCTGGCATTTTGACATGTGATACAGAATTCAAACTCAGGTCTTCTTGGTTTCAAAGCAGAAGCTTAATCCCGAGTCATCTCTCTAGATCCAACTCTCAGTATTGTCATTATCCACTTGTCAGAAAACTAAGGGCTATGTACTCTGTGAAGCTATGGAAATGATTGTTATCTAAATCTTACCACATACGCATACCTTTGCATTGCTTAACTTAAAAGCATGAAGTTGTTCATTCCATAATTTATAACCTTACACTGTAGGCTTCATCCTCCTATTTTTCCTTTTGAGTCACCTGAAATCCAGATCACATTCCACTGTATTCATATGCTAAAATAATAATTCTCACTATTTTTCAATTGGTGATAATAAAGAACTTGCTTCCATTTTTCTGTTAATTATCTACCTTGTTGCATCGTACATGATTCTTTACATAGAGACTTATTTTTGTTGTAAATAAAAACAATTTAAGGATGTTAGCATTTTGGAGGATATTTCAAATATACAATACTGCTACAAGCAATGAAACTCTCCAATGTGACATCACAACAATACGGTTCAAAAACAAGGGTCAGCATCTGATTGCAATAAAGGAAATATTCCTTTAGAAAGGAAGATTATAGGAATTAAGATGGGTAGACTTTCAACTTTCCAAATTGCAGCACTGAAAAGCAAGTGTGTCTACCCATGAACAGAGCCTATGACAGTGTTTGGGAATTCAGCTCTCCATTTCCTCAACAGCCTTGACAAAATTTGGTTGGGAATTCTATGGTAGAATTTAATTGAAATCTGTACCTTTCCTTGCAATTTTTTATTGCTTCCATACACTGGTGTCTACTTATTCTCCTTATCCATCGAAGACTAAAAAGACTGATAATACTTACTGACCGTTTACTTTCCCTCAAGGATGAAATTCTGCTTCTGTGTGCTTCTATTTGTCCTTCTTAATTTTCTGTTATTACTACAGCATTTTTCTTATGATACTAATAATAGACATGTTTCTTCTAATTTATTTATTGAACTCCCTTCAGAATATTTTACTTCAGTAAAATATATTATTCTTTCTTACATTTTGAGAAATTCTATTATTTTAAGAACTATATTTTCAAAATCATTGTGTCTAATACTTGTTATTGAAAAGCTCGTTTCTCTCAAATTTTGTTGTGTCATTTTTAGCACAAAAATTTTCTGCTATGTCTGGTTTATTAAGTCTGCTTGATTTTGTTCACATATTTTGTTGCCCCTAAACCTTTAAACTTGCTATAGCTATTTATTTATATAAGATAGAACTAATCTGCTTTTTCTTATATATAAACAGTTTGGGCTTCAAAGGTTTTAATGCTACAAAAAGTACATGAATGTTCATGATGGCTTATTTTTTCTTAGATAAAGTAAATTCTAATTAAGTTACATTTTAATTGATGCAAAGATTCACTGACTTAGTTCTTCATTTATCTGTGCTTCAATCTTTAGAGGTCCCTTAGTTTATACGAGTACTTTTTTGAATACTACAAAATGCCTCTTGTAAAAATAAATATGATTATCTGTTTTGTAAGTTACTGTTCTTTTTGCATCTAAAATTTCCATCATTCCAATACATCTTTGAACTACTAAAAGTTTATATTTTTATGATAGCACTACTAATGTTATCTATTGGTAATTGTTTAGTAATTAAATAATTTTGAAATTGCTTCATACAAATTTAAATTTTCATATTCTATTTGCTTCATGTTGTTTTGCTTGGGTCTTACTAAAATATTATGGTTTATCTGAGAATAAAATGCTGAGTTAGCAATTTTTACTCAGCCTTTTAAAAATGCTGATTGGTACAATTACAGTTCCCATAACTGAAGAAATGTCTATATTAATATCAACAATTATTCTGTAAGATATCTCTCTTTTTTAACAACTTGGCAAATTGTGCATTTATTTCTACTTATTAAGCAAATCATTTTGAAGGTTCTTACATAAGTTTTCTTGAATTTTTTTCCAATTCTAAAAACTGAGCTATTGTCTCCTCAAATATTGTTTCTGTATACTTTTTCAAAGTCAAACCTATTCAAATGTTTTCTCTCCATAGTCCATATCACCTAAATCCTCAACTATATTCTGGGTAGTTCTCTTCATCTTTTGTGCTCTTAAAGAATTCCTCAGAACTGTAATCCAGTTCATGAATGCTTTTTTTCTTCTGTAATTAAGTCTGGTGCTGATTTTTCATTGCTTATATTTCTTCAGATTCCAAGAATCATTCATTTTCCTTTTAATCTTTGAGGCTTTCATATACAAATATAATACAGTTTTATTTCTTGACACCTTCCCATTCCTCCTTACTGTTTTCTTTCCACCCAGTCTCCCTTCTACACCCCCATCCCCCTGCTTGTGAGATCCATCTAGTACACTTTCATTGTCATTTGCTTGGGTATCTGTTGGGGCATGACAGGCCCACCAGTGGCATGACAGGCCCTTCTGCCTAATGACCTGCACCACATTGCTTCAGTCTCTCAAGATAGCATCTTTCTCCTCTGTGCTGAAGTTTTGATAGGGCAGCTCTTGTGGAGAACCAGCAGAAGGATTCATGTTGCAGACTGTTTGGGGCAAAGTTGTGGAGGGTTAATGTTGGAACAGGCCCCTGAACAACTCTTCACGTACTTGATTAATTGCTGTGGAAAACCCAGCCAATAGTGGATTGAGTACTTTCCAGTGGTGGACCAGATAACAAGAAGTTCAAGGAGGACGGAATTGCTCTTCTCTTACCTTGTGTTGACTTGCTGTGGAGTCCACTCTGCAAGCATCGTTTACTTTTAGAGCATTGTCACCTTCTTTGTTGTTGCTGCTGCTGCTGCTTCCTCCATTCTAAACTGACCCAGAGCTTCATCCTTTCCATGTTGCTGCTGTTCCCGTCACCTTTGGAGAATGGTCTCTAGGCCTTGTTTCTATTCATTGTTCATCACTGACATTGGAGTCCAGCTGTTCTTCGCTAATGTCAGAACCTAGCATCTTTGGCCCTCCAGTGAAGTAAAGGCTTGAGACCTTCTTGGGATCATCCAGCTTTGTGGAACTTTCCAGTTAAGAGGGAAGCAGCTACAGGCAGCTACTTTGAAGGACATTATTTTTTATTTTAAGTCAATTTAATAAGCTTATTTATATAGATTACATTCTGGAGATTCTGTTCTTCAGAGATCCCCGACTAATACATGTTTTCTCTGCATCTTCTCCAGCATTTGTTGCTATTTGTGTTTTTAATTTTAGTCATTCTGACTTGGATAACATACTGTCTCAAGTGGTTTTAATTTGCATTTCCCTAATGACTAGGAAGGTTGAATTCTTCTTAAGATATTTGTTAGACATTTGAATTCATCTTGTGAAAAGTTTCTTTTTGGTTCTAAGGTCCATTTTTTAACTGAGTATTTGGAAAATGTATGTGATAGTTAATCCTGGGTGTCAACTTGACACACTTGGCATTAACTAAAATCAGCCCAGACCAAACATAGCAAGATTAGCTGAGACCACCTGAAGAGATCATTCAGAAAATGCAAAGATCAGCTCTATATCCCATCAGAGCCTCCATAGATCCCATTGGAACCTCCCAGTAGTGGACAAGATAAAAGGAGCCACAAAAGAGAAAGATGTTCCAGGAATCCTTCAGTCATGTGGATATCTGTTATGACTTAGCCTATACTTCAGCCACCAGTCGTGTCACAATCCCCATAAAATCTGTTCTCTCCTCTGAAACTATAAATTGAATAAATCTCCCTTTCTCTCTTATGTTGTCTTTGGGTGCTCTTTCATGGCAATAGTTAAGAGTAACCTTTACAATGTACAAACATGAATGCATGCATGGATATAGGAATATATACATACATGCTTATATACACACACATCCCTAGACACATTCTCACATGGTTTCGTCTGTTTACATCTTTAATTTTCTACTTAAGTTAATGTTTTATTTATAGCTCTGTGTATTATAAATACACTTATTTTAATTTTTTCTGATTTTCTGCAAAATAATTTTCTTCTGAAGTAAATGTAAGCACTAGCCATTGCTTTTGTTTGGTAACTTATATTAGATATTCTGTTTATACATTTTCAAATTTGGGCTTTCAACATTATGTTTAATCTATTGTAATTTGATTTTTCACTTTTAGATTTGCATTTAATTTAGCTTTACTTATTTCCCTTTCTCTGTGCTTACATGGTCCAGTAAGTCAGTATTCTACTCTTATCTTAAGGTGGCATGCTAAATATCCACTTCTACAGTACAAGTTGTTAGAATAGCATGAGAAGTTATACTCTTTCTAGATACGGAGCTATATCGTTGTCCTCCACATCTGTCATAGTTAGGTGTCAACTTGACTGTTAAAGGTGTCAACTTGGCTGTTGAGGGTTTGAGCTCTGGGCACATTTGTGGAGAATTAGTAGTTGAGTTAAGCCCAAAGTGAACCTGAAGGAGATTGTCTAGTTGATAGGGAAGGCCCAGCCTATGGTGGGTGGGATTAGGCCCTGGAATAAATCATGGAAAACTGATTGAGAAAGTCAGCATCCTTCTGTTTACTTGGCCAGACATCCTGGTCTGGCAAGTAAGGATTGTCCATCTCTCAGCTGTTATGTGGTGAAGGTGTGGCCAGTTCCCATGGTCTGGTGATGGTACATGCTCTCCTGTCAAGTTGGACTGAGAAATGGAACCAGGAATCATAAGAAAGATTAAACCCTTGTTCCCTTAAGCTGTTTGATATCCATTTATTGGCAACAATTCAGGCTAACTGCAACAACATCTTTCTATCACAACTTCCTGCACTGTCTTAACCTAGACTGAAGAAAAGAAGTTTTTCAAGCACAATTTCTCCAGGTTGTGATCCAAGTCTTGCCTTTCACCAAAAAGGCTGGCTCTAGACACTAATCTTATGGAAAGCTCTTCTGAAATGTTCATGTCTCAAAAGGTCCCAGCTCCGAGATTTACATTATACTGGGTTTACATTATACTTCCCATAGCCATTCTAACAACTCGTGCTGTAGAAGTGGATATTTAGCATGCCTACCTTAAGATAAGAGTAGAATATTGACTTACTGGACCATGTAAGCACAGAGAAAGGGAAATGAGTAAAGCTAAATTAAATGCAAATCTAATAAATCTAACAAAATTATGACTTGACTTCCATTTTTGTCATAGAAGTTTAGAGTAGTCATGTTGGAAGATGATCTGCTTGGATCCTTTCACTTTGTATGTATCGCCAGCACTATTGAACAGACTATTTTGGACTAGTCAACCCCACTAATGAATGATGTAGCAAGTATCATATGTTGGCATTCTGCATGTACATTTCTTCTTTCAGTCAAGTTCTTTGTCCTTGCTTCAGAAAATGAAATTCTGGGGAAATAATTTAGGGGTTAAAAACACTGAATCACAAAGAAAAGGACCTGAGTTCAGATTCCCAGATCCAATGTAAAAGAACAGCCAATGAACATATAGATTGGAAGACAGTGCACCACACTGCTCTGAAAATATTTGAATTGCACTTAGCACTTGCCTTCAAAATCTTCTATAAGGGAGGTAGAGAATCTCAACACCCTGACAAGATGGAGTCTAGGCCAGTAGCAGAGCAGAAAATTACACCACAGTGACCAGCCATAATCAGATTACTGGCAACAGGGCAATGCTCTATCAGAATCAGGCCATCCTCATCTCTCCCCATCCTAAAGCTTAGGGAACCTCACAGAAAAGGGAGTGGTAAGAGTATAAGAACCTAAAGATTGGAAGATCTGCTGTTGGACAAGATATTCCATTCAAAGCAAGGATGCTGCATCCGGGAACTCACAGCAGTGAGACTTGTCCCTACACACCTGCATAATGACTGAATACCAACATGCCCCATAGACTATGAGGAACTAAAGAGAGTTAAAAACACACAGAGGAAACCTTAGAGACTAGAGCTGGAGGAGTGAAGGGAAATGCCCCTATCAGGGGAGTGTCTGAAGGACGAACAACTTGGTATGCCACTGAGGCCTGAACCCCCACAAGAATAAACAAGCCAGAAGGAACCCTGGGGTCCATAAAAGCAGCCAGGTAGGATGGTAGGAGGGAGTGGAATGGATAGATGAGAGAAAGGTATAAGAATGGGAGGGGGGAATGGAGGAAAGAAATGATTAGTATTTAATATGTTTGTAAAATTAAAAAAGTAAATTTAAAAAAAGCCAAGTAGATATGGTGGTGGATTGTACTTCTGGCCCTGGAAGACAGCCTGGGAAACCTCAAAGTAAAGCAATAAGGAGGTAGAGCATTATAGGAGTATTCCTGATGTCAGTCTTTGGTCTCCAAGGACATGTTCACACTGACATTCATTGTTGTGTACACACACACACACACACACACACACACACACACACACACACATATGCAAACACGCAAACACACAAAATAAAAAATTCTACCAATTCTATTACTTTAGGAGCTTACGGATGAAAGGCCTAAAATGTAAATTAGTATCAAGGAAAGTTGATGAAAACTATCCCTCTTCCCTAATCCAGTCCCCAACTTTATCACAAATTCCTGTGTCAAAAAAAATAGTTTCTGCTTTCCAAATCACCCTCAAATTCTCACACTCATTTTAAGGTTCATCCTGTAAGAAAAACCATAATAGCTAAAGTCTATGCACATTTGGCATGAAGTACACAGAGATCACTTTCAAAGGCTCCAAAAATCATTATATATGCACAAATGAAAGTAAGACTGAAGAAGCACTAAATAATATCTTGGAAGGTATAGAGGATACATTTCTACATGCAAGCATCTCTCTCCTTCTGCCTTCATGCAGTAAAAAAAAAAAAAAAGACAGTTGCTTGGAATATATACTACAGATAGACTGATTGTAGCTCCCACAGTCATTGATATGAAAATTTTGCATGTGTACATAGCACAGTTCTGTGTTACTTCACATTTTCAAGCAACAGAATCTCCAGTAGCTTCTATCCAGGGAAACAGTCTTTGACGACCAGCATCAATCATCACTGTCAAAATATATGAATCGCCCAACATTGTCACCACTATGTTTCCTCCCAGTCAAAATCAAGATCATGATTTTGGGATTGATGATCATATGGCTGAAAATTGTCTCAGGGAATCCTATGAAACTCCAACAGGCCAAAATCATTTGATTTTTTTTCTCCATTTAAACATATTATCAAGCATGTGGAAGACAAACTTCTAGAGTCTAGAAGTATATACAGAAAAATCTCATGTTATCAAGAAACCAATTTATCTTTTTTTCATGGACTCTTATTTCTTTTTTTTATTTCCACTCATACAAACTTAACAGGTACACTGGTCCCCTCCCTCCCTCCCCCCCGGGCCCCTTCTCCCCCTTCCTCTCCCCTCCTCCCTTCCCTCCCTGTCCCCCAATGCCAATCCCTCCCATCCCTGGAGCATCCTTTAATGTGCATGCCAAACTCTCCTCTGGGTCCTCCTCTCCGATGAGGTGCAAGGACCCAGCTGTATTTCCCAAAACCCTTTCCTGTGTTCTCCTTACGCATAGGAAGAGTACTGGGCTGTCAATCCCTAGCCTCCAAGGATCCTAGTGCCTTTAGTCCATGCTAGACTTTGAGGGGTCAATAATGTGTTGGACATTGCGCAGGTCATGCAAAGTCCTATAATGATTGCTTCGCCCCTAACTTATGTGGAGTATCTTGCATATCATTACTCCTCCCATCCTTGTGCTCTTACAATCTTCCGCCCCCTCTTCCACCCTGAGCTTCAGGATGGGAAGAGATTAGGCTGGCGTAGTTCCAGGTGGTTGATATAGAGTCTCTGAAGTTCTGAATTATGGTTTGTTGATTTTTTTTTCAGTTTTGCTGCTCCTGCAATGCCCTTGGTTCCATCCTGATGGGTATTGGATGTCACCCCCTGGCCAGAGATAAAAACCTGTTAAATTAAAGTCTTATTAAAGGAGTATATTCAAAGGTAGATGGAATAAAAGTAGGAGACTGCGGTGAGGGAGGGGTCAATCATCCATTTGCAAAATGGTTACTTTCTATCTGCCAGACTATATGCCCTCCCCTTCTGGTGAGATCATACCCCATCAGTTGCAAATGATCAGGAACCAAAGTCTGTGACTTAACCAGATGTCTCATTACTTACTTGCAGTCCTTGATGGTGGCTTATTTTCTCTGCTGTAACATGGTCCCGTCTCTCCTTGTTTCTGGTGGGACCTTCCTTCCCCATCTCTCCTGTTTATAATCTTTGCAATTACTGTAGGTATTACAGAGATTTATCTTTGAGTGTCTCTAAGTGGGTTTGGTACAAGGTACAAGGTACAAGTGGGTTTGGTACCTTTTAGGGACTTAAAAGAAACTTTACTAGGGACGAAATTAAAATGTCTAACAAATATCTTTTAAAATGCTCCACATCCTTAGCCATTAGGGAAATGCAAATCAATGATATCCCTGAGATATCATTTCACCCCAGTCAGGATGGCAAAAATTCACAATACAAACAACAACAAATGCTGGAGAGGATGTGGAGAGAGGGGAACTCTCCTACATTGCTGGTGGGAATGCAGGCTCATACAATCACTCTGGTGAGCCATCTGGTGATTCTTAAAGAAATTAAAGACTGAAATGCCATATGACCCTGCTATTCCACTTTTGGGAATAACCCCCCATGCAGCAGAGGTTCACCTCGATAGCACAAGCACGACCATGTTCATAGCAGCACTGTTTACAATAGCAAAGTCATGGAATCAGCCCAAATGTCCAACAGTTGACGAGTGGAGAAGGAAACCAGTTTATCTTGGCAACCCAGAGATGATGGGTGGCATCCTGAAAGAGAATCTTCACAGGCTTAGACATCCTAAGCTCATATTTGCTAAGCCCTTGTCTACAGAGACTGTGACTAGGGTCACAGCTGGCTCTGGGTAAATTTAGGAAATTGCCTATACCACTCAATCTTAGTTTTTAACAGTTTTTCTCCTTTCAGTTCCCTGACTTCTTATGAAACCATTGTCCCTAGCTTTTCTAATTTCATGGCCCACATTTAGGGTTTCCATAATGGAGGGAAAATTCCTGACCAATAGTCACAAAGCAGATGACTTGTTTGAATCTTGGATTCCAAATTAATGACAACTGCTAAAAAAAAAAATATCTCATTATGCTATTACAAATGTTTCTCCAGTTGATGTACATGAATGGTCATTGTAAGCAGTAAGTAGTGACATACGATACATAGACAGATGGATAAAAAGATGATAAATAGATTGATACACAGCTGATAGGTACATTGATAGATGATAGATATAGAGTAACTGATCTCATCTCATGATGATAAATGATGACAGAGTTAAAATAATATTATTTCTACTGACAGAGTTAAAATAATATTATTTCTGCATGTTTTTCTAATCTTGAGTGCTTAAATATTTTAAGAGATCAAAGATCTCTTTGGATTAATAGATGAGGTTGTTTGGGAGCCTAAAGACCTTTTCCTCTGACTCAAAATGGGTATCTGCCTTCTGCAACCAAAAGCCTGAAATAATCTCTACGCTGTCCTATCCTAGTAGAGGATATTTTCCAGAGTAGAGCCAAGAGATGTTGATGTCTATTACTATCTAAGTCTGGGGCTATTTGTTCTTAACCACATCAACAGAAAAGATCCTAGAAAAATACAACTTTAATATTTATTCCTATTACAGAGATGTCTAGGAATAAGCAACAATAAGTCATCATCATTACTAATGAGCAAGTAGAAATCCCAGCTGTAACTGATTGAAGCACAAATGAGTTGACTGAATTAAACAACTAGCTTTGCGCATAAGTGATCACACATAGATGATGATGTCATAAACCTGTCCCTTTTTAGGTCTTATCTCTGCATGTTTCCTTCTCAGGAATATTTTCCCATATTGTAACGCTATGGTCAAACTTTCATCTCTCTGAACCAGACACCCGACCGGAATGTGAACTTGCATTTTCTAACAAGTTGCAGAAAACTCCCCAGGGACAGCATTCACTGGAAATGTTTGGAGAATGTGACTTGAATTAGAACCAAAACTGAGTATTTAGAATGGAGAATGGATGGTTCCCCAGAGGAAATCAGGTTGTTTTTATGAGAACAATGGAGAGTGGATGCTAGTCTCACAAAAACGACAGATGTCCACTACATGCAGCGGTCTTTATTGTTACAGGCATCCTGGGTCCAGGCCACTGAAGTTTTATCCCTCTAGAGCCCACTTTGTATTTGGAAATTGCTGTTTTCAAAAATCGCATTTGACTTCCAAGTATACAATTGCCTTTATATTCAACTCAGAGGGCTTTATTAAACAATTTCTACAGCAGCAGGTGTGTGTCTCATGAATAGAAGAAACAAACCTTACATACAGATTCGACCTTGCCAGATCCCTCAGGAGCAGAAATCTGCTTTATGCACTGTGGAGGTTGAGCTGCATGGTAATGATATATCATACAATGGCACTGAAACTATGCTAAATGCCAGGTTGAACAAAAATCAGTGTGATATTTCTCCTAGAAATGGAGCTAGCAATTATTTTCACATTTAATGCTAGTTAAAACTGGCTGTTACAGAACAATTTCTTTGCATATTGTTGGAAAGAAATGAATGTTTTCTTGTAATAATCACCTTGCATAAAGACCATATAACTCTACATTTTAAGTTGTTTTTCTGTGTAGAAGTTACTCTTATGGGGCTTTCGTAAAGGCAGATTGATGTCACATTGCCTTGGTTACCACTTGTAAGCTTTCTGCCCTTGGCACAATTCCTTACCACCAAGGCCTGCAGAGGGTTATCTGCCGAACAGGAATGCCATCTCATTACCTCAGTGCAGGAGGATTAACCAGGGGACTTCTTTTTTTGAGCATTTTAATGTGAGCAAAGCAAAAGGGTATAAGATGGAAAACATGTTTGTTACAAGAATATAGTCAGTGGGAAAGGTTGGATGATGAGTGGTCTCCTGAAGCCCATGGGTTAAAGGCTCAATCTGTCACATGACACTTTAAATATTGGTGCAAGTGCTAGGGGATAGGACTTATGGAAAGCCTAGGGAGAGTTCTTCTGGTCTCCAGGGATTGTGGTACCCATGATTATGATAACTATCTATCTATCTATCTATCATAACATACCACCTTCACCACATTTCCAAAGCAATAGCACCACCTACTCTTGGATTAAAACCTCCAGAATTTTGCCCATAAATAAGCCTTTACTCTTTGTAACTTAAAAACCTCATGTATTTCATTTACATATAGGAAAGTTAATACATGAATGAAGAGAATCCTATACATCCCAATAAAAACTTTCAAGTAGTGAAATAAAGTTCCCTTTTAATATTAATACTATATAGAGATATGTTATTTCATTAGTTTAAAATAAACTACCTTTCTCTAAGTCAGCGTTTCATCATTAGGAAGATGGCAAGCTTTAGTGAAAATTGATTCTCTAATAATGAAAATACAAGAGAGCCAAGGACAAGAACAAGATGTCTTGGTTTCCCTCTGCAAACTTTAGAAATGCTTGGAAAATAATTTCTACTGCATATTACACTCCAAATATTAGACATTGTTTTTGTGCATCTGTAAAATTTGAGGGATTTAGGGTGACTGGAGATATTTTGAAGCCCAAGCTACTTAACATGTGTTAGATAACAGTTTTCAATTGGACAATTGAAGGCTTGGAGGTCTGGGCACATTTGTAAAGAATTGGTAATTGAACTTCAAGAAAGCTCACAGGAAATTGACTGATTGATGTGGAGACTCAGTCTGTGATGGGCTAGGCTACTCACTGGGCAGGTGAATAAGATGGAAGGAGCGGGTTAAGGAAGGTATCATCTTACTGTGTATTTAGTCAAACATGCTGGTCTAGCAAGTAGGGATTGTCTCTCTCAGAGCCCTAGGGATATGGATATGGTGTTGCCAATTCCCTTGGTCCCTAGTGTGGATGTGGACTCACCTGCCAAGCTAGACTAAGAACTGTAACTAGACCATCCTAAAAGAGAATAAAGCCACTTGCTCCCCTATAAGCCCTTTAATCATGAATTTATCAGCAGCATGCAGGCTAACTGCAGCACAATATTGTGAGATATTCACATTCTAATTCCATAGGTAAGACAAATTAGAGACTTTGAAAGTTTTTCTTTCAATCGTTGTTTCTGCTTCAGAGTTCATTTCCATTTAATCTTGTAAGGTAACTAAGGACTCAAGCTTTGCTGTCAGGTAAACCTGAATCTTAATTCCAGCAAGTTGCTTCTCAAGTATGAGGCTTTATATGGATTAAATAATCATCCTTTTTCTGTTTCCTTATTTGAAAAAGTTGTAGTAGGTAACATTTACATCTGCATTCATAGAATTCTTTGTATAAAATAGGTGAATGCCTAAGATGATTTTTCAAACAGCTTCATATGTTCTTGTTTCTTTTCAGCTCATATAATCATTTCACCATTTTACCAAGATTCTTGCCCTAAATAATTATATAGAAATACTGCTATGTTGCAGTCTTTCTTCATCATAATAAATATTAGTTCAATGCTCAGATGTTAAGGCAAATTCAAGCATTCTATTGTACAGGGTCATTGTTAAAAATTTAATACCACCAAGTAACTACAAGTCCATGGATGACAAGATAGAGATGAAATAAATCTTATATAAGGTACAACTTTCTGTAGATAAAAATATAGGGTTTTTTCTCCTAGCACACACACACAACAATGATCAATATGCAGTGCTGTAGAAGAGCAGCAGCTTATGCAAAGAACCCGCCTCACTATTGAAATCTCTTTTTCTGCCCATCTCAAGTCTCTTTTCTTGAAGACACTCTCTGTCTTGTTAATGTCATCATTAGATGATTTGCTGCACTATAGTGCAACATTTCAGTGAGCATATCTGTCTTCCTCTTTTGACTAAAAACTTTTCAAATGTGTCCAAGTTATAACTGTATTTTCTTTCCCCAGCTTAATATTGCAACCTGGCAAATAATAGGCACATGCTAATAGTTTGGCAAATTTAATTTAATTCATACATGGAATTATCAAAGTTTCTCTATCTTACTGATGAATGATTTATTTCTTTGGAAACATTCTTTCTAGCTGTTCCTCTTTGGGTGCTACATGACAAAGGTTAGCAGTCTCCTGTATGAAATATATAAGCCTATATGTTAAAAAAATGCATAAACCTAAGTCAAAGACACCTATATTTTTAAACAAGCCTCAGTACACTTCATTCAAAACAAACGAAAACTAAAATCACTGTCTTATTGAAACTCAAATTACAGCATCCACAAAGGCACATGCTACCATTTTATACATGAATATAGCTTATGAATCATTTTAATACTACCTTCCACCTTGAAGACGTCCTCATGGATACATCTATATTTATTCTTCAAGCATCAATATTTCACTGAAAATGTTAAATTGCAATCTTCGTTATAAATAATTCTGAATATGATTTTAAATTTTAACTTAAAAATATTGCTTATTTTCAAAGAAGAAACATTTATACAGAAGGTTTCCTACATAAATTGACTAAGTAGATTTGTGACTTTTCTCCATTAAGCATCTGCTATCTTAACCAAAGTAACTTTTTTGTTATCCATAGGCAACATTGCCTTGTAATCTCCCACTTAAAATTTTTTTCTATTTTTCAAGTGCTATTTAATGAAATAGAAATGCATGCATCTTCAGATTGATGAGAAGCCAAAGCCTAGGAAACATGGCTTGAACTGAGGCAGAATATATGTACTGACCATCTCAAAATGGATCCTTCTATTTTCCTGAAGTTTCTCTAATTCTAAGTATTAGTTATTTTTATTGTCTCATAGGTGACAACATACTGATATATTTTTCTTTTTTTTCTTTTTTCATATGTATGCTTTTGGTCACATGTATATGAAGGTGGGTACATGTGGGTGGGTGCCCAAGTGTGCAGATGCCCTGCATGTGGAAACCAAAGCAGATATCTGGAATCATCCTCAATAGCTCTTCCAAGTTACTATTTGGAGGTTGGGTCTCTAGACTCAGAGAGCTCACTGATAGGGTTAGTGTGACAACCCAGGTTGCGCTGGATATTCATTCCCAGGCCCCACCTTCCAAAGGTGGAATTTGCAGGTGGTCTGCCACATCTGCTGAATATTTCACATAGAATCTGGGGATCCTAATTGTTCTTTTGATAACACAGCAAGCATGTGAACTTCTGAGTCATCTCCCCAACCCAGGTTCTGATATTTTGGCTCATACTATACCATTTCAGAACTGATATGCTTCCTCTCTGGTTAATTAAAGAGAATGAAATCAATAATCAGAAAAGTATTACTTTAGTGCCAAATCAAGATTGCCTTGCTCTCAGCACAAATTTTGTTATTCCCTGCTGTCCACTGCTAGAACTACCACTCTGTCAAGGATTTTGGGACCTGGAGGGGCATTGTGTAAAATGCACTTATAGTCACATCCAGAATGGCAAAAACATAAGAGCCATGTTCTTTAATTTGATTCTTTTTTTTAATTTCCTACACTTACTAAGTAGAAATTATATGTAAACATATCATTATGTGAAAGCTTGCAAGCTACAACAAAATTCATTCACCATTTATTAAAGGAAATCATAATTAATATCTGTCATAGTTAAACACAGGTGTCAACCTGACAATTGAGGGTTTAAGCTCTGGGCACATTCGTGGAGAATTAGTAGTTAAGTTAACCCCAGAGCAAACCTGCAAAAGATTGTCTAGCTGATGGGAAAGGTCCAGCCTATGGTGGATAGGATTAGGCTCTGGAATAAATCACAGAGAGCTGGTTGAGAAAGTCAGTATCTTCTATTCACTTGGCCAGGCATGTTGGTCTGGCAAGTAAGGATTGTCCATCTCTCAGCTGTTATGTGGTGATGGTGCCAGTTCCTTCAGCCCTGGCGTTGGTGTGTACTCTCCCATCAAGCTGAACTGAGAACTGTAACCAGGAATCGTAAGAGAGAATAAACCCTTGTTCTCTTAAGCCGGTTGATAGTCATTTATCAGGAACCATGCAAGCAGACTGCAACAATATCCATACATAAATAAGGCAAAGCATTTGAAAAGTAGCAAGAATGAAACTTATTAATTGATGCATTATTGCTCATAGACCCTGGGGTTCATGGAGATGTCAGACTTCAGCTCATGTTGAAGCTCTGGCCAACCTGCTCTTTCTCTTCCTTTCCTGTCCTTCAGATTTGAGGCTTGATTAGTCAGCCTCACAACTGTTCTAAGCAGTTTTTTTTTAATGAAATTTCCTACTGACTTCTCTCCAGGCCATATTTTGGTGTACAGTCTGCTTCATGAATGCATTACTATTTGTTTCTTATTAAAAAAACAAAGAACTAGAGAGATGGCTCAAGTTTAAGATTCTGCCGAACAAGCAGAAGATCTTGAGTTCATATTCCAGGTCCCAAGTAAAAACACCAGGCAATTACAATAGGTATTACAAAGAGTTACCTTTGAATATGTCATTAAGTGGATTTGAAACTAGGATCCATCTATTAGGGAGTACATACGGTGTCTAATTTTCTGTGTCTGGGATACTTAACTCAATATAATTTTTTCTAATACCATCCATTGCCTGGCAAACTTCATTAATTCATTTTGTTGGTAGCTGAATAATGTTCCATGATATACGTGTACCACATTTGCCTTATCCACTTGTCAATTGTTGGGTATTTGGGTTGATTCCATGACTTTGCTATTGTAAATAGTGCTGTAATGAAGATAGTTGTGCTCATGTCACTGTAGTGAATTTCTGCATTATGGGGGATTATTCCCAGAAGTAAAACAGCAGAGTACTAGTTAGGCATTTCAGCCTTTAACTTTTTTTTTAGAAATTGCCATACCAATCACCAGGGTGGTTGTATAAGCCTGCATTCCTACCAGCAATGTAGGAGAGTTCCCTTCTCTGCACATCCTCTCCAGAATTTGGTGTTGTTTGTATTGTGGATTTTTGCTATCCCGACCGGGGTGAGATGATATCTCAGGGAGGTTTTGATTTGAATTTTCCTGATGGCTAGGAATGTGGAGCATTTTTTAAGATAGTTGTTAGACATTTCAATTTCATCCCTGGAAAATTTTCTTTTGAGTTCCCAGGCCCATTTTTTAATTGGGCCATTTATCTCCTTGGTGTTTAGGTTTTTAAGTTCTTTGTGCACCTGGATAATAGAGCTCTATCAGATATGTGGTTAGTGAAGATTTTCTCCCATTCTGTGGGTTGCCTTTGTGCTCAAGTTACAATCTCTTTATCTGAACAGAAGCTCTTTAATTTCATAAGATCCCATTTTTTGAGTGTTGGTTCTAGTAACTGTATTATTGGATTTCTGTTTAGGAAATGTTGGCCAAGCCTAATCAGCTCAATGAGGTTCCTTACCCTTCCAACTAAGGTTTTTATAGTCTCTGGCCTAATATTAAGGTCCTTTATCCATTTGGAATTAATTTTTGTGCATGGTGACATTTATGGGTCCAGTTTTAATCTTCTGCATGTGGAGATCCAGTTTTGCCAGCATCATTTGTTGAAGATGCTGTTCTTTTTCCATTGAAATTTTTGGGACCCTTTGTCAAAGACCAAATGTCTGTAATTGTGTGGGATTATATCTGGGTCTTCAACCCTTATCCATTGATTTATTTTGGAGCCAGTACCAGGCTGTTTTGATTACTATGGATTTGTAGTATAAATTAAGGTTTGGTATGATGATACCTACATTAGTGTTTTTGTTACTCAGGATTGTTTTTGCCATCCTGAGCATTTTGTGCTTCCATATGAATTTTGAGATTGGTCAATTTCTTTAAAGAATTGCTGGGGATTTTGATTGGTGTAGTATTGAATCTCCATATTGCTTTTGGTAGGATGGTCATTTTTATGATGTTGATTCTGCTGATCCAGGAGCATGGGAGGTCTTTCCACCTTCTGGTGTCTTCTGTAATTTTTTTTCTTTAGGGTTTAAAGTTTTCATTATAAAGGTCTCTCACTTCTTTGGTTAGGGTTATACTAAGGTACATATTTCTATGGGCTATAGTAAATGGGATTGTTTCTCTTAGTACTTTTTCAGTTTTCTAATCTTTGGTGTATAGGAAGGCCACTGATTTTTGCATGTTTGTTTTATAGTCTGTCACTTCGCTAAACTTCTGTATTAGTTCCTGGAGTTTCCTTGTAGAGTTTTAGGATCACTCACCTATAGGATCATGTCATCTGCAAATAGAGATATCATGACTTCTTCCATTTCTGATTTGAATCCCTTTTATCTCTCTCTCTTGTCTTATGGCTATAGCTAAGATTTCAAGTACAATATTGAATAGAAGTGGTGAGAGTGGACAGCCTTGTCCAGTTCCTGATTGCAGAGAATTATAAACAGGAGGGAAGGGAAAAGAGCCCCTGCAAAAAAAGAAAATAGGAGATCATGCTTCAGAGAAAATAGGTCACTGTCAAGTATTGCATGGAAGTAGTGAGACATCTGGTGACACTCACTCTCACTTCCCTTCCTGGTGTCTTACAACTGAACAGATTTGATCCTACCAATCAGGGAGAGTATAGGGAAGGACTGCCACATGGAAGATAACCATCCCACAAATGGGACAGTGATCCACCCTCACTGCTGTGTCCTACTCCTATTCTTCCATCTACCTTTGAGTCTCCTCTTATATTAAGATCTTCATTTAAGCAGTCTTTTATCTTTGGATAGGAGGTAACCTTCAGTACCAATCAAGATTCAGCCAAGGGCAGTGCAGGAAAAACAAAACTGAAAACAACCACAAACCATAATTCAGAACACTAAAGACCCTACGTTAAGTACTTGGAACCAGACCAGCCAAATCTCTCTCCATCCTAAAGCCTAGAGAACTTGAGGAAGAGGGGGCAGCAAGAGCCCTCCCCCTCAAAAAAAGGAGATAGGAGATCATGCTTCAATAGAGAAAATAGGTCACTGTCAAGTATTGCATGGAAGTAGTGAGACATCTGGTGACACTCACTCTCACTTCCCTTCCTTGGAGCCTAAAGATCCTAAAGAGCCTAAAGATGGGGAAGACCAACAATATGCAAGATACTCCACACAGGTTAGGGCTGAAGCATCCAGAATTGGACTTTGCCTGACCTGCACAATGGCTGACATGTCAATGACCCCCCAACCTCAAAGTCTAGCATGGATCACAGGGGAGAAGGCTCCAGGTGGTAGGATCCTCAGAGGCAATGGATTAACAGTCATAATAGAGTTCCTATACTGACAGGGAGCCCAAGAAGTGGCTCAGGACTGTGCCACTGAGTCTTGAACCTCAGAATGAGGTTTGGCATTCACCCAGAAGGATGCTCCAAGGGATGGGAGGGAGGAAGGGGGAGGCACCTGGAAAGGGGTGAGAGAGGGAAGGGGAGTGAAAGGAAGGGGGGAGAGTGCAAGGGGGACAACTGGGGAGGGGAGGGGAGAAGGAGAGGATTGTATGATTAGGAAAAAAATAAAATGTGTGAGAAAAAATAAAAACCTGCCAGGCAGAAAAAGCAGTAGTCTGCCCTTCCCACCCTAGTGGGCAGGGCCTGGGAAATCTCAGAGTGAAGTAAGAAGGAGGTAGAAGCAATTCAGGATGATTCTTGAAGCCACTTTTGGTCCTCCACAGGGACATACAGTGCTCTCTCTCTCTCTCTCTCTCTCTCTCTCTCTCTCTCTCTCTCTCTGCCTCTCTCTCTCTGCCTCTCTCTGTCTCTATCTCTCACACACATACACACACAAAATAAAGAAATATGTAAAATACTAAAAAAAAACTTCCAAAACTCTATGTATTGCAACATCTATTGGATGTTAGACTATTTTAGAAAAAAAAAGTGCCAACAATGTCAATAGTCTACCAGACTACATATTTTATTAATAGTGATTCCATGCTACCTATAATAAGAGCATACAAAGCAAAGAGGTGAGGAAGTCCTACATATAGCTTGAATGCTGCAGCAGAGCCAGGTAATTTCTGAAGGACTGTTAAATGTCTGATTCATAAGGAAGTAAAATAGGTGTGAAAGCTCCCATCTAAATCCCAGAAATGTTCACAATACAATAATTTTGTCTGTATGCCTGTACAAAAACATGGTGCTTTATAAATAACAAAGAAACAATTTAATTATTTCAAAATCTGATAGGATGGATATTGGTATATTAATACTATAAAGGGTATTTTTTATTTAATTGATATTTTTATTCATTTGTCCTGATAATTTTTGATCTATAAAATTTTAATTGTCTTATCCTAAAACATATTATGACTACAAATATTTGATTAATTGACACATTTACCTTGCTAATGTTTAAATGCTTTTCAAAATAATTTTCCAGGGAGGAAATATTGTAAATAAGGTGTGGATAATTTAGTCTGCAAATGTCACATTAAAAGCAGCTAAACAGATGTTAAAGCAGACATTGAATCATCTTGTTTATGTGTGCTTAAATTCATCTACATGAAGGTCCCAGCAAACTTTAGTAATAGCAGTATTTCATAACTTTCTCAATGAGCAAAATTTTACCATATAATTATCAGATTTGTCAAACAGAAGCTGTTGAGTCAGCCCAGGAAACATCAATAACTACATCTCAAATCACTACCATGATGTTCCACTTACAAGAATAATAAGTGAGGAAGGAAATAAATGAGTACTCTAAATTATTTGGTGAAGCAAATCTTTGAACTTTCTCGTATTATTTGTGCCTTTCAAATATCAAATACCTAAGGTTTTTTTTTTTTCATCATTTTGTTTATAGATAGATCAATTTTGGATTCGTTGACTGATTTTCTTAAGAGATGAGTTTTGTTAATGCAAGATAACCTGATAAGAATTTGTTATCACTCAAGTAATCGCAAGCTTTTGAGAGCCACTTTCCTACACAGTTACCTCCCTTGGTCAGCACCTGGTCTGATTTAGAGAAACAGAAATGTTGTTTTGTACTCCTTGGTTCCCTTCACATCAATTTATTTTAACTGCTCTGTGTGTCTAGCTCCCTGACTTATAAATTGGAGATTTAATGTTATGGATGGAATGTGTCTCTAGTGGGAGGTAAAGAGTGGCTGAGATGGGAGATGAGGGGGAAAAAGAGGAGAGAAATAGAAAGGCAACATTGTCCTTTAACTGAGGGAAAATGAAGACTTTTATGCCAAGACATATGATTTTTGTTTTTCTTTTTTTCTCGTGCATTAAATCAACGGTGTTATTTTTCCCATCCTATATGGCAGTAAAAGCATCACAATTGTTCCTGGGAGTGTTGATAGATGAGTTTGGTTAATGGAGACAAGACGGAGTTCTGCCTACCCAGTGCTCACCCTCAGCTCTGTCTCACATGGAAAAGGGGATCACCATCATGCTTTCTCACCCCAAATGCTTACCACAAAAAAAATCTTTCAGGAAGCAAGTAACATGTTTAAGATATATAAGAATACTATAAAATATTACCAGTAAGCATCAAGAACATTGTTGCTTCTTTATAAAAATATTTAAGAAGCATTAGAGTAAAAACTTAAAGATTGCTCCTCTTTCTATCAAAAAAGATATCTTTTTCCTAAACCAACCAATGAAGACCTTTTTGCTCTACAGAAGACAACAGTGGACTTATTACGTATCAGTCTCTTGTGTCTGCTCTAGACTGATTATAAGTATACAGACTATACCAGTGTCATTTTACTTGGATAACTGAAGAACTCCTTAAGATTCTTATTTGACCTGTCAGCAGAATCTGACATTGATGAGCACATTGTTATTTATGAAACTTTTCTATTCCTGTCATTTTTAGTGCTTCTCTCTTTTATTAATATTCAGAAAACATAATTCTACAACTTGTACAAAATAATTCCCTCTTTAAAACTATTCGTTGAGAGCTCAAATTAAGAAAAGTAAGATGAAAATAATGGCATAAAAATTATGAAAAATAAAATAATGTTAAATGTTCCTATTGAAATTATTGATATGTTCATACAACAGGCATAAATATATATCAAGCATTAAGAAAATATACCTAAAAATCCAAATTTACATAATGAAATTTTACTGGGTGGTTACACTACAAAATGGCACTTGATTTAATAAAAGGTTCAGCAGATATTCTAGTCATTTTTCCTTGTCTATTTCACAAAGATTTTAAAACCTATTTGAGGCAGCAATCCAAGCTTTTTCCCTTAATGATGTGAGCAGCGCATACTTTGAGTCAAAACTTGTCCCTCAACAGAGAAGTAGATGCAGTTTCTTCCCCAGTACTCTCATCATGCTCACCATATATGCAAACCTCAGATCATGGCAGTCCTGTGTGCCTGCAAAGCCAAGCAAGGAAAATGTCTGCATAACCAACTCATCATCAAAACGATCAGAATCAAATGTGGGATGATGGCCAAGTATTGGGATCTTGAACTGCCACACTAAGGGCATAAAAGGGCATAAAGGATGAGGGGTCTCTCTAAGAATAATAAATTGGTTGATTTTTCCTTCAATATCTTGTAGTCAATGAAAACTGGGGTTAGTTTGGCAATACAAACAGTTTCACAAAGCACTTACCAATGATATTGAACTTCTCAATGCCCTCTGAAGTGACAGGACCCTTTCCAAACATACGGTCTACTCTTTGTAGTTTCTTTTGAACTTCATCGGAAGTCATTAAAAATCAGATTGCCTAGGTACACAACTTTGCAGTTATTACGCAACCAGCCAGAGAAAATACAATCTTGTCTTTTAGGATCTGGTCATGCAGACAGAGAATCCATTCATAAAGGTTTCCTTTTTTTTTTCCTTAACGATCAGAGAATTTTGGCTCAATATTTGCTTATTCAAATTTTAAAAGTTGGGCTATAGAGATGGCTCAGGAGCTAAGGCTCTTCCTCACAAGTGTAAGATCCTGAGTTTGAATCCCAGGTCCCCCAGGGCCTTTCACTTTTTTAAGAGGGGCTTCTCCTTATATTTCTTGTACAACTACTGGTGGTCTCTCATGTTTTCCCTCTGAAAATATTTTCCTTCTAATACCTCAGTTCTCT
This sequence comes from Typhlomys cinereus, assembly GCA_023101885.1. Taxonomy (NCBI): domain Eukaryota; kingdom Metazoa; phylum Chordata; class Mammalia; order Rodentia; family Platacanthomyidae; genus Typhlomys; species Typhlomys cinereus. Next base: position 7,458,972 of record JALPQD010000065.1, on the reverse strand, counting down.
CCTTCTGATACATTCTCTTCATTTATCCGTGGAGCACCAGAAGTCTCCAAAAATATAATTATGAATATAAACTAATTTCTTCATGAAATTTCCAATCTGATGCAGAAAATAAGGAATTAAGACTACAATATGGTATGACAGAAGAAATTCATGACTGAAGCTGCTACTACTAACTTCAATCTCATGTCAAATTTCCTCCTGTTTTTTCATACTACATACGTGTTATATTTCTCTGTTGCTAGCAAAATAATCAGAGTTTGACAGACATCGTGGGCTGTGTTCACAAACCAAACTCATCACATTTTGCTAGTGGTACCACTTACATATCTTCTCTCAGACCTACTGTCCTTTCCCTCAGATTCTGCAAGCCTTGAAAAGTTTATGATCCATGTATCCATTAAGAATTTGCGTTTATATTCTTTGGTTTTTAGCTGTTTGGTTTGGGGAATATACCTTTGAGGCAGGTTCTCATTCTGGTTTCAAAACTAGTTTCAAACTCCAGGATTATTCCTGCCTCAATTTCCCAAATGCTTGTTTTCCAAAAAACTATTGAATCAGTGATTTTATTTCTTTCTCTATATGTTATCTTCTGATTATTTTCCTTATGCCTCTGTAAGTTTGCTTTGTGTTGCACCTTAGCCTTGATTCTTGTTATATCCTTTATTATGCTATTTCAGAAAAATTTATTTTTAATTAACCTTCTTAAAAAAATTTGAAATTTGATCTTATGTCCCATATTAGAAATTTCTTTCGGAAGTTATTTCTTTAATTTCTTTCTCCTTCAGTGACAATCTTGAATATGTCATAATATCTTTCAGTAGACTTCATCTAGGAGAACATTGCCATACAGTTTTGAAATAAGTTTATTTAAAATCAGTTTATTTGTCCAACACTATCTTGTGTAGATTCTCATTTGACTATATGATGTAATGAAACTCATTAAAATGTTTCTCAGATCTAAAGTAGACATAATTAAAAAGTTTGTGAGAACAAAATCATCTCCCCCAAATGTAACATGACTTTCTGAATAATTGAGTGAGCTTTCTTAGCCATTTTACCTCTATTTTTAGCAAACCTGTTCATATTTTCATATCCATCATTGCTCTCTAACTGTAGACTTAGATAAAAGCAGTAAGCTGTAACTACACCTCATTCTGAATGTTATTTCCCCCACCAAATAAATCAGTCATTTAGCCTCACTAAAGACATGAACAGAATAAAGTCAGATTCTTTGACAGACTTTAGCATAAGTGCTGTTAACCCAGATCCAAATAGAGGTCTTGTTGCCCCTGAAACTTCATGGTTATAGCAATCTAGTATTTCCTTAGCCTCAAATTCCAAATTCTCTTACATTCTTACAAATTTATGAATCATACAGTCAGATTTATCAACAATCCCCACTCCTGGCATCAATTTTCTGCATTAGTTGATCTTCTCAATGTTATCACAGAAGTTTTAGTTACATTCTTTTGACTTAGTTTGAAACTCCAGCGTATCTTATAGTGCCATCCACATTCAGAATAGGCCATTACTCCTTAGTTTACCTCTGTGGACACTTCCAGACACTAGACACTTTTCTCCTTGATTCTATATTCCACCAAGTTGACAAAGAAAATTGTCCATTGTGACTATATTGTTTCAGTTATTCAAGATAAATAAGTCCTAGAGATCTATTGTATTGAATGGAAAATAAGATTAATAATATTTATTGCTTGCTTAAAAGTCCTTAATAAGCTAGACAGTAGGTTCTCTCCACAGATATATGAGGGAGAAAAAAATTTCTACAGCAGACATTATTTTTATAGAAATTCATATGAAAACTATTCAATTTGTGACAGTTCAACTGACAATTAAACACTTTATACACATATGAGGAATTATTTAATTAAGATCTCTGGAAAGTCTACAGAAGACTTCCTTTATTGTATGATTGATGTGGTAAGACTCAAAACAGTGTGGGTGGGAACATTCTCAGGGCAGATGATAAAATAGAGAATGAGTTAGCTAGATTTGGCAAGTGGCATGTTAGAAAGCAAGTGTATACTACTGTTCCATTACTTTCATGTTAGTGGCAAAGGAAAATATCATGCAGGAATAGAAGAACAAGCTGGCTACTTCATTGCAACTATGGAGCAGAGAGGAGTGGATCAAACTAGTGGGCTCCGTCGTTTCTTCTTTTATCTCAGCTTGGCCCCCAGGCTATTTAATGGTGCTATCCATATTCAGGTCCGGTCTTCCCACTTAGCTAACCCTTTCTAGAGACAATCTCAGGTATGCACAAAGCTTCATAATCTCCTGTGCACTTCTCAGTCCTTACAAGTGGATGATGAGAATTAACCATCACAATAATGAAGATACTCAATCTGAAAACAAGGGTTCTAATCATAATCCTGCTACATGATCTTGACTTTCTTCCTTTGTAAATGAAATGTCAATGTCCATATACCAAATCCACTGAGAGGATCAAACAAATTGTGTTTATGACTGTGCTACTTACACCACAAAATCCTATAGCAGTGTGTTTATTATCATAATTGGTGGCACAATGCATACACATTAGATGGGTTTCTGAATTGAAGTCAGTGGAATTTTAATATATCACCAGATAGATGCAGCAACAACTGGTTGTCTCTAAGGCTTTTTCAGCTATTAATAATATCTGCTTCAACAGTAAAGTGTTTCAACGTCAGAATAACACCTACAGAATACCTAGAACAACACCTAGAGAAAAGTAACTTGGGTAATTTTAAAGTTTGAATTTTGTTTCAAAGAATCAGCATCTAGGTAGCACCTTTGCCAACAAAGGGAGTTTGAGTGGAGGATGATGAGCGCCAGCTGTCAGGAGCGAGGTCAAATACTAAGAGGATCACAATTTAAGAAATACTACTTTAGTTTCTGTTTCTTATTCACCAAAACCTTCGTTATGATGCAAGAAACAAAATGCCTAGCACAAAATATAGAAGCAGTACTCTAACCTTTCTTAAATTCAGGAAGTCCCAAGGGCTAGATTCCCACCCTTGGCTACTTAATAGGTTCTCAATAGTAAACCTGCAGTGTCTTGCAGAAGCAACTTTTCAACAAATAACCAAAACAAAGAAAGACTCATGTGACCCCAAGCAAATCATTTAACCCCACTGAGCTGTATTTTATCCATCAGGAAAAAAAAAAATGCTATTCCTTATCCACCTCTAAAGTGCTGTCAAGATAAAGGAGTCCATTCTCCAAAAGTGCAGGGAGTTCCTGAGCCTAAACACACTTTATCAACTCAAAGTGCAATGATTTAATGATTTATACATTTTGGAGGGCTTCTTGTTTTGGCTTGCTTTTGGAACAGAGGTCTTGAGTGGTTATCTTAGAGACACTTTTACTCCCTTTTAAAAAAGGCGTACACATGAAAGGGCCTCACTGTGACTACAGTATCAACGCATATAAGATAGAAACTGAAAGAAATCTGGAATCTCTACCCTGTCCAGGATTGGTATTTAGTCTTTTCCTATTGTAATGCATGAGATTTTTATCAATTTGATAAATATTTATTGAGCCTAGACTTACTGCCAGAAAATGTTCAAGTGCCAAGAATGTCAAACAGCTTAAGAAAGGACTCACCTTGGAAACAATCAAATTAGCAAGACAGATATATAAACAAACAATTAAAATGTGAAATAGGTTGTAACTGATTTCAAGGAGTTATTAATACAATGCAGTTGAAGCCACTGATTGTGCGACTGTTTTTAATTAGCCACCTAGAACAATTACAGCTACTGGTAACCTGCAGCTCCTTGAAACATGTCTGAACAGCACCTAGTCATGTACAAAATGGCTCTACTAAAGCAGTCAAGTTCTGAGCCCACTACTAATTGCGTCTCGTCAGCAAAATGAATTTTCTTAATGGCTGCAGATTGCTTTTATTCCTTATTTAAAAAAAAATTAAAAGCATTGGGTGGAGGGATGGCTCAGGAGTTAAGCCTCTGTCTTGAAAGCAAAAGGTCCTGTGTTTGGATTTCAGGTCCCATTTAAAAAAACGCCTGTATCTGCCTGCACTTCTGGCCTGGTGGGCGGAGCCTGGGAAATCCCAGAGGGAACCAAAAAGGAGGTAGAAGCAATCCAGGTGATTCCCAAAGTCACCCTTGGTCCTGTACAGGGACGCACAGTGCCCTCCAAAACACACACACACACACACACACCACACACACACGCACACACACACACACACACACACACACACACACACACACAATAAATAAATAGATAGATAGATTGATAGATAGATAAATAGTTTTAAAAAAACATTTCTGAGACTGTATTTCTTGTTTTTTATCTTCTCTGATATATTTGCAGTTTTGTATCTTTAAAAATATGAAAACCAAAGGGAATTTATAATATTTCTATGTGTTGTGGAAATCAAAATTATCATTAGGCCATGGGGACTATAATGTCTAGGAATTGCGTTTTCCCTACTGACCCTTTATATATAGTTGTAAAACCTGCCTGTAATGTTGCTGTTCTGTTATTTTGGAAGATGGTTTGGCTTTGCAGACTGCTTTTATAGGGTTACAAAACAGATTAGTGTAAGGGGAATGACGGAGCCAAACATTACAGTATGTAAATGAAGGCCGTGACAATGCTTCCTGGAGGGAAATGGATTAACAAGTTGGCTAAATCAGCTGCATATGAAAAATTGATCAACAAAGTACAAAATAATGAACAGCCCAAGGATATCTCTACTGCTTGAAAAAAGAAAACCGATTATTTTCCATTTCCAAATCTCTCTGTCATTAACACTGGAAATACTCCGGCCTATACGACCCTGAAAATTTTCAAGTCAAGACTTACTAGCGGAGCAGAGCTCACAGTGAAATACTTCAAGTTGCCAAAAAAAAAGGTTTGGGGAACTGACAAGAAACAAACTGCCTGCTGGGTTGAGAACTGTCAAAACTTCACAAGAAAATGGGTATTTTAAACAAGCCATTATTCGAAGGTGGCAGGAGAAGAGGGGAACGCTGGGGTTCCTCTCCTCCTTGAACTTCGACTCTGGAGTATGAAGGCGCAAAGGCAGCTTTATTTAGAATAATGGTTTAATCAAAGCCCACATTTCCGTGAGCGCGTGTCATTTTTCCTTTGCAGTCAGCTTAGCTTCCAGCAAGCCAGAAACAAAAGGTCTTGCAGGCAGAAAGGGATTCACACCACCTCGCTGCTCTTACAAGACATTCTGTAAGCTGCCCTGTCTTATATTCTGAGATTCAAGGAGCCCCCACCACACACACAAACACACGTGTGCACACACATACACACACAGAGGAGCATGGACCCATCAGATCAAGCTCACAGTGGATTCCTCTCCTCTTGCCAGCTATTATTGAATTGCTTCTGATTTCTCTTTCAAGGTTTTTAATTGACATTTCAGCTAACATCAGGCTCAAACTTGGTTTGTCAGCATGAATGTGTTTTGCTTCTTTTAAAGAAAAGCTTAAAGCTCAGTAATTAAAACACTGATTAACTTTTAAATACTGAAGTGTTTTATTCTGCTTCTGAGGACTTCATGCTGCAAGCTGTGCCTTTTTTTATTTTTTTTTATGTGAGGCCAGAGGTATCTCTTCTTATTTTCAAATGCGGAGCAGTAAGAAAAAGGGCAAGTGAAGCTCAAATGAATGCATCAAGAATATCCTGATCGCAAATGAACCCTAAGGAGGAGTATTAGTTCTATGGAGCATAAACTTTTGCAAATGCCAAGAGCTGAGAGAAATCTGGAGAACTGACCTTCAGAGATGTTAAGGGGGAGAATAGAAGGGAGATGTAGCTGGAACAGGGAAAGGGCAGATTGTGGGAAGGAGTCTAATTGATCCCAAAGCAGTAAGAAGTGGCTTGGTTCTTGAAGTAGATAATGATATTTATTATCTACTAGGTTTCCTAAGATTTTTCATGCATATCAATGCAGATGTGTACAAGATGGCTCCCTTGAATGAGGTCCTGATTGTGTGCCTGTAGATGTCCAAGGGTTTCTTATAGCGGGATGCTCTTGTAGCTTGTTCAAACTCACAAACAGTGTAAGGAGTAGAGCTAAAGGTGATCCCAAGCAATGTGATTACAGCTATGTGCTTTTAAGTAACTGTGTTCACAGAGCTAAGGAAAGACAGGGAGGCAGTCAGAGGTTCCATGTAAACTTTATTCCAAAAAACTGATATAAAACAGGTTCCAATCTCATATTCTAGCCTTTCTTTCTTTCTTTCTTTCTTTCTTTCTTCTTTCTTTCTTCTTTCTTTCTTTCTTTCTTTCTTTCTTTCTTTCTTTCTTTCTTTCTTTCTTTCTTTCTTTCTTTCTTTCTTTCTTTCTGTCTTTCTGTCTTTCTTTCTTTCTTTCCTTCCTTGTATGCCTATATATGTATGTGAGTGCAAGAATGTGCCCACAAGAGTAAAGGACAACTTTGCAGGTGTCTGTTCTCTCCTACTTTGTTTGATGCAGGGTATATCTTATTACAACTGTTGAAGCACACTGCGGGCTGGTTGTATGTTAAGCCTCTTGCCAGCCTCCTGTCTCTGACTTCCTTCTTGTCAAAGGAATTCTGAGATTACATCTGGCTTTTTGCACAGATTTGAGGGTTCAAAGTCAGGTCATTATGCTTGCACAGCAAGGGCTGAACTCCAAGCTGGACCCTCCCATATAAACTCACACTTCTTAGTTTTACAGATATATATTGTTAAGCAGCTTCTGAGCCTTCCATTAACATCCTTTTCCCCCCAATGAATAAAAGGGAACTCATACTTCTAAATGAGCCCTACTGGTTAATATAAATTTTCTATAGGAAGTTCCATAATTATGGTGAAAATAACTACTAGTATATATGAGATATATATGCTCACATCAATATATTGCATAGCCCATTTCTTTCTTAGTATATAATTGTCACCTTCCTCCCAAGGCAGCTTATCTGGTAAGCTTTAAAGATGCCTGAGTTCTACCTTTGCCATGGTCACTTTTCATGCTGCTATGAGATGGATATCAACACACTTGGAGAAAGGACAATTTATTTGGCTTATGATTCTAGATAGAGACAAATTCCATTATAGCAGGAAAGACATGAGTGTTTGCCAGAAACTGGAGGCTGCATAAGACATAACCATCATGGAGACTGAGAGAGCTATCTGCACACTGCAAGAGTAGACTTGTAGCAGAAGTAGGGAGGGGCTATCCAACCTCAAGATGACTCCCCTATGACATGCCTGCTTCCAGCCATTCTTTACCTTCCCAAACATCAACATCAGCTAAGGATTCAAACACATGAGCCTGTGGGGAACAATTTATATTCTAACTGTGACATCTCCACCCTTGGTTCCCTTAAGTTCATGGTCATCTCATGACACAAACTGTACTCAGTCCAACTTTAAAAGTTCTATAGACTACATCAGCAGTCCCCAACACATCCAAAAGTCCAAAGCCACCTGTAAAATCAAAAGATAAGTTACAGACTTCAACATACAGCAGCACAAAATACACATTCCTATTCCAAAAGGGAGGAGTGGGGGCATATGCAGGAAAGATCAGTCCACAAGAAGATCAAAATCCATCAGGGCAAACTACAAATCCAGTAGTACTAAAAATTAGCCATGCCACACTATCAAGACCCCATTGAAACATCCTCTAACAAACACTTGAATTCAACTCCAGGCATGCTTTCAGGATGCAGGCAAAGCTTGACCAAACTATCTGCCAACACATAATTCCATTTGCCCTTAATAAGGCTCCCAATATAGTCTCTGTTCCCTTCTGGACCATCACAAGCTGGACATCCACTATCCACATCTGTCTCAGCATTTTTCTCTTCCAAGCTTTCACTAGAATGATCCTTCAGGCCACAGCTCCAAGATGAAAAAACTTTCCCAGCACCTTACCTGAAACGTCATTCAAGTCATGACAACCCCAATGTGAATTATGAGCCCCATTATTAGGGGGACCAAGACAGGGGGATCTCAGTTTAAAGTCAGCAAGTTCAAACCCAGTTTGCGTTAAAAAGAAAATAAAAATAAAAAAGGTGGCTGGGGACATGGCTTAATGATAGAACACTTGCCTAGCCTGTACAAAACCCTTTTTTCAATCTTCTGTACCAAAAGAAGAAAGGAAGGGAGGGAAGGAGGGAAGGAGGCAGGAAGGGAGGGAGGGAGGGAGGAATAATGCTTTGCTACATCCTCTAATTTTGTTTTATGGTATTTTCTAGGTCAACAACACATACATGTTTGTCATTACAATTTCTTCCTTGATTTCAAATTATTTGGAACTGTGTTTTTTGATATTTAGTAAGTGTCATTTTGTATTTATTTCGCTGTTGATGCTCACCTAATTTACTTGTAGTATGAAAATGACTGGGGATGGATGAGATTTTGAAAAAAAGCCTACACTTACTTTATGGTGTAATATACTCTTAATATTTGTATTACCAATGTGTGTTTGAAAGTAATAATTCATTCTCAACATGTGAATTATATGATTCTATTCATAATAATCACATGTCATTTAATTAGCTGGACAAAATCATCTATATTCATATTGACCTTTTCATTTATTTATTAAGATGACTATTATCTTCCATAACAATAGTAAATTTATTAATGTACCCTTTCGTCTCCCATCTTTTTGCTTCAAATATATTAAAGATATATTTTAAGCTACAGAGATGTTTAAAATTATTATATCTTTTCATAATCTTTAATCATTACACATATAGGGAGCCTATTATTAGAAATTCATTTTTCTCAAAATAATTCTATCAGATCATAATGTGTCTGTGGCAATCATCTTCTGGTTAATATTTATCTATTTTATCATTCTATATCACTTTACTTTCAAACTTATTCTATTAGTACATATAAATGTTGCCTTCATTTTTAAAAGTATAAGTGGCTCTAACACCTTTTTAACTAGAAAGTAATTTGAATAATTTTATTTAAATTATTATTAGTGATTTTGGTTTCCTTTCTATCACTTGTCTTGCAATTTATCTTTTGTTTTTAATATTTTATTTAAGTCTTATATTTGGAACTTACCATTTGTACCCATTTTATATATTTCTGAAAGATACTATCAAGTAACGCATTCCAATTAAAGAAATATTCAAGTGTATATTTCACTCCACAAAAATAACTGATTACTCAATGTTCTGGCTTGCTCTTTTTAACTAGTATGTATTTTGACTATAATAATTCCCCATTAAGTACTATATGTTGATAATGAGCTCTTGCCTGGCTATTTCGTAATCTTTCATGTTTTATAATATTTTCAATATTCACTTGCTGTTTAGAAATTTATCTTTGTGATGATATATTCTAATGCATTTGTAGTGAATGTTCACCATTTGGGGAATGTAAATTTGTGAATTTGACTTCTACCTGGAGTTTATTGCCCCAAATCAATGCTTATAGCACTTGCATGGTCACTGATGGGCAAGTGAATTCACAACAGTGACTCTGAATTCCACAATGCATACACACCCAACTCTCTTGAACGAGGTGGCAACTTGTCCTTTTTATTTGACTTTTTCTTGTCAATAAATATCATTTTGTATTCTGCTTATTGCCATATTCTACAAATATGTGTGCTTTTGTTGATGACATCATCATCTAAATTATTCCTGACCATAACACTGAGGCTCTGCTTAGTGGTGTAAAGTGCAAAAGCAAAACAAAAGAAAACCTAGGATGTGCCTTATAGAAAAACGTAATTTTATTCAGGCATGGATTACAATTTCGCTGGCCAAAGCATTTAATTTTAATGAATTGTGTGTGTGTGTATATGTGTGTGTGTGCTTGTGTGTTTATACATAGTTATGTATATTTTATAAGTGAATAATTGTGTGTATGTTCGTGGTTATTTTATCTTTGTGGGTACATGTGTGGGTTTATACTCATTCATGTATGTACATGTTGGTGTGTATGTGTGTGTGTGTGTGTATGCACATGTTTTAAATAAAATGTCCTTAAACAGAACCATTCTTGAAGAAAAGTTATGCAGTGCTTTGCTGGTGAAGCCAATGAACCACAGGTAATCAGAAAACTAATTCTGCATTTCTACAGGAGAAATTCTTCAGAATTTGCTAATTCAATTTTTATGGTGACTTTGTGAAACAAGCCACCATGAACCAAATTAAACTTCATTTTTCTTCTTCCTTAAATTCGCACACAAATGTTTATGTTCGTTTTGGAAAGGCAGCTATATTCATATTGTAGTTTGCATTGATAAAGGCTCCTGAACAACACCATGAAATGGTCACTTACTATTTTATTTTTTATCATATTATTTTTAAAATATATTGTCATAGTTAAGCACAGGTGTCAAATTGACTGTTGAGGGTTTGAGTTCTGGGCACAGTTGTAGAGAGTTGATGGTTGAATTAAGCCAGAACAAATCTGAAGGAGATTGTTTAGCTGATGGGAAAGACCCAGCCTCTGGTGGGTGGGACTAGGTCTTGGATAAATCACAGAGGGCTGGTTGAGAGAGTCGGCATCCTTCTATTCACTTGGCTGGACATGCTAGTCTGGCAAGTAAGGATTGTCCATCTCTCAGCCGTTATGGGGTGATGGTGTGGCCAGTTCCCTCAGCCCTGGTGTTGGTGCATGCTCTCCTGTCAAGCTGGACTATGAACTGTAACTAGAAAATCGTAAGAGAGAATATACTCCTTGTTTCCTTAAGCTGTTTGATGGTCATTTATCAGCAACCATGCAGGCAAACTGCAACATATATTATTTATTTTTATTTTATTACTTTTATTGTATTATAATAATACTATTAAGAAATTAGCTACCCTAGAGTTTCTTCTACCTCCTGTTTCCTGGACAAGCCTGGAGTCTCAGTCTCTACCTTTAAGCTGGGTTAGCTGGGTCAGCATCTGGGGAGTCATCCCACCTCCCAGGCAATTTGATCTACCTGAAGTGTGCTGAAGAGATGGAAGGATGTCTGCCTTGCCCTCCCAAAAACCATCTCTCAGCCCCCCTTCTCTCTTCCTCCCTCCACAAGACATAAGCACAAGCAGAGAAAATCCAGATGTGATTACATAAGCAGTTCTTTGAACTTCCAAAGAGGAAAAATCTCTCTTTTCTATTCTTTTGTCTAAATCTCTTATCTCAGGACTCTTGCTGTTTTCTCCAAAATCTAACTTCTTCTCCCCGTGGTCACCTTGACAATCTCTACACAAGTCTCTTCTAGACCTCTTGGATTCTCAGTTTCCAGTCTTACAGTTTTCTATTTTCAACTAAATGTAAATGTCCTCAACTTTTTTGCTAGGTAATAATTCTTTATCTCATGGTGAAAATGAACCCCTGTGCCTAGAACTGTATCACACTGGCTGTTCCTAGCTATGTGACTTCCCTTTCCTCTATGTCTATCTAGAAAGATTCCCTTTGCTATTTACAAAAGTCATTGTAACTATTAACTAGCGTTTTGAATATATAAACTGGTTATTTGTATATTGTAATTTCGGTTTGTAGTTTATATCTCTTCTCTTTCTTTCTGGAATATTTCAGAGATGCATTTCAGATTTTTTCAATTTGCCATTTTTGTTAACCTGTGAACATTTCTTCAGACTGGCTTCTAAAACATATTCTCTGCATGTGATTCAGAGATAAATTCAGTATAAATCAACTATGCTTTATACTGCTTTCTAATAAAGAAATTTGATTACTTTCTTAACACTAACCTACCAGTGTTTTGCCCTCACATTCCTTGTTTGCTGCTGAGTACTTCATCCTGAGCAAGTATGCTTCCTATTTTGGGAATGTTGTTCCTGATATCTGCCATCCGGGAAAATCCAGTTCTTGAGTTTCTATCCCAGCTGTCTCTTCCACATGTGACCTGTTTTCCTGACGTACAGTGTGTTCTCTCCCTCACTCCTGCATATTCATATCGGTAATAGTTTTCTTAACATTTGCACTGAAGTGTTTCCCTGCAGAGGTTTGGCTCTTGGTTATTTCAGGCATCTGGGGACACCACTCAGCTGAGGTCAATTAAACAAAGTTTCCAAATAATGTCTTGTCTTCGTCAATTTGGATGGCTCTCACAAGGGAACATAGGCTGGTTGCATTCAAAACAACAGAAGCTATTTTTCACATTTTGGAAATCCAGGATGAAAACATCAAAAGGGTCAGGGTCAGGTGGTTAAGGGTCAATTCTCAGCAGCTTTCTATTGCTTCACCTCACACCACTGAATGAGCAAGGGTGGTCTCAAGGATCCTCACCACCTAACATGTGGCCCAGGCCCCATTTCCTTGTATCAGAACAATGAAACTCAAAGTGTCAGCAGAGGATTTTGAAGGCAAGGAAGATGTGCCCATTTAATGCACCACAAATTCACAAGAGAAAGTAATCTCTGGCCTGGCTAGAACTGCTCTGGAATAATAGAGCTTTCATGGGTCACTGTTCAAGGCAATGCTGCTGAGAGGATCCTGGCTCACACAGAATGAAAAGTATTTTTAAATCAGCCACAGTTAGAAGAGGCCTTCAGTGGGCAGTTGTCATAGTTAGATACAAGTGTCAACTTGACAGTTTGAGAGTTTGACCTCCTGTCACATTTTTAAACATTATTTTATTATTTGTGGTATGTGTATCAGAGGGCACTGTGTGTGCTGTGCAGGACCAAAGGTGACTTCAGGAATCATTCTGGATTGCTTCTACCTCTTTTTGAAGTACAGGCTGCTGCCAGTTTCCACCTGGCATGTTCATGTGGGACCTGAGGTCTGAACTCAGGTCCTTCTGCTCGTGATGCAGTCTTAACCCTTGAGCCATCTTTCTAGCCACTGGGCACATTTTAAACACCAGTGAAATTAGGCTCCAAGCAACCTTTCAGGACATTGTTTATTTGATGGGGATGACCCATCCATGGTGAGTGGGGCTAGTCCCTGGGCCGGTGAATAAGATGCAGGGAGCTAGTTAGGGATGTTGGCATCCTTTGATGTACTTGGCCAGACTTGCTCATTTGGCAAGTGAGGACTGTCCATCTCAGCACTTCTGTGGCTATACAGATATGATTTGGCCAGATCCCTTGGTCTCTGGTGTTGGTGTGGACTCTTCTGTCAAGCTGGAGTAAGAACTGTAAATGGACAATCTTAAGAGAAAATAAAACCTTTTGCGCCCTTAAGCTGTTTAGTCTTGAACTTGGTGGAAACAAATGCAGGCTAACTGCTAAGGCAGCCCTTCAGTGGACAGGCCATTTGCTCGGGGCACAATGTGCATACAGTATGGTCACAGTGTTTGGAAATCAAGTTTTCTTTACATATCACCCGAATATGCATTTAAGGTATTTCCAAAAAAAAAAAAAAAAAAAAAAACCTTCATTTGCCATATCATTACTTCTTCATAGACAAAAAGGGAACACTAAGTGAAAGTTTGTTTAACAAATTACCTTTTACATTTTGATTTTGATTTAAAGGAAGAAATAGCAATCCACTTGCCATTCACATGACAGTCAAAAGTTCTCTTGTTCAAAAGAGTAAAATTAAGCATAAGATAGCTGAATCTAGTATTTCAGCAAAGCTATGTTTCATTAAGGGCTGTGTTATGGTTATATTTCAATGTCAATTTAACAGTTTCAGACTGTTTGGGAGACAGCTGTGGAGGGTTAATGGTTGGAGCACGCCCCTGAATAAGTCTGCAGGTACTTGATTGATTGCTGTGGAAAACCCAGACTATAGTGGGTGGTGCTTTCCAGTGGTGGACCAGAAAATAGGAAGTGCAAGGAATAGGGACTTGCTCTTCCCTTATTTTGTGTCAAATTGCTGTGGAGTCCACTCTTTAAGGGTCCTTCACTGTTAGAACATCATTGCCTTCTCTGTTGCTGCTGCTGCTGCCTCTATTATTCGGAGCTTCACCTTTCCACATTGCTGCTATTCCCACTGCCATTGGAGCCTGGTCTCTAGACCTCGCTGTTCATCACTGAGGTTAGAACCCGGCTGTTCACTAGGTTAGAACCCAGCATCTTCAACCCTTCAGAAAAGTAGAGGATTGAGACCTTCTTGGGATCTTTTGGCTTTGTAGGACATTACTATCAAGAACAAAGCAGTTATGCGCAGCTACTTTGAAGGACACTATGTTTTTGTTGTAAGTTAATTTAATAAGCTTATTTTTATATATTACATTCTAGAGCTTCTGCTCTTCAGAGAACCCTGACTAATAAAGGTTGTAAAGCTAAAATTCCTATATTTAAGCCACAACCCTGAGAACAATGAATTAATATTTTACAAAAAGGACCTTTTGAAGACTATAATCAGAGTTAAATGAGATCATTGGGGCAGAGGCTTGGTGAGATTGGAATTCTGTACTTGTAAGAGGAAGACAGTACATGCATGTAGAGGAAAAGTCATGTGATAATAAATCAAAGTCTCATTCAAATCTCAAATTCAATAATAATGAATTTGCTGCTGCATTTTTATCTCAAGAACAAAGGTAGCTGAATTAGTACTGGCCAGGAGTGTTCCATGATTCCACATCAGTGTATTTTTTATATAAATATAATGACTAGTTTATCCTCATAAGTAATCTTGGTGAAATTTTCAGTCAATTATGAAGTTTTCTTGTTTACTATAGAAAGATTTTATGCACTTTTACTTTACTTGAGAAACATGCATGTTGTCCAGTTTCAGCAGGTCAGATCCTTAGTAGACAGCCAAAAGATTATTTGTCCACATGATAACAATGCCAATATAAATCTGTTACCTGCTACTGTGCAGAACTTAGATATTTCTGTCATAAGAAATACACTAAGTTATATTTCAAGCAAATATGTTATACAATTAATTTAGCTGTAAACTAAATTTCATTGCTTTCGAAAGGGACTCATCCTATAATAAAAGAAACATCATTCTCTTGAGTTAATTAATTGGATGATATATTATATAGCCACATTTTAACATAGTCACTAAGATTTACCAGTAGGTTATTTCAAATATGAGCTTTCAGATCTTACACAAGGTAATAAATTATAGTTAGGATCAGTTTAATGGTACATCCCATTAAGATTTTGAATGAACTATTAATTTTAACTTTGCAACTAACCAATTGAAAATTTTATGGTTACATATACTGTTATTCATCATGTTTTATTTTCCTTATTGGTCATAATAAAGCACTAGGACCATCCCTTAAAATGTTCATAAACTTAATTTATGTTTTTACTTAAAACATTTGCAAATCAACAGGGAAAAGTTACATATTTCTTGTAACCTAAAATGATAAAAAGTGTAAAGATTACCATTCTGAAGTAGACAAAAGGGATACTTAAGGAAAAATAAAACATGCTTCATAACCAAAAAAATGTTCAGAATCAATATAATTAAAAAGTGCTTCTTAGTTAATGTTTAACCCAGTTGGTTTTGCTCTGAAGAAAGAAATCAAGTGATATTTAATTAAAGGGAGAAATATAGAAAGAACAAGTTCTTGGATAGGTTTTGGAGAGCATGGGTTTGCTCATGCAGGTACTGACAGTATTCATGAAAATGTCTGAAGATGTTGTAGAAAAACAGATGGCATTTTGGAGCTCAAAGCCACCAAAGAGGAGGGCAGATTAACTGAGAAAGAAGCAGCAAATAGTCCCAGAGGAGGCACTGGGTCATATGTTTGAATGGCAGCTACAGAGCATAAGGATATCCAAGCGTTAATAACAGGAACAAGGAGAGTTTCAGAACAGAGATGGAGCCTGTGCCTTCAGATCCACACTCATTAGTTGCTGTCCATTAAACCTTCCCTAGGGACGTTCATTGAGTAAATAAGTTAACACAATAAATAAACAAATATAGTAATAGCAATTATACTATATTGGAGTACCAAGGAGGAAAATGGTCACATATAAACCATAATGATCTCAAAGAAGTGTCCACTGTTTATAAAATCTGGGAAGCAAGTACACCTTCTAAACAAGGGACGTTTGCATGGGAGTGTGGTGGTAAAGTTTAAATGGAGGGCATTGTGCATGTTAGACAAATGCTCTACTACCGACCTGTGTCCTTGCCCAAATGGGAAAAGGATCTTAACATGGCACTGGGATTTCAAAACAATAAGCAAACAGGCATCACCATCACAGGTGCTTAGGGAGTGATAAGCTTTTCATTAGTGCTCTGGAAACATTTGCTGATGACATTGATGGAATCCAAGAGCAAAGTCTGCAGAAGCACAGATCATTGTTCATTGGAAAAGATCCTTCCCAAAACACTCCTAAAACACTCATCACTTGTTAGCATCCTGCCCTCCCAACAGGACTAAATCTTGCATGATTGAAGGAGTTTTGCCCAGCAAAACTTTTCCCTGGTTCTCCCGATGGGCTTTGATACATGGCACCTATGAATAAAATACAAACTAAAGCAGAAACAGAAAGAAGAAAGGGACAGAGAGGATGACAGGAAAGAAGGAGAAGTAGAGAGAGCTTATGGTGAATGAGGGAGGGTTAAGATACAATCATTCATACTGGTCTTTAAACTGACTCCATGTATTCCTGCCCAGATTCTGGAAGAATGCAATCCTGATGTCTCACTTCAGACCCATACAAGTATAATAATCATATTCCCAGAATCTCTGGATCACCATGTTATCAAATATTCCCTTTCTTCAAAACTACGTTCCTCCCCGACGGAGATAATATACCAGAATTTGAAAAAAAAAAAAAAAAAAAGTCATCACCATGAATGAAAACCAAGATTTTTGTTCGTATTCTGTGGCCCTAAAAGTGATGACTATATGAGTCTTACTCCATTTTTGTCTCCTAAAGAAAAAGATCTTTTCTCTCCTGAGGAGAGCAACTACACCCTCTGTTAAAACTTCTGCTTCTGGGCTGGGTTGATTAAAGCCTAAGCAAGACATCTAATGTAGCCTCTACTCGAAGCTTCAGGGAATGTACCCAAAGAGGGCGCTACAAGAAGGTAAAGAGCAGCAGAGTGGGTAACAGTGTTGTCTAAGAATATCTTCTTTTTTAATTTATATTTGTTTATTTTTCCCCAGTCATACACGCTCAATAGGTACCCCGCCCCCTCCCTCCCTCCACCTTTCTCCAATCCCCCTTGCACCCTCCCCCCTTTTCCCCTTCTTTTTACCCCCCTCCCTCCCTTTCTCCCAGTGGCTCCCCTTCACCCCCTCCCATTTCCTGGAACATTCTTTTGTGTGAATGTCAAACTTCCCTCTGTGTCCTCCACTCTAATGAGGTGGAAGGACTCAATGGCATTGCCTAGAGCCCTTTCTTAGGCTCCCCTTTAGTATGGGAACACCATTATGACTGTTAATCCCTTGCCTCTAAGGATCCTAGTGCCTATGATCCATGCTAGACTTTGGGGGGTCGTTGACATGTCAGTCATTGTGCAGGTCATGCAAAGTCCAAGAATATCATCTTGACATGACAGGGCTGCTGGCTCCAGCCATGAACTCAGTGCCCTTGTATCTACTTCCACAAGATCTCGGCTATGAATATTTCACTATGAAAGGAGAAAGACTTCAAAAGATAACAAATCTCTTGGCTTGCTCCAGCACTGGGGGGCAGAGCCTGGAAAATTCCAGAACAAAGCAATAAGGCAGTAGAGTAATCCGGAATGGTTCCAGAAGTCATCTTGAGGTTTCCTGAGGTACAAATACTCAAGTACTTCTTGTACACATATCACATGCATACACTCACATGTAAAAAAAAAAGTAACAGAAAATGTTGTTTTAAATGTTTGAGTCCAGAAGAAGATTAAAATGCTTGTCAAGCATGAAAAAAAGACACCAAATATCCTTGAGAGATAATTAAGGGATAAAGCTGACTCCCTGAAGAGCAGGGGCACATGCTAATATAGGCAGTTTTACAAAATTCAGTGAAACACACACACACACACTCACATAACATGAAAATAAGAAGGTAGAAGGAAAAGGGATATGATCAGGTCATTTGGAGTGCAAACGATTTAAATTCATTGTATCCATGTATGAAATTGTAAACTAATTAACAAACCCTACTGTTGTCCCAGGGAACTTAGTTATATCAAGTCAGCAACCTAAGGTTAATCACCAATTCCCTCGTCGCATCTGTCATCACAGTTTGTGAGAAGTCTGGTTTGCCCATTATTTCATAAACTAGGGTCATAGAATAAACTCATGACTAAGATGCAGGAAATTGTTGTCAGACTTCTTAATTGAACTTCACATTTATTTATTAGAATCTGGAGAATGCATATGACTCCAAGCTCTCGCTCTGTGAGGAAGAAGCTTGGCATTTATCCCCTTTCCACTATCTAAATCAACTTGAGAACCTGTCCCCAGCTTCCTGCAAATCCCATGATGCGAGGCCTCACATTAGGTATTCCTTGGCAGTCACAGGATTCTGCTTATCAAATCCTGGAAGATGGCCATGGTGTTTT